>CM042141.1:14249166-14289166 GCA_023376005.1 Doryteuthis pealeii
ACAACAGCAGCAGCAGCGGCTAGTATATTAGGTCTGAGACCTGTCAGCTGTTCCTTATATCTAAAACATTTATCTTATTTCCACTGAATATTCATATTCTTTCCACAATTCATCCAACTTTGCCTTAAGAGAGTTCAGTGATGGGGCATTCACCACTGATGGTAGTTTATTCCATAAATCTACTTCCCTGTTACTAAAATGATTTTGTTCTGCAAAATTCTTTTGAAAGTTTTAATTTATGACCTCCGGTATTTTTAAGCAATGTTCAATAAATTAAAATTTGTTGAATAAAATCCATGAGTATATTTATAGACTTCAACCATATCTCCTCTGGTTCGTCGATAAACCAAACTTGGTTAGTCAATCTTCTTGTGAAAGGTTTTTAGATCATTCATTACAGTAGCTCTCTTTTGTACACTCTCGGTGAGTTTTATGTCTTTGATTAATCTTGGACTCCAAACCACATTGGCCAATTCCAAATGAGGTCTCACCAATGCAATGAATAAATTTTCAACATTTCCTTATCCATGAATTCATATGACCTACGTATTAATCCTAATATCTTGTTTGCTTTATTTACTTGTATTTCTACATGTTTGGAAAATTTTAGTTCAGGGTCCATATTCACGCCAAGATCTTTTTCTAATTCTGTATTTTTTAGTAATTCTTTTTTATGTTAATGAATATATAAATACCTTGGTACCCCCTCACTATAATATGATTGAACAGTGACATCTATAAATATTCGACACTGCGGCGGTACAAGCGCCTAAGCCTACTAGCCTAAGCTTACTCGCCTACCAGTCAGAATACCACTACGACTGCTCGGAAGCCGTACTGCTATTCGATGCACCAGCTACTACTGCGATAATATACCAATTACCAATTTCATAATATATCACTTAACCCGGATATATCACTTTTTTATTGGAGTTGTTTTTTGTTTGTTTTTTCATTGAGTATAATTTTTTGAATTGTTTCTTCCTATATGAAGTACTTTACATTTAGCTGTATTGAATCTGACTGCTATTTACCCGACCAATCTACAAGATTGTTAAATTTACTTTGGATTTTGTCAATATCATTTTGTTCATTAATAGTAGAAAATATTTTAGTATCATCAGCGAATATCTGTGTAAAACATTTAATAATATCTAGGAGATCATTTATAAAAATGATAACCTCCGATACGCGCTGTTCTTCGCTATTGGAGGCGCGTGGTGTAATGGTTACTGTTGTAGGAAATAGATACAATGGAATGAGTTCAAATCCTAGATGCGGCTGTTCGCATTTCACATAGCACTAATATCCTTGGAAAAGGTACGAATCAAACTATTCTCCCTCCAACTATGGGTAAATAGTAGGGAAGACTGGAATCTTAAACCATGGTATGGCAACCGGTATAGGAAAAGGAAAACTCTAAATTCAAATCGAAAGGACTCTTTTTTTCGTTATTCAATCTACTTTAAGAGCTTCTCCCCCCCCCTTCCGATTGTATCAATAACATTGATGAGTATTTTGCAATCAAAAAAGGTTTTTACGGCATGTCATCCCTTGGGTTATTTATGTCGAAGAAGTTTTGTTTTATTCGTTCTTGCTTTTTTTGTTTTTTTAATTTTTATTTTACTTTTTTTTTTTTTTTCAAACTCTATTTTTTTTAAACAATTTTTCTAAAACTAATTACTTATTTAACCCGTCGATGGAGCCCTAAAAAGGTACTACCACTCCGGGTCATGGTGGACCTGGAAGTAATGGCGGTGAAGGCTCCAGAAATGGAATCTCACCACTAGATGCATTTTAACGTCATACTCAGTATACCAAAACCCTCAAGCAAACACAATGCTCCAAGCCAATTATAAAACACTTTTATATGTATATATATATATATATATATATATATATAATATATATATATTATATATATATATGAAGTGTTCAAACGATGTGTTTGAAATGGAAGGCCGACAATTTTTTAGGGAGATTATGTGCTTATTAAAGTCATTACCTAATTGTTAATTAATTAATTTATAATTAAATGATTAGCGTGCATATCGGTTTAAATGTAAAGCGTAAACAACTCGAGAAAAAAGTCAATCTCTGTATGTACATTTCAGCCCATTAGGCCTCAGCAGCAGAGCTATAGACAGGGCAGTGCTTTGTGCGCGATTCGAACCCTACCTGTCAGGCTGACATGCTAACCACTACACTACCTGGCTTCCCCATAATCTCTCGTTTATTTTAAACCTACATGTATATTGCACTTTTCTTTATGCACGACAGTATGAAGTGTTCAAACGATGTGTTGAAATGCGAAGGCCGACAATTTTTAGGGATAATATATATATATATATATATATATATATATATTATTCTTTTATATCATTTACATTATGATCATAACTACTGGTATTTATTATAGTGGTTTTATTACTCACAAATAATCCCTTCCCATCTATGAACTTTAATGATCCCCCTTCCACCAATTATTCTGTTGATGATAGGTTTATCTGAAATATGCACATTTGATATACAGTAGTACCTTACCAGTGCCTGAACTTACGAGTGGTCACTCGGTCGAAATTTTGCTTTGTGTTGAGAGCTAAAATTTGAGATACGAGCGAGCTTCAGATACGAGAGAACTAGATCCTCACCGCATGATGCAGTTTAGTGTCATATCTAGTATACATGAATCATTAGTTTGACCCTGTCACTTTAAAATGTTTAAGTTTAAAGGATAAAGGCGATAGTAATTTCAATTTCTTTCACTACTGTTTTTTTTCCTTAGTGCGTACGACTTTTGAGGGTATAGATTCGTTTTCTGATATCTGACGCTTTTGTTGCTGTGTCCCCGCAAGATATCCTTCCAGTCCCACCCGTAGGAGTGACGTTCCACCTTTGGGAACTGTGACCTAAGTTGACCTTACCCTCCTTCTCTCTCTCTCACCCAGTCCCACCCGTAGGAGCGACGTCCCACCTTTGAGAACTAAGTTGACCTTACCCTCTCTCTCTCTCTCTCTCTCTCTCTCTACCATAGGAACACTGCTATCAGTCTATTCACCCTCTCGATCATTTTGCGTGACTTTTTTCGTCTGTGTTCAGCTGTGACCAGCTATTTAAAATAAATAAATCAATAAATGACACTTATGACCGGTTGGGGTTCCGCTCGTAAAATTTCCCACTACCCCACCCCTCAAAAAAAAATTTCGAGAATTTTTTGGTTTCTTTCCATTTAGTAGACCGTATTCCCCTCAGGCAATTTGTCAAATTCGAAATTAATTATTTTTTTATGGATTAAACGGCAGCCGTGGTTTAACTATATAAATACAATGACAAAATGGCATAAGGCCTGCCATAATTTCCGTCTTACATATGCACGAGTTATCTGCCCTTTATTTTCATTTCTTTGGAATGCTGCTGTTTACTTTAGAAATACAATGGTTTCAATGACATTAGCATCATCTCAAAGAAAATCAAAACAAAGGGCAGATAACTCCTGTAAATGTATGGCGAAATTAATGGTAATTCAGAAATCATTTTAACTGGGCTTTTTAGCCATGTTGCGGCTAGCCACCCAGGAGAAGGGAGACTGAACACAATCCAACTGAAAAAATGAATGTGTTGCATCCTTCCAATGGTGGAAGGTTTAGGTAAATACATTCGTATGTATTTATGAATTTACACGACCCCTCTGCACAAGCGGGATGTGAACAAAGTCAATATCTTAAACGGAGTTTAACGGGTTTGAATTTTGAGTTTTCCTTTTCACATACTATCTACCCATAGCTGGAGGGAGACTGGTTGAAGCATACATTTGCCAAGGGTATAAGTGCCATGTGAAACGCAAACAGCTTCGTCCAGGATATGAAATCTGGTTTCTGTCCATTTCCTACGACGATGACCATTGCACGACGAACACCTCATACATGTATGGCAGAAAGTCAGATACCATTGTGACATTATATGAACTAGCAAAATAAAAAAAAACACCCTCCGGCGACGTAAAAATAGATTTTTGAAACATATTGCCTGAGGGGTGGGAGTTAAAAATTCAATGTCAGTGAGTTTGTACCCTAAGTAAGTAAAATCTCAAATCCATTAAAGGATTAAAAAAAAAAAACAATTTGGAATGTAAACTTTAAATATGTATTAAAATAAAACAAACTATATATTGATATATAATACCAGTCATGTATTTATTAAAACTTGTTTTAAAAAACAATGAGGACTGTCTAATGTTGCATGTTCAAATTTTGAGTGTATTTATTCTATGTTATGACGATTTTGGGTAGTGCGACGTAAGCAGTGACGTAGTTTTTGTTACAGACAAGAACCGGAAGCGAATCTCCTTTATTAATAGAGGTGTTGTAGACCAGACCACTGTCTAATTCCATAAAAGATCGGCTGCTACTTGGTATTACGTGCAAACGTGATCTACAAAAGTCAAGCCCTGTCGGCTGGGACAGTAGAATACACCGACAGCACCTCTACAGAAGAGTAAAAATCCCCCAAATGGGGCCATCTGTTGGTCGTGGGTGGCGACCCGTAATGCTTAAGGACAAATGGTGGCTGAGAAATCTATAACATGCAACCCTCAACTTACTTAGGCTAGACGGGGTGTTGGAGGGGCCCCCGTCAATTAATTGGTTGGTCCTAACACCTATATGATTGTCCTGACCCTATTGCCCTTACAGCAAGACCCCAACCCTTTTATTATATATGTGCTAGAAAGCAGAGGTTGAGGGTCTTTGTGTCCTGGTATGACGTTAAACTGCATCTAGTGGTTAAGTTCAAATTCTGGAGCGCTGGGGTGTGGTGTATCCCTTCATCACCATTACTCCCAGGTCCACTCTAACCTGATATAGTTATTTCTGTTAGGGCCCCATCTATGGGTTGAATAGATCAAAAAATAAGTTTTTAAAAATGTGTTTAAAAAATTGAGTTTGAAAAAAAAATTGAATATCCAACAAGAATGACTAAAACAAAACATCTTCGGCATGAAATAACCAAAGGGTTGACATGCCGTAAAATCCACCCAACCAATCTACAAAAGTCAAATTTTATTTTAGTATGTGATCTAGATATATCATTTGTTTATTATGGCTGGAATAAAACACTATTATATTTTTATACATTTATCTAAAAATTAAAATTAAACAAATTTGAAAATGATTCATTAAATTTATAGGCAAATTAAATATGCGTCAACCCAAAAATAAATTAAAAAATAGATGATATAAAATTATATCATTTATTATTAAAAGAAATTAAAACGAATCAAATTAGGGTTAGGGTTAGATAGATTGCTTACCAAATCAATTTCATCACACGTAGATCGCATTCGAAAGTAGCACCAAAAATCAATTAATTTCAAATTTTACAAATTCTCTTAATAGAGAAAGTTATTCTGGTAATGAGATTGGCGCCAAGCTCGAACTGATTATTCAAAGACTCATATAAAGGTAGCGGGAATACAGAACTCTAACGCCATTGGCTGGGGGTCACATGACCGAGGGTATAAAGCTACTTAAACGGTCAGCTGTACTGGATCTCAAAATGAAGACGAGTTTAGTGAAAGGCTGTTGCTAGGGCGGGGTCTGATCAGCCATGATTGGGTCGCCTGGGGAAGAAAATCCGATGCTGAAAGACCCGAAATTTTCAATGATCCCAGGAATATAATATCGCTGACGACTACCTCGCCCCCTTTATCATCCGAACGATGTATTTTGCGAAATTCTGACTGGAAAGCGACTATTTCTTTTTCTTTTCAACAACATCTATTAATAATGGAGATTCGCTTCCGGTTTTTGTCTGTAACAAAAATTACGTCACTGTTTACGTCACATTACCCAAAATCGTCATAACATAGAATAAATACACTTAAAATTTGAACATGCAATATTAGACAGTCCTCATTGTTTTTTAAAACAAGTTTTAATAAATACATGACTGGTATTATATATGTATATATAGTTTGTTTTATTTTAATACATATTTAAAGTTTACATTTCAAATTGTTTTATTTTTTAATCCTTTAATGAATTTGATGATTTTACTTACTTAGGGTACAAACTCGCTGACATTGAATTTTTTACTCCCACCCCTCAGGCAATATGTTTCAAAAATCTATTTTTACATCGCCCGGAGGGTGTTTTTTATTTTGTACTAGTAAATACTATGACGAAATGATTTAAGACTTGTCATAATTTCTGAGCAGATGATTCATGTATTGGTTCCACATGAGACAAAAATGTGACACAATGTCGATTTAATATGAGCGTATCCGTAGATGGAATCAAAATGGAAGTTTTCCGTCTGTGATAACACGTAAAACTTGGAGTAAAATGAAGAGTACCACAGAGTTTGCTTCTTTTTTTATTTTCGTTTTTTAATATTTACAAAGGTGGACTGAAAGTTTACAATCCAACCAAGGTATTGTTTAATTGTTTAATGGCATATCAACTTCCGTGGTTTATTTAATGCAAATGTCATCCTAGTAGAAGAACAGTAGGAGTGGTGCTATTTAACCCAACGCTGGCGGATTGAGGTGGGTTTATACGTTTCCCAAGGATATTAGTGCGAAAGTGAACATAATAGCGCGCCGCGAGTTTGAACTCACTTACTACGATGTCGCAGTTCAGTACGTTAGCCACTACGCCACGGGGATCTCTCCCCCCGCCCCTACAATCCCATCAAGAAGGTAATTAATTTTTTTCTCATATGACAGTTTCAAATTTGACAAATAACCTGATTGAGTGATTGATCTTAACGGCCATGTCAACTCGACTCTGGTTATTTTACGCCTAGAGGTTAGGGAATCGCGTTCAATGTATGTTCATATTTACATTTTTGTGTAATTGTTTCTTAAAAGTTTTTAGATTTGTTTTAGTTTGGGGGGAGGGGTTCACCCGGTTATGTGATATCAAATATTCCTATCAAATTCACCCCCAACCCATTTTATCATATAGGTGCTAGAAGGTGGTGACTGATGGTCTTCATGTCCTGGGGGTGAAGTTAAACTCTATCTGATGGTGAGGTTCCAGTTCTGGGGGTCTGAGGAATGTGGAGCACCCCTTCATCACCATTGCTCCCAGGTCCACTCTGACCCGGAGTGGTTGTACCTGTTAGGGCTCCATCTATGGGTTAAATAGTAAAATGTGTTTGTAAAACTGAGTATCCATTAAGAATGAATTTATTTCAAAACTATTGTCGGCATTAGATGACCCACTGAGGTTGATATGTAGTAAAACAAACCAAACCAAACCAAGCCTATCGAATACAAATAATGTGTACACATTTATATTGTTTTAAGTATATAATGGAACACGTGGTGTAATGGTTAAAGTCATAGGAAATGGACTCGTCGCCCCGAGTTCAAATCCTGGACGTGCCAATTGCATTTCACTTAGCGCTAATACCCTTGGGAAAGGTATGAATCCTACTCTCCCTCCAGCTATGGATAAATAGTAGGACAGACTGGGCCCTTTAGCCTTGGTTGGGCAACCGGTCTAGGAGAAGGAAAACTCTGAATTCAAACCTGTTGAACTCCGCTTAAGAAATTGACCTTGTGTCACATCCTACTCGTGCGGAGGGGTTGGTTATATATATATATATATATATATATATATATATTGTTTTAAGTAACTAATGATAATCCTTAGAAAACAACTGTAGCTTTAAGAAACTATTCTCAATGCAAATAATTTGCAGTTACATGGTTTTAAGTATTCCTATCTTATACAAATAATTTTCAAACAGTTCTATTTGACCCAGTTTAGATGGTGTTTAGTGTCATGCGCAGGACACTTCTTTTTTTGGTTATGTCAGAGGGGGGTCTTAGCCTTCTGCAGAGGATGCAGTCAGTGTATACTAAGCACCACCGACAGGCTTGATAAATTCTCTGAGTTTGAGAAAGTTATTCTGAATTGACAGCAACTTAAGATTTAATAGACAGTGTAGCGTAATTATCATGATCTGCGGAGAATTTGGGGATTGAAAAAAAATCGGTAATCGGATTTCTGGAGAAAGAGAAGAAAAAGAAATAAAAACAAAAAGAGGTTAAAGTTTGGAAGGGTAAACACTCAACGGGTGCCAGCCAGTGACGACCGACCGACCAATGACCTCGGAACTAGATTTAAAAAATAAAAACGGCAGTGTCAGGTTTTGAGCGGAAGCGGATGTGACCATGCCCCACCCCGAGACCACAAACGGAAGTAAAGAAAATTTGGTCTTTCTTTCGCCGGACCCGAGAAGGGTCGGACATGTTTGTTGGGGCTCCGTCGTGACATGTCTAGGGTAGCAACGAACAGCGTGCATGAACATGCACGCTGTTCGTTGCTACCCTCATTACGACAGAACAGCTTGACCCCCCCCTCTCTCTCTCTCTCTCTCTCTCTCTCTCTCTCTCTCTCTCTCTCTCTCCCCAGTCCCACTCGTAGGAGCGATGCTCTTCCTTTGAGAACTGTGACCTAAGTTGACCTTGCCCTCCCCCCCTCTCTCTCTCTCTCTCTCTCTCTCTCTCTCTCTCTCTCTCTCTTCATAGGAACACTGCTATCAGTCTATTACACTCTCTCGATCATTTTGCGTGACTTTTTTCGTCTGTATTCAGCTTGACCCCCTCTCTCTCTCTCTCTATCTCTCTCTCTCTCTCTCTCTATCTATCTATCTATCTAAAAAAAAAAAAAAAAAAAGAACGCACGAGCCTAGAAAAAAATAAACAACCCCTTTTTGACTATACGACTTTCGTATGTTGTTTCTGAACTAATGACGGCTACTACTACTAATGACTACTACTACAACCCGACTTGGCTCCTACGCAACAGACAGACACATCTTGTTACATATGCATTACTTATTTCTTGTTTTTAAGAAATAGATAAAGTGATTGGCATTTCATTTTTCATATTATGATTAATTGATTAATTGATTTTAACGGCAGGTAAACCAATATTTTGTTATACCCAAGAAACTATTTAGGCGTTCCTTTGTGATATAACGGTCCGCAAGCTAGTCTCGTAGATCCATTACTACTAAATAACGAGTTCGATACTCGCTGGATGCCCCATACTTGCGACCTTTATCCTACCCGTGGCGACCGGGTTGGGTAAATACCTCCTATCCGCGTTGAACAGGTTGGGGAAATACCTACTCAGGACACTCCTTTTTTTTGGTGGATGGGGAGGACACGGTCTACGCATTTTAATCACCACCGACAGGGCCGTATTTCATCAGACCGGTTGGTCTGTTAATTGGTAATTAGAGGTCAGTCGAAGGCTAGCAACAAGGGGGGCTGGAGATTGGGAGATAACTATCTTTGAGAGGGGGGGTATTGTATACGTGCCTCGGCGGCTGGGTAAGATTATAGACTTTTTTTATACATATCATATATCAGTGTGTGGGGAGGGGGTTCTTATCCATGCTATCCCCCCTCCCTAAATCCAATGACGGACTAAAAACAAAATCCCCTTAGCGTTATTCATCTGCTTAGCCCGTTTGCAGTGGTATTAAATCTTAGAAACTTAATTTACTTTCGCCGAGAACATCCAATCCGCTTCGCTACACTTTGCCTCTTCGTGCACTAAAAGGCGTGGGTTACTTGCTAATCTGCTGAAGACAATTGCCTTTTTATTTTTTTACGAGTCCAAGGACGTCTTCTCTATCTCAGATAAATACGCCATGTTGGAAGCTAAATGTCAATCAGTCATAGTACTAAAAAAAAAATCTGACTTTTCTTTTCTCTCTAATACCCAAAGAGAATTCAGGCATCGTTGCTAACACATGAGTATCATCGTCTTCAAACTCCGGTTTGGTTAATTGATTGATTTTAACGGCATGCCAACCCGGCTAGTCTTATTTTGTGGTATTTATGGATGGTAAGCCTCTAAATTAATCGACCAGTTTACATACCTAGGGAGTAATATCTCATCTACAGAAAGCGATGCCAATGCACGCATAAGAAAGACATTGGCTTATATAAACAGATTATCCATCATATGGAAATCTGATCTCACTGATAAGCGAGAATTTATCCAAATCGTCGCCGTATCAGTGCTACTGTATGGCTGTACCACTTGGACACTAACGAAACGCTTCGAGAAACGGTTAAATGGGAGCTACACAAATATATTGCGTTGTGTCTTCAACAAGTCTTGGAAGCACCATCCCACAAGAAAACAGCTGTACGGTCACCTGCCTCCTATTACACAAACCATTCAAGTGAGACGAACAAGACATGCTGGGCAAATGTTGGTGAAACAAGGACGAAGTGACTCTGGTCACTTACACATGGACACACCAGTGTAGACTGACCAGCAACAACCTAGATTAATAAACTCTGTGCGGATTCTGGACGCCACGCGGAAGACCTCTCAGGGGGCGATGACTAATAGGGGCGATTGTCGAGAATTGTGCTGACTGCGTAACATGGTTGATTGAGTTTAACGACATGTCAATCCATCTCGGGTTATTTTATGTCTCGAGTTTAAGGAATCGCATTCATTGTATGTTCATATTTATATTTGCGTAGTTGTTTTTTAAGAGTTTTTTTAAGATTTGTTTTTTTTTTTAAGATTTGATTTTTGGGTTTGTTTTTTTTGGTTTTTTAAGAGTTTTTTTTTGTTGTTGTTTTTTAAGATTTTTGGGGTTTTTTATGTTTTTTAAGAGGTTTTTTTTTTGGCATTGAATACATTTTGATGATAATTTTTTCACGTCTATTTTATAATCAGTATATGGTATTGAAATGCACTCATTAATAACAAACTTCAAAACATTAAACCTACCATTGGAGAATGGAACTTAAAATACAACAAAAATAGAAGAGAACGGGTTGTGCTGACCCGCCTCCACATAGGCCCCACCTACATCACTTATCATCATTTACTAGAGAGCACAGAATCCCCAATATGCACTACATGCCAAGAGACATTTACAGTGAAACATACTTTTAGAGTGTGTAGACTTTGATATTGTGCTAACAAAATACTACCAAGCAAGTAATTTGAAAAAAAACATTGCATGAAAATAAGACCATCCAGGATTTTACATTTCCTAAAAGAAGTGGAATTGTACTAAAAAAAATATATGAGTAATTGAACAATAGTTAAAATCTATACGTATATACATTTTTTCTACCAAACTATCGCTACGAATTCAAAACTTAGTTGGCATTAAATGACCCACCGAGGTTGATATGCCACATAAAAAAAACAACCTATCGAATATGAATGATTTTTAGCATATCTATTTGGCACAGAGTTGGAAATCTAACTGTTACTAAAGAGTGGACCTGGGAGTAATGATAATGAAGGCGTACTTCACACTCCCCATATTTCCAGGACTGGAGCTTTGCCACCAAATGCAGTTTAGTGTCATACACTTTTTTGGTAGGATCTTACACTTCTGCAGGGGAGACAGTCAGCATATTCTGAGCTCCGTGGACAAGACATGTCATATACATAATTATATTTCATATAATGTGTACATTTGTTACCTTGACTTACGAGGGCCCAACTTAACGAGTTTTCCGAGTTAGGTATTGTCACCCGGTCGATATTTTGCTTTGTGGCTAAAATTTGAGGTACGTGTATGTTAATAAGTTCACTAAAAACATTTAAGTTTCCAAATTTATTAGGCAAAAAAAAAATATTATTTATATTTTAAAAATTAACACTAAAACATATTACACCATACAATTCATTATATTCTATTTTATTTCAATGTTTTATACAATCCAGTGTTATTTTTCTTAGTTAAGAAAAACGTTAAAAAATAGGGTATTTCGAGGGTGGAGCGGATTAATGGCATTTCAGTTAATTTCAATGGGGAAAATTGATTTAATATACGAGGAAATTGAGTGGAACGAATTAAACTCGTAAGTCAAGGTAACACTACAAGTCAAGGTAACACTACATATTATGCATTTTCAATACATTTCTTATACTAAATATAAGAAATGTACTGAAAATATCTCTATCGTGTGAATTTGGGTTATCTGCTCAACTGCATGCTACATGTAGATTATTTTCGGTTTTTACCGACCAAAAAACGCTGATGAAGCAATACGGTGCTTAGATTCGTGATGAAGCTGAAGGCAGCATTAAAAGAAGGAAAGAAAGAAGCCATTACTAAACAATACAATGCCTCAAATGCTAGTTCTGAAAGAAAGAAAAGAAAAAGGTCACCCTATATAATACCTCCGTAGCCATCAGTGTGCGTGCAAAAATCGATGTCATGATTCAGCAAAGCCCATAAACCTTTCGAATGTCGGATCGACCATTCAGTACCAAGCCGGCCGAAATGTCGCTAAACTTAGCAGACTGGAAGAGAAATGACGTCATCGACGAGCAACAGCCGGAGGCCAATGGCAGTTAAGAGAGTGATGAGAAGAGAGCCGCCATCATACCTTATATCGCCTGTGTGCGCGCGAAAAGAGATTCATCAGGACGAATTAAGTGAACGTTTTCGCCCAGTTGAAATCAAACATGGCCGCGTGCCAGTAGCCATGTTAGCCGCCAAGCTGTGTTTCCAGAGATTCAAACCAGAAAAATCAAAATCGGTAAACCACAGCCGGATTGTTAGCAGCCGATATATAGTTATTTACAAAGCTTAGCTTAGATGTGGCACAAGGCCAGAAGTATGGGGCGCTCAGAGAGAATCAAACTCACTATGGTTTGCGAGTCAAACTTGCTAACCATTACACCATGTGTGGTACCCAAGAAGCCGATATACACAATTCAATTAGTTGGATGTGCGTGATGTAATGGTTCGAGTCGTAGGAAATGGATTCGTCGACCCGAGCTCAAATCCTGGACGAAGCTACAGTTCACATACCGCTAATAACCTTGGGAAAGATATGAATCCAACTACTCTCTCTCTCCAGCTATGGGTAAATAGTAAGGCAGCCTGGGCTTTTTAACCTCGGTTAGGCAACCAGTCTAGGAGAAGGAAAACTGAATTGAAACCTGTTAAACTCCGCTTAAAAATTTGACCCTTTTTTGGTATTTTTGTTTTTGTTATAGTGTCTTTCATAACTTTCTTTGCTTCCGAATCTGCCCTGTCATTTCCAGGTATACCAAGGTTTCTTGGGATCTAACAAAAGATTATTTCTTTATTTTTGGACAAGTGGTATATTCTGTTTAGTACTTGTGTAGTTAATGTCGCCGTATGTCTTTCTTAAAAACGTCATAAGATTGATATGGAAACACTAAATTGGGAATAGCACACAAATACTACACTGCGGCTTTGAGATAGCCACCAAGAGTTTTGAAATTTAGGTATTTACCCAATCCGCTCACCATATTTAGGATGCGGCACAAGGCCGCAAGTATGGAGTATTCAGCCTGGATCGAAATCGCTATTCATTAGTAATGGGTCTGTGGGACTAGCTTGCAAAACCATTATACAACAATGGGGTGTCCTTATTACCCAACCCGTTTGCTATGAGTGGGATGTTACACAAGGTCGTGTAGCGATTGTCTGTCCCTGTTGGGATGGACTTGTGTCCAAAAGGGGTTATCTTCCCTTGCTGCCAGGTTTTCGCGACTAGGTGGCACTACTAGCCGGGTTTATAAACAGCAGTCCGGGAATTTCTTCTTTTTTTTTTTTTTTTGCTCTTGTAGTAAACGCGTAGTGTCTCTGTCCATTAAGAGGGAGCTTTGCCCCCCAACTATCAGTAAGTGACTCTCATATTCTTTATGAACTCTTGCGTACTTCCAAAGACTTTCATCCTATCTGTTTGTATAATGTCATGTATGTGATGTTCCACGTGCTCAGACAATAAAGTCTGTATTATTATTATGTTGTACTTCTTTGTTCGGATTCGTTTATGTATATATTCACCTACGTTAGAAGGTCACTCTGAGCTTTCTAACGTATGATAAGAACCACACGTTCAATTCTTATAGTCGTAAGTACGGGATATCCAGCGAGCATCGAAATCGCTATACATTAATAATGTAACTGTGTGACTAGCTTACTAACCATTACACCATGATGAGATACCCATGAGTCTTGGAATATATCCCCCGCGCACAGATATTACATCCTGATCCTAGAGAGAAGCGCCCGAGAATGGCACTTCAATCGTAAACAGAGTGCACTGATACACTGAACTGTTGCAGATGAGCTGATCAGTATGCAAATAAATATTTTTTACGGGTATTATGGTGGGTTGGTTATATTTATAAAAATCCATTGATAAATAAATACAAGAAAGACTCTCTTTGTTATTTCTATACGGCAGAACTAATTGCTTTTCTCTACAATTCATATCTTCTGGGTAAAAAGCAAAGGAACTCTGTTTCGTGTGGAAGAAGTGGGGCTGTGCTTTTTAGATATAAAATCCGGTGTTTATGTTCGTGCTCGCAATAATAGTAAGAGTAGAAAAACTGGTATTTTACTCGTGATATGTACGAGGTCACCGTTCTGAATCCCAGCCATGTTACGAGAAAGCCAAAACGAACTAATGACAACAACAGGAGTCCTTTAAACAAGCACGAAGTTCATATTCCAGCCTAAGCACTGATTTTTATCACGAACAGTAGGAGACACACTTATTCTATATCTACAAACACACGACTTTTTTTTCTTTCTTGCTATATGTGGAAATATACATTATCGCCCATGAGTAAGTACAATGCCAAGAAATAAAAAGTTACTTTTCGGTTATCTTCATGATACGCACTCCCGAACATTTCAGGTTTTTTTTTTTTTTTTTTTTTTTTTTCTAAAGGAAAGTTCTCTACAAATTAGCAGTAGGAGCCAGCTCTTTTTAATCTGTTTTTTTTTTCGGGAAAAGTTGTTTTTCATCTGATTAAGGTTATTTGGATTATTCGGACTATTATCCTCATCTTTATTGTTATCTGTACAACGTTTCGGCCGATGTGCCCTCCGGCCTTCTTCAGGTATTTCTTGTCGGACCCGGGAACCTTCTCGAAATATTGTCAGATATCATGATAAAATAGGAAGTATTACTTTTGGGTCTTCATCATCATCAGTTCACGCTAATAGCACGGATTCTTATGACTCTACCTACCCCCCCCCCTTGTGTGTCGCTTAGATATCCTTACAGTCCCACTCGTAGAAGCGACGCTTCACCTCAGAGAACGTCACTTATGAGTTCTTCTTTGCTTCTCCAGTGTCCAACATATCTTATCTAGTGTAGGTTTTTATCTAGCTAAACGTTTCGTTAGAGTCCAAGTGGTGCATCCATACAGTAGTACTGACACGGCTACAACTTGAAAGAATTCTTGCTTCATCAAAGAGATCAGATTTCCATTTGATCGATTATCTGCCTATAGCAGTTTATGTTTTTCTTATACTTATATCGACATCGCTTTCTGTAGATGCGATTGTAGTATTTTGGTTTGTAGTTGGTTCTATGTGGTTTAATTTCGCACGTGGTCGTGTCTAAATCCCAATATAGTTGGTTCTTCCTTCTTGTGAGCTGGAAAGCTGAAAGGGAATTTAAGAAAAGAAACGAAAGGAACAAAAATGAGGATGACTTAGGGTAAGACTTTTATTAGTTGATTCACACTATTTCTTTGTGGGGGCATATTTTCCCGAACAAGTGAATAGGTGTTTCCTCTTCAAAGTCTTGGGATAAAAAGTAATGAGAGTTCTTTTTGGCGCCAAGAATTCGTTTTTTTTTCTGCTCATGCCCCGAGAGCTCTTCCGGTCTCAGGGCTTCTGGAAGATTGTTATTTTTTGCATTTTGTTATTCATTTTTTATATTTAATTTAGTTTTGTTTTATTTTTGTTTTATTTATTTTTATTTGGTTTAATTTAATTTTTTTATAATCAACACAAGATTTTACTACCTAGGTATGTGAACTAGTCTACTAATTTGAGAGGCTTAACATTCAGTGTGAAGATGTCTGAGTTCACATAGAGGCCAATGCCTCTTGCTGTCTTCTCTAGGTTATGCAGCAGTGATTCGGCTTGTGCAGGGAGCGAGAAGCACTTGATCATTTTATTTTAAAAGTAAGAAAATAAGACATTACAGGCAATTCTTTTAATATTTGCGGTAACATTTCTCATCAGATAAATCAAAATTTTTTAAATGGCAATAAACGTTGGGCATTAACTCGATTCAATCACAATTTTAAAGACACCAGAAAAGTTTCCGCCCTGTCGGCTGGGGCGTTAGAATACACCGACTGCACCTCTGCAAAGGGGTAAGACTCCCCTAATGGGGCGACCTGTTGGTCGTGGGTGGCGACCCGTGATGCTTAGGCTAGACGGGCGGTCGGAAAGCCCTCCTCCGATCAATCGGCTGGTCACGTCAAGCCTTAACACCTATATGATTACCCCGACCCTATTGCTCTTATGGCAAGACCCAACCCTTTTTATCATATGGGTGCTAGAAGATGCTGGCTGAGGGTGTACATGTCCTGAGAATGACGTTAAACTCTATCTGAGGTGAGGTTCCAGTACTGGAGGTCTGGGGAATGTGGAGCACCCGTTCATCACCATTGCTCCCTGGTCCACTCTGACTCGGAGTGGTAGTACTTGTTAGGGTTCCATCTATGGGTTAAATAGAGAAATGTGTTTATAAAAGAAATGAGTATCCATTAAGAAAATTCATTTCAAAACTCTGTCGGCATTAAATGACCCACTGAGGTTGATATGCAGTAAAACAAAACAAACGAAACCAAACAAAACCAGAAAAGTTTATTAATGTCATTAACTTTGAAACCTTTGCCACCTGAAGAATGGAATGGAATTGATTGACAACTTTTTCATTCATTTATTTTCAACGAATATAAAATATTTATCTTAACAAGCAAAAAGAAAACACCCTCCGGGTGGTGTAAAAATTAATTCTTTTAAAGATTGTGCCTGGGCAGGGTGGGAGTTAAAAATTCAATGTTAGAGGGTTTGTATCATAAGTCAGCAAAATCATCAAATATATTAAAGGAGTAAAGAAAAGAAAACAATTTGAAATAGAAACTTAGTTCTGTCCCCATCAAATAAATGATTAATTTGATTATTTTATGCATACATTTTACACAAAATTGTAGCTTTTATTCATTTGTAAACTTTTTACTTAATCTCTTGTTACTAAAAAAAAAGATCGGGAGTAAAAAATAATGTTTAAAACTTATTGTTCTTTATTCTATGTATTGACAATTTTTGGTATTGTGACGCAAGCAGTGATGTAGTTTTTGTTACAGAACAATTAAAACCTAATCTCCATTATTAATAGATACGATCAAGGCTACCGGGCATTATTGTATGCATAAGTTATTTTATCTTGTCTTTCCTTCCGTTGTGTTCAGTGTTAGTATATCACAGGTATACTAATGTTCATATGGTCCGTGGTGAGTGGAGACTCTTCTTCTAAATATCTTCCCTTTCACGAAGCATTTAAATACCATTATTTATGTGCACTCAAACTACAACAGTTGCAGTGAGCATAACTTTGATGGATAGAGTAAGATTTCAGCTACAAAACTCAATTTTTTCTATAGGCGATGCATGTTCACCAGCAATGAAAAATAGCCGCTATACCGTTTTCGTAAGAGGGTCACTGTGAAATTAATACCTCATATTCTAGTATGTTTACCTACAACATTAAGAGTGGATGTTAGTGGTATAGCAGTAGAGGTTGAACCTTTCTACCAATAACCCATTTTTTTAAAATATGTTTGCCTAGTTCAGCACAGATGTATTTCACTGAAATTTTCCCTACGAAAAAATTGAAAAGTTCATTAACACTTTTTCTCTGAATTTTTTTAGATGAGGCTTGATAATTAGTATTATTTGTATTATTCGGACTATTGTCATCATCTTCATTGTTATCTGTACAACGTTTCGGCCGATGTGCCCTCCGACCTTCTTCAGGTATTTCTTGTCGGACTCGGGAACCTTCTCGGACTCAGGTACCTTCTTTTCGAACTCCGGAACCTTCTTGTAATTTGGAGCCATCACGGAACTTTGAACCTAACCCTTTATTCAGTCCACGGGGGTATCCTGTTCTCATTCCGCTAACCATAGCTGGGGTACAGGTGTTAAGCTGTGTTAATTTTTATTCTATGTTACTGCTGCCCCTGACCAGGATTGAACCAGCAGTCTAGAGATAACTGTCACTTAGAACTGTCTTAACCTAACTCCTTTATCCACTACGCTATGTGTCCAATTGGAAATACCTGAAGAAGGCTTAAGTGCACATCGGCCGAAACGTTGTACAGATAACAATGAAGATGAGGACAATAGTCCGAATAATACAAATTAACACTTGTTGATCATTTACGGAGATCAAACAGCTGGTGCAAGCATGTTTCAGCAGTGGTCACAGCAATGCGAGTGATAAAAAACGTTCAACACAGTTGTCAACCGACAAAAGGACGTGCGACATGAGCAGTTCATCTGCGTGAATCGGGCTGTTGAAAGGTGGACAAGATTTTCCTGGAAACAACGCCATCATCTTTTACTGTGAAAAAACGAGTCGTCTCCGCTAGTGACGATTTTTATGCGCGCAGCATGCACAACTCTATCGAAAAGGCAGCGCGAATGCTGGTGACTACCTGAAAAAAATAGTGGTTTGTAGCTGAAAAACTGCCCTATCTAACGTTTCGTGTTTCCTATGTGCGTTATCGTTATCGTTACTATGGAAATAATTAAGAGGATTTTATTTCACCGAACTGGCAAATACAGGGTGACACAGAAAATACAGAAATATTTTTTTAATTTCATAATTTTCTTGTTTTAATTTAATATTTATATCATTTTTCAGATATCATAAGTAACCTAAATAAATTGAAAATGTCCAGTTAAAATGGGAAAGAAGAAATTAAAATAATAGAATTTTACTATTCAACTGAGAGGTTTATCATTTCAACTAAAAAAAAAATTAGATGGCAGAATAATTTCAAGAAATTCAGAATTCAAATGACCTTCCCATTTGACTATTTTGTCTGCCTGACTTTTTGTGGGGTTATTTAAAAGAGTGTGTATATTTGAAAAAGCTTAAGACTTTGCGCAAAGATAAGAGGATTTACCTCCAAAAAGCCTTGAGTAAAGTCATTGAAAGTGCTCGAAATTACGGTGCACACTTTGCATCCGTGAAAATGGAGACAATCTCCGAGATATCATGTTCACAAATAGGTAAAAATATATTTCCTTGGACTATATTTTAGGACTAAATGATTAATTATTTTTTCATGTTAGTATTTTATGGGCCACCCTGTAGAATGACAGTATTAATAGTTGCGATGCAAGGTAAATGAAATGAAGATGAATTAGTAAAAAAAAAAAAAATAATTGTTGGCGTTTCATCTAATAATAAAATTCATGATGATATTTATATTTGTCATATTTTGTTTACGGAAGCTTCTAAATGATAACGTTGAAAGACGCCGATAAGGCGTTTGTTTGGCGGGTGCAATAATACAAAAAGAACAAACTCAAAACGGTTTTTATTTATTTTTTCTACCTCACATTTGGAAAAGAATTTTGAATTCTATTCGTTAATACGGTTTTTGATATCCTTCACTTCACTGCTGTGCAAATCTTTCTACGTTTTCTTTCTTCTAAGTAATGCATTTAAAGATAATATCATAAAAGTTTTACTTTTACAATGTTCCTCTACCAACACGTCTCGATTAATTGTTGACAAATTAATCACGGATCAGACATCGACTAGCTGGTGATTTTAAGTAAAGCCAACTCAATGAATTTTAACCAGCATACAGAAGGATGTACGCGCAAGCGAGCCGGGAAGGTTAATTCTAAGAAAACAAAGACTGGCGAAGGAAGCTTTAAGTGAAGGACGATGATTCTGTTGAAGAGTGCGGAAACGGAAGACAAACATAGAAATTTGAACGACACTTCCGGTAAGAACAATAAAACTATGATATGCCTTGGCGTTACTGTTAGTTTAAGGGCTTCCTTTTGTATGTCAGTATGGGTGCTCGTGCAATCTGTTAGATATCTAATTTGTTGGGCACGCAAGTATTGTCTATCATCTTGGGAGAAGTATCTATCATAGAGTTAGTTCGATCCCGACTAAATGTTCCATTTTTGTCGCTATGTGCTAGACTAAGAGAGGCTTACAAATGAACAGTACACGTTGTAGAGGGCAATCTTATCGCATTTTTATAAATGAAAACAAAAATTAAACAAGTCCTGTGTCCCAAATAATGACCAGCTCACTAATAGTCAATTTTACTGTAACACCTGTGTCTTATAATTTGAAGAAATATGGTAAGTCCTTTTTTTTTTCTTGGTAGGTTGTAGAGGCCTTGTCGTAGAGGTCTTAATTCTAAGGTGAAGAATTTTCGGTACAAATGCAGAATAGTTCACAAGAGATAATATCATTAGAATCACATTTTACGTATAAATAGTTTTAGATTACGAAAACTCCTGAAGTACCCTAACACTAACCCTTACCCTAAAACTAACCCTAGCTCTTACTCTAATCCTAGCGTCTCAAAGGTTTCGAGTATTTCCGTGAAATGTAATACTTTTTTATACGAAATCTAATGATATTATCTATTGCGCGCTATTCTGCATTAGTACCACATTTTCATCAGCTTTTGATTCGTCTTTCTTACTCTAGCATTTTTCTTTCTTTCTAAGCAAAGATTAAGCTGTTTGCTTGTAAAGCTTCAATTGTAATTACTCCGAGGTTCAATCTGATACATAGTAGTTTGAATCTGTATTATCTATTGCGCGCTATTCTGCATTATGAATCTGTTTGAGATATTGTTTAAAATAATTGTGAACTACATTAATACATTATTCTTCAATCTTTCAAGCAATTCATATCAATCTATTATTATGTTTATATGTATGTATCTACCCCCCCCCCAAAAAAAAGCATCACACCATGACGATATTTTTATTTGAACAATACACTTTTAAAAAACTTTAATTCAGAGATTAAAATCATTGTCATTTGTTTTAATCATATAGATCCTCAATATAACAGAAATAACTACATGAAATGCTAATTAGAATTCTTAATACCTTCCTAAATAGAAGCATCAATATCATCATGGACGGCTGTTAACCAGAAAATGCTAATTAGAATCACTCTTACCTAAATAGAAGCATCAACTGGTTATTTCCTAGTTGAGTAACATGAAATTACCGGGTGACCCACACAAAAAAAGAACCCAAATTATTTATTTATTTTCCCATTAAACTAACCCTAAACCCCAACCCTAACCTTAACCCTAACCCCCTAGTTAAAATTAACAGTTTTATTGCAAAATTTGTGGGTTCTGTTTTTTCTGGATCACCCTGTAATATCATGTGACTCAACTAGAGGGGGGTTAGGCTTAGGGTTGGGGTTGGGGTTAGTTTAATGGGAAAATAAATAAATAATTTGGGTTTTGTTTTATCTGTAATATGACGTTACTCAACTAGGAAATAACCCCCGAACTGTTCACAGGTCGTCTAGTCATTATTGAAACTTTCGTACATCTTTAATTTTTACTTGCCTATTTTTTTTTTTTTTAATTTTCTTATTTATTTATTTATTTTGAGGGGTGGTCGCAACTCACTCGGGTCGTCAATCTACGACAACGAGTAGCCACGCAGATTAGAATAACCACTCGGTGAGGTTAAAAAAGGGACGATTAATTTAAGTATAGAAATCTGATTAATCTAACTACACATAATAACAATAACTAGTGTATATACCACAGTATGATAATATAACTATTACCATGTTTGATATGTATATTTAAAGGTTATTGCAAAATTGATATAAACAAAGAATTAATGAGTATTATTTGGATTATTCGGACTATTATCCTCATCTTTATTGTTATCTGTACAACGTTTCGGCCGATATGCCCTCCGGCATTCTTCAGGTATTACTTGTCGGACTCGGGAGGCTTCTCGAACTCGGTAGCCTCATTTTCGAACTCGGGGACCTTCTTGTCGTAATCGGGAGTCCGACAAGAAATACCTGAAGAAGGCCGGAGGGCACATCGGTTGTACAGATAACAATAAAGATGAGGACAATAGTTCGAATAATACTAATTATCAAGCCTCATCTCAAAACTTCAGAGAAAAAGAATTAATAATTCTCTCTCTCTCTCTCTCTCTCTCTCTCTCTCTCTCTCTCTCTCTCTCTCTCTCTCTCTCTCTATTTATATATATATATATATATATATATATATAATGTGTGTGTGTAGAATACGTTTTTCTTCCTTTTCTTTCCTCACAATCAAAACAGAATGATCCATTATTTATCTGGGGTGACGACTGGGTGTGACACACGGAGATACAAGAGTATTAATATATGGATAATAATGTAAACTGGCAGAAATGGAATACAAGACTATGTACGGCTGGGTAGGAAAGGTTATCCACTGGGAATAGTGCAACAGATTAAAAATTGAACAAGCTGGCAAATGGTAGATTCACATACCATAATCTGTCCTTGAAAATGATACCTATAAAATGATCTGGATTTTTGTGATATAAACGGATCATCCAATCCCCGCCAGTTGACCAGACTTGATGGTAGTTAACAATTATAGTTTCAAGTAACTATTCTTAATACAAATAGTTTGCATATATGTATATGGTTTAAAGTAGTTCGATCTAATCTATTAATAATGGAGATTCACTTCCGGTTTCTGTCTGTAACAAAAATTACGTCACTGCTTACGTCACATTACCCAAAATCGTCATAACGTAGAATAAATACATTCAAAATTTGAACATGCAACTTTAGACAGTCCTCATTATTTTTTTAAACAAGTTTTAATAAATACATGACTGGTATTATATATCTATATATAGTTTGTTTTATTTTTATGCATATTTAAAGTTTACATTTCAAATTGTTTTATTTTTTAATCATTTAATGAATTTGATGATTTTACTTACTTAGGGTACAAACTCGCTGACATTGAATATTTTATTTTGTACTAGTACTAATAATTTCTAAACACATCTATTCGACCCATAAACGGAACTCCAATAAATACTATCATTCAGCCTCAGATTGGACCTGGAAGTCATGGCAACAGAGGAGTAACTCAACACTCACAGGAGCACTAAACAGGAGCCTCACCACCGAGTGAAATGTACTCTCATGCCCTGGACGCTTCTTTTTTGGATTTAATGTTGGTCATCCTCATAATCAGGGCGTGCTGTCAGCACGGACTCCCATGGCATTCTCTTGACAACCGTCCTTATCAATAATCACCCATGGCAGGTATTCCACGCGGCATCCAGAATTCACACAGTGCTGATTGATGTAGTTTTTTGCTGGCCGGCTCACACTGTTGTGCCCATGTGTAGGTGTCCAAAGGAGGACGTCACATGAGTTCCGCCTTGTATTGTTCAGTAAAGAGAACAAAATTCATATTTAATAATTATTTGTAAACAGTTACAGTTTCAAGTAACCATTCTTAATACAAATAATTTGCACAGTTATGTGGTATTAAATACTATTATCGGATACTAACAATTTTTAAAACAGATATACTTGACCTATAGATGGGACCCTGGCAGGTACTACCACTCCGGTTCAAAGTGGACATACGAATAATGGCAACAAAGGAGTAACTCTACATTTCTCAGAGCATCAGAACAGAAGCCTCATCAACGTATCCAGTTTACTGTCACTGTTGATTATGAGCATACTTTTTCCATGTGCCACCTCACCAGTGTGCTTGGTGCATAGTTTAGGGACCACTGCTTTAGACATTTACCTCACAAGCTTAAGTACTAATTACTCTCTTGGTAATTTTTTATTGTTTATTTCTTAAACATTCTGTGCGTAATGATAAACATTTTATGGTACATTAATTGCCGGTTAGATAACAGCCTCTTTATATCAAACATAAATGCATTATATCCTTTTTTTCAATTGGAGTCTTTCCGTATTGTTTTTAAACTTGCTTTGATGTATGAATTCGTTTTAGCAGCTTGTCTCCTGGTGAATTATGGTAAATGATACTGACACACTATTTTCTATGAACTTGTTTGAATAGATAAATGGATGAAATATCCAACATAATGGAAGAGAAATAAGACAACCGTTTACGTAGAGTCTTTATACTTTTATAACGACGTTTCGATTAGTACGAACTTCATCAGCCACCCCGTCGGTTGGGGCGTAAGAATGCACCGACTGCGCCTCTGCAGAGGGGTAAGACTCTCCCAATGGGGCAATGGGTGGTGACCCGTGATGCTTAAGGATAGAACCCAGGTGGATGAACAGTTCATGACTTGCAATACTCAACTTTGGCCCTATTTTGGGCTAGACGGGCGGTCGGAGAGGCCCCCTTCGATCAATCGGCTGGTCACGTCAAACCCTAGCACCTATATGATTTTCCCAACCCTATTACCCTTATGGCAAGCCCCAATCCCTTTGTATCATATGGGTGCTAGAAGGCGGCGACTGAGGGTCTAAATGTCCTAGGAATGACGTTAAACGCTATCTGATGGTGAGGTTCCAGTTTTGGAGGTTTGAGCAATGTGGAGCACGCCTTCATCAACATTGCTCCCTGGTCCACTCTGACCCGGAGTGGTAGTACCTGTTAGGGTCCCATGTATGGATTAAATAGAAAAATGTATTTATAAAAAAATTGTATTATCCATTAAGAATTGATTTATTTCAAAACTTTATCAGCATTAAATGACCCACTGAGGTTGGTATGCCGTAAAACAAACCAAACCAAAACCAAACGAACTTCATCAGATTATGATTTGGAAGAAGAAAAAAATTTTTTTTTTTAAATATTGGATTGATTGATTTTAATGGCATGCCCCATCTGATGAAGTTCGAACTGATCGAAATGTCATTATAACAATATAAAGACTCCACGTAGACGGTTGTCTTATTTCTCTTCCATTATATCGGATATTTCATCCATTTATCCGAAGCGACGACAGGGCGTAACATTCAAACACATTAATTCATATCTTACATTCTTTTTATTTCTTTTTTCTCTTCCTTCCTTTTGAAATAGACTATACGATATTTACGTCGTCTAGGGTTATTTTATGCCAAGAGGTTAGGGAAACGTATTCATTGTACGTTCATATTTATATTGGGGGGGGGGTCAGTTACACACGGTCCTATCGAATGATTTTTAAACAGATCTATTTGACACAAAGAGGGGATCCTAAGCGGTACTGCCATTCCGGTCAGTGTGAACTTGACAGTAATGGCAATGAAGGGGTACTCCACACTTTCCTCCACAAGGAAGGAAAGAGAAAAAAAATAAAAAGAATGTAAGATATGCATGTGTTTGAACGTTACGCCCTGACGTCGCTTCGGATAAATGAATGAAATATCCGACATAATGGAAGAGAAATAAGACAACTGTTTACGTGGAGTCTTTATATTTTTATAACGACGTTTCGATCAGTTCGAACTTCATCAGATGGGGCTTTAGAATACACCAACTGCACCTCTTCAGAGGTGTGAGACCCTCTTCCAAATGGGACTATCTGTTGGCTATGGGTGGCAACTCCTGATGCTTAAGGACGAAATCCTGGTGGATGAGCAGTCTATGATATGCAATACTCTACTTAGACCATTACTTAGGCTAGACGGGTGGTCGGAGAGGTCCCCTCTGATCAATCGGCTGGTCACGCCAAGCTCTTATGATTGTCCCAACCCTATTGCCCTTATGGCAAGCCCCAACCCTTTTTATCATATGGGTGCTCGAAGGCGGTGGCTGAGCGTCTTCATGTCCTGGGAATGATGTTAAATATCTGATGGCGAGGTTCCAGTTTTGGAGGTTTGGGGAATGTGGAACACCCCTTCATCACCATTGCTCTCAAGTCCACTCTGACCCGGAGTGGTAGTTCCTGTTATAGTCCCATCTATGGGTTAAATAGAAAAACATGAGTTTATAAACAAAAATTGAGTAACCATTAAGAATGAATTTATTTCAAAACTTAGTCGGCATTAAATGATCCACTGGGGTTGATATGCCGTAAAACAAAACAAAACATCATTTGATGAAGCTCGTACAGGGTGAAACGTCATAATAAAAATATATGAACTCAAATATATCGTTTTTCTGAATGTTTGGGATGGGGCTTGATGATTAGTATTATCTGCGTTATTCGGACTATTGTCCTCATCTTCATTGTTATCTGTACAACGTTTCTGCCGATATGCCCTCCGGCCTTCTTCGTCCGACAAGAAATATCTGAAGAAGGCCGGAGGGCATATCGGCCGAAATGTTGTACAGATAACAATGAAGATGAGGACAATAGTCCGAATAACGCAGATAATTCCAATATATCGGTTTCCACGTCTTATTTCTTTTCAACGAAACTGTTTCAAGATTATTTTTTTCATTGATTTTTTTTTTGTTGGTAAATGTCGCCATTTTTTCCTGCTATCTACTTAGAATATGCTGTATTTCAAAAGTATCGCATTATTTCTGTATTTACTAAGCATGTAACCTAATACAATGACGACTTCCTTCTTATCTGTTATTAAACATTTGTTGTTGCTTAAAAATACATCTGTCTTTTTCTCCCCCGTTTTATATTTGACGAAGGCAAAAGTGATATTTCAGAGGGAGAGGCTCTTAACCCACAAGAGTACAAAAGCAGAAAACAGTGTTCGAGCTAAAAAATACAAATAATTATCTCTAAATCTATGATGCATAACGTCAGCTGCAATAGTGATAGCGCCTATATATGCATAAAAGCGTGTTATGTAATGGTTAAAGTCACGGGAAATGGACTCGTCGCTCCGAGTTCAAATCCTGGATGTGGTAATTGCATTTCACTTAGCGCTAATACTTTTGGGAAAGGTATGAATCCTACTCTCCCTCCAGCCATGGATAAATAGTAGGGCAGACTGGGCTCTTTAACCTTGGTTAGGCAACCGGTCTAGGAGAAGGAAAACTCTGAATTCAAACCTTGAAATTGACCTTGTGTCACATCCTGCTCGTGCGGAGGGGTTGGTAAAATATATAATATATATATATATATATATATATGCATAAAATCCTCGAGAGCCTCACCGTAGGGATAAATGGTTAGCAAGCTGGCCTCACAAATTTATTGTTACCGAGTTGAGTTCAATCCACATTAGGTGTTCTATGGTTGTGGCCTCGTGATGAAAAGTTTTCAGCCCTGTCAGCTTAGGCTTAAGAATACACTGACTGCACCTCTGCAGAGGGATAACACCCACCACCACCACCAATGGGGCCATCTGTTGGCCGTGGGTGGCGACCCGTGAAGCTTAAGGACGGAATTCTGATGGATGAACAGTCCATGACATGCAACACTCCACTTAGACCCTTACTTCGGTGAGGCCCCCTACGATCAATCCGCTTGTCAGGTCAAGCCCTAGCACTTATATGATTGTCCTAACCCTATTGCTCTTACGGCAAGCCCTAACCCTTTTTATCATATAGGTGCTAGAATGCGTGACTGAGGGTCTACATGTCCTGGGAATGACGTTAAACTCTATCTAATGGTGAGGTTCCAGTTTTGGAGGTCTGGGGAATGTGGAACATCCCTTCATCACCATTGCTCCCAGCTCCACTCTGACCCGAAGTGGTAGTACCGGTTTAGGTCCCATCTATGGGTTAAATAGAAAAACATAAGTTTATAAACAAAATTGATTATCCATTAAGAATGACTAAAAAGTTAATAAAATACTCTTCATCGAATGTGACTAAATGAGGTTTATTTTTCAACATAGTCCTCCTTGCAGTCCACACACTTATTTAATTTGTGTTGCAGTGCCTGTATCCCCATTGGTTTAAAAAATCATCAACAGCAGATATGACGTCATTATATGAATCTTTCATATCAAAAACAGCAATAGTGTAAAAGAAAATTAAGTTTAATTTGGATGAATTCAGAAATAATGACAATAAAACGAATTTAAGAGGACATTTTTGGAAACTTTCAAATGAATTACTTAACAGAATTTGATCTGTACATTGATATTAATAGTGTATATGTTCTGTGAAATTCTTTTCTAAGCTTGATGTGAGAAGATAGAAAAAATGGGTAGATACCCAAAGAGGTATAAACGAATGTAGCAAACTAGCACAACGGGAATACAAAACTAGGCACGACTGTGTTGGGAAAGTGATCCATTGGGAATTATGCAAATATTAAATTTTGACCATACAACAATATGGTATATGCATAAATCAGAATCTGTTCTTGAGAATGAAACGCATAAAATTCTCTGGGACTTCGAGATAAAGACGGATCACCCAATCCCAGCAAGGAGGCCAGGCAGAGTATTGATTAACAAAAAAAGAAAGAGAATTTGTCAACTGGTGGACTTTGCAGTTCCAGCAGATCACAGAGTGAAAATGAAGGAAAATGAAAAGATGGATAAATACCTGGACCTTGCCAGAGAATTGAAAAAACAGTGGAATATGAGTCAAAGTGAAACCAATTGTAGTTGGTGCACTTGGAACGGTCCCAATAAACTTGGAAAAAAGACTAGAGGATCTGGAAATATGAATAAGAATTGAGACCATCCAACTACTGCATTGCTGCAATCGGCTAGAATAATTAGAAGAGTCCTGGAGACCTGATGAGACTTGTTGTCACTCAGACTCCAGTGAAATACCATCAGCTAACGTTGGTGTGAAAAACTCATAATAATAGCAGCATAAAATAATGCCATAAGAACCAATTATATCAAAACAAAAATAGATTGTACGCAACAAACTAGCAAGTGTATGTTGTGTGAAGACAAATGAAACTATTAATCCCATAATACGCGACCCTTATGGCAAGCCCCAACCCCTTTTTATCATATGGGTGCTAGAAGGCGGTGGCTGCGGGTCTACATGTCCTGGGAATGACGTTAAACTCTATCTGATGGTGAGGTTCCAGTTTTGGAGGTTTGGGGAATGTGGAGCACCCCATTCATCAACATTGCTCCCTGGTCCACTCTGACCCGGAGTGGTAGTACCTGTTAGGGTCCCATGTATGGGTTAAATAGAAAAATGTATTTATAAAAAAATTGTATTATCCATTAAGAATTGATTTATTTCAAAACTTTATCGGCTTTAAATGACCCACTGAGGTTGATATGCCGTAAAACAAAACAAACCAAACCATAATACGCGAATGCAGCAAACTAGCCCAAAAGGAGTACAAGACTACGGACGATTGGGTGGAAAACGTGATCCACGGGGAATTGTGCAAGAGGTTAGAATTTGACCATACTATTAAATAGTATATGCACAAACCAGAATCCGTCCACATAAAATTCTCTGGTATATTGAGAAAAATATATAGAGAGATAGAGGAGAGGAAGGAGAGAGAGAATAACAATGGACATCATATTGTCTGTTTCAATGAAATGGGAAAAAGGAAGGAAGAGAAAAAGAAAGAAAAAAAATGTAAGACATGAATGCATGTGTTCAAATGTTGCGCCCTGTCGTCACCTCAGATGAATAATGGATCATTCCGTTTTGATTGTGAGGAAAGAAAGAAGAAAAAGATGATACCGACCAGAAAAAAAAAAAAGAAAATATAACTTTTTAAAGAGAAAACAGCACGAAACCGATAACGTTAAATGGATGTATCGTCTGTTTCAATGGGAATGGAAAGAAGAGACAGACGCAGACCAAGATAGAGATAGTTAAATCAAGATTATTATACTTTTTGTAAATTTAACTATTGCAATAGCTCTTAACAATACATATCAAACGTTGTAATAGTTGAATTATCCTACCGTGGTATATCCACGGGTCCCAATGATAAAAATAAAGTCAGATATTTAACATTTAGATGGACAAAATATGACAAACATTATCTATTCTATTATGTTGATTGTAATAAGATGTGATTCTTCTTGCGGGATGTTCCCATTTTTAACTCTCAAAACCAAGCGATTAGAAGGAAATATTTATATGCTGTATCTTATCGGCATTGCACTGTCGGAAGACTATATAATTCTTGTGCCCCTGAAGTTACAGCGCCTTTTGTGATGTAATGTCCAATGTTCGAAAAACAGCCCCGACTACAGATGTCGCATGTGAAGACTGTCCTGAAGATATATATATATATATATATATATATATATATAATGCTGTACAGGTAAGCGTTAAGTGAAAAGTTTTGGTGAAAAAAGTTTTTTTAGAAAGATTTTTCAAATTGTTTTTAAAACAATTGATATGCTATAATAGAAGAGACAAAACGTGAACTAGTGACGTATCATATCCACTCGCTGAATTAAAATTATTTTCTGGTATCCAAGTGTAGTCAACTGGCCTTTATATAATCTCTGCTATCGTAGACACCTTCCACTGTGCTCTCAATTTGAGAGATATGTTAAGCGTGGGCGGATATATACATATATATATATATATATATATATATATATATATATATATACAAGGTGTCAAAAAAGTATCGAGATTTTTTGTACTTTTTGACACACCTTGTATTCTGAAAAATAACGTTCCATTCATTCTTCATTTCTATCTTGGTAAATACAGCTTTAAACTTGGCACTTTTTGACACACCTCGTATTCTGAAAAATAATTAATGAATGGAACTTTTCTTTTTTTTTTTTCAGAATAAAAAGGTGTGTCAAAAAGTACAAAAAATCTCGATACTTTTTTGACACACCTTATATATATATATATATATATATATATATATATATATTTGTGAGAATATGTGCTTAATTGAAGACGTACCTAATTTTGAAAGTTAATTAATTATTAATTAATTAATTAGGCGGGCATACCTATTAAAGGTAAGGCTAAACAAATCGAGAAAAATCAATCTCTGTATGTACATTTCGGCCTATTAGGCCTCATCAACAGAGCTATAGATAGAAAGACCGCCTTGTGCGTGATTCGAAACCCGACTGTCAAGGTGACAGGCGAGCATCTTACCCCTACACCAAACGGACCTTCTTGGATTTTTCGTTTTGCTTACAAGTAGGTTCCTATTCCTCTTATAGTGACTTCTACACGACAGTATGAGAAGTAGATACACAAGCGATGTATTTATGATATGGCTTTTTTTAGCCAACAATTTTTGGGAGAATATGTGCTTAATTGAAGTCGTACCTAATTTTGACAATTAATTAATAATTAATTAATTAATTAATTAGGCGGGAATACCTATTAAATGTAAGGCTAAACAAATCGAGAAAAATCAATCTCTGTATGTACATTTCGGCCTATTAGGCCTCATCTTGACAGTCGGGTTTCGAATCACGCACAAGGCGGTCTTTCTATCTATAGCTCTGCTGATGAGGCCTAATAGGCCGAAATGTACATACAGAGATTGATTTTTCTCGATTTGTTTAGCCTTAGATTTAATAGGTATGCCCGCCTAATTAATTGATTAATTAATTATTAATTGATTAACTTTCAAAATTAGGTATGACTTCAATTAAGCACATATTCTCCCAAAAATTGTCGGCTAAAGAAAAAGCCATATCATAAATACATCGCTTGTGTATCTACTTTATATATATATATATATATATATATAAGAATGAGAGACGGAGAGAGAGTTATAAGAATATATTCTTGTGTTGGGGAAAACCATAGTAAAAACGAGGGAACGTGCTCAATACTGTTTAGACTATGCAATTAATATTAAACGTTAAAACTTACAAAAAAAAACTCTCCCGCAACTTTCTATTTATTTTACTGTCCACCTGAGTATTCTGAAAAATTAAAGTTCCATTCATTCTTCATTTCTATCTTGGCAAATGCAGCTCTAAATCTGTACTTTTTGACACACCTTGTATTTTGGGAAAAAATTAACGTTACATTTATTGTTCATTCCTATCTTGGTAAATACAGCTTCAATCTCGATACTTCTATGACACACCTTGTGTGTATGTATGTATATATATATATATATATATATATATATATATATATATATATATATTGCGTGTGTGTGTCCGCTGGTGGTGGTGAAAACGAGACATTTGTCCCTTTTCTCCCTGGACCTTCTTATCGACGCGTATATTTGAAAGTTGAAACCTTATAGGCACTGGGGTGGGGTCAAGGGGTCACTGTAAACAGTGACAGCTTAGAGGGAGTGACAGCTTTAGCCCTTGGGATTTGCTAATTGAAATTTTCCTTTAAAGCCAGACTAAACTTGCTAGCAAGCCAGTCTCGTAAGTCATTACTATTGAGTCGTGAGCTAAATTCCCCATTGAGTGGTCTACATTAAAAAAAAAAAACTCGGCCCTGTTTCCTAATCCACACTCACAATAAAAAAAAAGATATATATCACCTCCTCCATGGCGTCCCATCGTGGTGAGATGGTTGGCAAACTGGTCTCGCAGATCCATTACTACTGAATAGCGAATTCGATCGTTGCTAGATGTCCCATACTTGCGACCTTGTGTCACACCCTACACACGACGAATGGTTTGGGTAAAAAAAGGACGTTCTATTGTAGTGCAATGGTTAGCAAGTTAGTCTCGCAGATCCATAGCTATTGAATTGGGAATTCGGTTCTCGTTGGATGGCCCATACTTACGAACTTGTGTGTCACATCCTACCCATGGCGAACGGGTTGGATAAATACATTGGGCGTCATATCGAGGTGTAATGGTTAGCAAGCTAATTTTGCAGATCCATTACTACTTAATAGCTAGTTCGATCCTCACTATGTCCTATACGTACGACTTTGTGGTACATCCTACTTGGGTTGATATCTACATATCATTCCCTCCAAGAGATGAATACAACAGGATTGACATAAAGATACATTCCAAATACTAGCAAATATATGCACCTTCCCGGTGCAAGTATTTAAGTTTAAATATAATAAAATATTACATTAAATTAGAAAGGCTAATGAAACTAAAAAAGAATGCAGGTAAAAAGATATCAAACAGAGGGGGTATAATCGAAAAATAGAACAACTGAAACTCACTCTTCCATCTCTCCCGTCTTTCATTGCTAAATTTTCCTAATTTAACTATTTAGTTAAAATAGGAAGTAAAAAATAAAATTACTGTTATTTCTTCTTGTTAATGGATTTCTTTTAAGATCTATGCCCGAGATTTTTGCTCATATTCATTAAGATAAAGCCAAACAATTAGAAATCAATAACACCAAGTAAATATTTTTGAAATCAAATTTTTGATATCAATATGTAAATCATCCTTCCCGTTAACACTGTAAACCGCTATTTTTATTCATATATGAATACAATTGCATCTTATCAGTATGTAGAAGTGGTTAACAGTATTAATAATGTAAAACAATTTTATTAAGGTTTAAATAAAAATAAAATCATGGAGAATGTGACGGTAATAACTATGGAAATTAGGACTTGAGTAGTAATAGTTTCGGTTACAGACAGAAAAGTACACAATCTCCATTATAATAATAATAAGATATCTTTTGCCCGCTTCTAAATGAGTTGATTGGTTGGTTGTCGGCCTGTCAACCCTTGTTTGATTACTTTATGACGAAGCTAGTTTAACAATTATATAGCTTGGGGAAAAAGAAAAAAGTCACGATTTGTCCTACCACAACTATCGTCCCTTCCCGCGTACTTCCCAAGTTGAAGGGGCTCATCAAGGGGGTCCGTTTTGAATGCGTTGAGGCCATCAAGAGGTCTGTAACGACGGAGCCAAGAGATATACCAGAAGAATCCTTCCAGCAGGGCAGAGAAGCACGACAGAAGGATGGGAAAGTGCATTAGATTCAAGAGGGGACTACTTTGGAGGAGAACAGATTTTGTTTGTTGTTTGGATTTTAAATGAATTATTTGTGACAAGTCTCATTACTTTCGAAATTCGTATGGACGACGATTGAGTGAAAACCGATGTCTTATTTTAGAAGAACATACCCCTAAGTAAGATCACTACATTTCCCCCGAAAAGAGTAGGGTCACTACCTGACGCCCCAGGGGTCCCTAAAGGAGAATGCTGAATAAATTGGGGAGATTTTCTCAGTGAATCTATGTATACTTGGATCTCACACAAAAATACTTTGCACTTAATCGATTACCCGTAGGTAAGAGATTGTTATTTACTTAGCTCTCCTTACTCTGTCACACAGGCCTGCCGTAGCTGCTATTATTTCCTAAGGTCACCCATCTCAGATCTGAACAAGGTCATCGCTGCTTAACTTCGATGATCAGACGAGAACTGGTGCTTTTAGTATGACTTGACCCTAAACAGCATCCAGTGGTGATGACCCATTTCTGGAGCTCTGGGGAGTGTGGAGTACTCCGACCCTTCATTGACATTAACCCCATATCCACCCTGACCTGAAGTGGTAGTACATGTTAAGGTACTCTCTATGGGTCAAATAGGTCTGTTTGAAAAGTATTAATATTTGATAGGAATGCAGAATGCATTTAACTATGTACGAATTATTCGTATTAGATTGGAATACTTGATATCAGATAACTGTGTCCAAACAAATTATTATTATTGTTGGCATCCTTCCGTCTACGTGAGTCAATGGAGTAGCGTCCAATTTTTTTTTTAACTACGTAGCCTGGGCGGGTTCATATGGAGGATGAGATGTTGCCCAAGCAGCAAATCCCCCCTTCCACACTGCTGCTGTGATCCAAAGGAATGGTAAGGAACCAATGCAGCTTAACAGCGGTAGTGTTGCAGGAGTTGCTGGGTAGCACTGGTTTTAAACATCACACCACCTTAGGGACTCCGGCTCCTGATTTGTTTTCGGGGTTTACTCCCCTAGCCTATCCTTGAAAGGCAGCGAAGGTTTTGTGTCGGATTTTTCCTTGACTTAGATGGGTTTGCCGACCAAAGCTAATGAGCCCCTTCTAACTCATTTGGAGATGTATATGAGTAGTAAGTACCCTAATCCTACTACTGTCGGTGTTCCTGAATAATTGATTATTATTAAATATTAAAAATTGATTATTATAGAGATAGACAAATAAAAAGGTGCAATAAAAAATTAATATAATGTTAAAAATATAAATTACGATTATACTCAGTCGATAGAGCATCCGTCAAGGGATACAAAGTATTTTAAACAGATTTATTTGCCCCATAGATAGGACACTAGCAGATACTATTACTCCGGGGTCAGAGTGGACTTGGAAGTAATGGCAATAAGGGTTACTCCGCAATCCACAGAGCTCCAGAACTGGAGCATCACCATCAGATGCCTTTTAGTGTCATATTCAGGACAGCCCTTTGTTAAGGGATATTTCCCATTCTGCATTGGGATACAATAAGTGTATTCTAATTTCCATTGATAGGCCAGTATGAATGTATGTGAAAAAGATAATATTTCTATGTGTGTTTCTGAAGATATGTGGTAAAAAGAGTGCAGAACTTTTTGTTTTTTGTTTTGTTTTGTTGGGTTTTGTTTTTGTTTTTTACATCCAGTGTGATTTCTGAAGCGCTCATTTTGCATTCGAATATTTTTTATCAATTATACATATATTCACACACACACACACACACACACACACACACACACACACACACACAACATACACACACACACACACATATATATATATATTATATATATATATATATATATATATATATATATATATGTCTGTGTGTGTATATGTGCATGCATATATATGTATATATATATATATATATATATATATATATATATATATACATGCGAGTGTGTGTGTGTATATATATATATATATATATATATATATATATATACATGCGAGTTTGTGTGTATATATATATATATATATATATATATATATACATGCGAGTATATATATATATATATATATATATACATGCGAGTGTGTGTATATATATATATATATATATACATGCGAGTTGTGTGTATATATATATATATATATATATATATGCGAGTGTGTGTATATATATATACATACATGTGTGTGTGTATGTATGTGTGCGCCTATATGTGTGTATGAGTATATATATATATATATATATATATATATATATCAGAAGTGTTGATTTATTTCAACACACACAAAAAAAATCCTCGCTTACATGCGTGTGTATGGCATATCCACTAAATATGTATTCAGATTTGAAAATCGGAGTATTTCGGTTCGGTGGGAGGAGGAGTGAGACTTTGAACAGCTTCGAACGATCAAGAGAATAGATTGGTCAACGAACTGGTGACTCGAATTTATACATTAGTGATGAGAGGGGTAGTGAGAGTCAGTAGATATCACTTCATTCTTCTCTCGGCGACAGATAGTCAAAGAAGAAAGAAGCTGAGACGTTGACGAAACGGACCCCCAAACAATCCAATCTACAGCCGTGGGATTATTACTTTAAATCTACTTATTATTATTATTATTAATTATAATATTATTAATAATAATAATAACCAGACGAAGATGTTTTAAGGAAAAACAAATAAGCAGTACCGCTAAAGAGGAATAGTACTAATAATAACAACAATAATACCACCAGAAAGAAAACGGTAGTAGTATTTTTACATTATTTATCTATCTATTTTTTCTCTCTCTTTCTTTCTTTTATCTATTGTTCTGTTGCGTTGTGTTGGATAGTGTGATGTTTTACTTCAGGCAGAGCTGATGCGTCCAATCCGAGATATAAAAAGCAATGGTGTACCTAGTAAACAAAGTGAATTTATATCGTGGGGGATAGTAGAGGAGATAAAAAAATATAAAAAAAAGTAAAGAAAAAAGAAAAGAAGAAAATGTTTATGTTTCTTATTACTTCCTGAGATAAAACAGAAGAAAAGAAGAAAGAAAGAATCAGAGGTGAGGGGGGTCTGCGTTGAAGACACGTGCACTGTAGTATCAGTAGTAGTAGTAGTAGTAGCTGCAGGTACCCCCTTCTAACCTACCAGTCATTTCTTGGCTAAGGCACACACGCACACGTGCGTGCGTCGGCCACCCCCGACAAAAAAAAGCAACAAAAAAACAAAAAAAAAAAAAACCAGCCCACGGTCCAAACCCACAAGTTACTACTACTACCTACCTAAAATTTCTCTTCCTTTTATATCAGTTTACTTATCCTCTTCAGGCCTGGCCTGAGATGTAAAGTTTAAACCCCACAGCCATCGTCTGTGGGCTGAACATGTTTTTTCTTGGATGTGTGAACACGCTTAAAACGTAAGAAAAAAAAAGAAACTTTTCTAATAAGATATTATAATACAAAAGTATGGACTTTAGCGCGTGGTATTAAATGTGCGACTCTGACAAGAGATGGTAAGTTTGATACACTTTGATGATCGCGTTAAAAAATATATATACTGATTTTAAGAAAGGAAAATATTCATTACGCTTCTTTTTTTTTATTTTTATTTCTTTCTTTTCTTTCTTTTTTTTTCTATTTTTATTCAGTTATAAATCGAATTGGTAAAAAGTTTCCTTGAAATTATTGAAGATGTGATTTGGTTCTTTATTTTGATGATAAGGACCATTTTAAAGTTAGCACAAAAAGAATTCGTACAAGGCTTATTTTGTTACCAACTTTAAAAAGGTTTCATCATCATCATCATCTTCATCATATATATATATATATATATATATATATATATATATATATATATATATAAAATACAGGTTTCATCTGATGATTGTATTTAATTTTTAGATACATGAAACTACCATAATGAATCTGCCACAGAGGCTTGAGTTATTTTAGGTTTTATCTTGCTCTATTATTGGCCGGTATTGAGCACATTTTTATATATGAAAAAAAAAAGCATTCGTTTATTCCAATATATAAGAAACAAACTAACCAAAAGTAAGAATCTGGACCCAATACAAATCGAAATCTTGCAATTTAAAGAAATTTCTTTTCTTTTTTTTTCTTTTTTTATTTATTTATTAATTATTTTTTTTTTTTGTAAAATATCTAGAAATGAATGTTTTAATCCTATATGTTTTTCGGTATTTAAAAAAAAAAGTACAACAAAGCTATAAAAAAAAGCAGAGGATAGGAATGTGCATGTTATTTTTTATTACCCCAAATAACTTGACGGTCGAAATTAAGGGACTTTATAGACAAATGTATTCATAACCGGTTTGTGGCTTTACTGAAAGTCAGGAGAGAGAAGAAAACAAGGGAAAAATTGTTTGATTTCGGTTGAATTATAGATCAGAGGAAAGAGAAGAAAAATTAAAACAAAAGAAAAAAGATTTTATTCGATTTCACGTTAAAATACATGGTTTTAAATGGTGGAAAGAACGGCTATTGTTTGTTGTAATGAAAAGTAATAGTAGTAGCAATAGTAGTAGCAACGGAGAGTACTAGGATCTTTTTATGGCGTGCTCTCCCAATTTAAATAGATTGGGGTATTTTATCTATTATTTTATTGTCTTTGCTACATTTAAAAAGTAAGATTAACTTCTGTTTGTGTACATTTTTAAGATGATCAGTGTTTGAAGTATTTTTAATATTTACTGTAAAATGCGCTAATAACGAATGATCGTCTGTCGTACAAATAAAAATATTTTTATAAAAGTGATCTTAGTGTTTAATACTGTAGTTCTTGTTATACAAATGCATTTTTATTATTTTCCACTTAAATTAAACAAAATAAAAATTTGTCATTCCTGAATCTAAATCGAAGTAAAAAAAATTAAAAAAGATGATTTTTTTTCTTTTCATCCCAAAAACGTACAATAAATATTCTTATAAAGTTTTTCTCTTCTTCATTCACAAAAAATATTTCTTTCTCATTCGTTTATCCAATAATAGAGCAAATGACTTGCGAACCGTAAGGTTTTATCCTAAGTTTCGCGATTTTCAAAATCGCACAGAAAAAAGAATTTTTTTCTTTTTTAAGTTAAAAAGAAAGAAAAAAGATTTTGCATTCAGTATATTACTAGCACTACTATTGATTAAATCGTATAGCTGATGGATTTTTTAAAGTCGACCTTGAATTGATGAACTACATTACAACTCCGCAGACTTGATTAAAAAGTTTTGACTAAAATAACCTCAGATTAAAATCAACGAAACTTGTGTACAGTATGCGCCATAAACAGTTATAAAAATAGTTCTTAAACACACACACACACACACACACACACATATATAATATATATATATATATATATATATATATATAGGACGGTGCTAGGGTCTCATGCCTTCTACCGAATCTATGATAAGGGAACCCCGCTCTTCTACATAACAATTCTCATAAAGTAGTATTCATAGAAAATATATGAAACCCAGCCTTTTGGGGTCCCAAGTAGACTTGCCCTCCACACGGTCAGGGGGTTCGGGGAAGTATGTGCCGGATATATATATATATATATATATATATATATATATATATATATATATAGGGAGAGAGAGAGACAGCAGCTGCTCTTTCAGATATGTTTCATTTACTTACGATAGATAAGGATTGTTTGTTCTGTTTTTAAGTCTTCTTTTGTCGGCAAGTATAGTATCCCAAATATGGGCCATGACTGTATAAAAACTACCCAAAGCCCTTTTGGTGGGGGAGTAGTTCGAGTACTTTTGATCGTTCTTGGTCATTCACAAGTACATAAGTAACCGTTGTATTGTGTTTGAAATCCATATACCATCTACATGATACCCATCTAAAAACTTATTCTTATTTTCTTATATCTGTAGATTGTTTCTTGTAGGTGTTCTTTAAATTTTTGACAACAGAAAAAGGAAAAAGACTCTATATGAATATTTAAATAATAAGAAAATGTACTATCTAAAAAATAAATAAAAAATTGACCTAGTTATTGCGATATTTTTATACGTCTTTGTGAGGAATACTTGCTTGGCTTTTTTAGCCACTCGCTTGCTTGGTGCCCTTTGAAGATAGCTGAATGGAAATACATCTGCGTGTGGAAACTACGTCGAATGTTCTCAAAAGAGAATTGGTGTACAAATATACCAATCAGACAAGACAAAATAAAAAATGTTGTCTAATAATTATTTCAGATTATCTTTAAAATAAAATAAAGGATAGATGCGTAAAATTCTTTATTTTTAAATGAAAGTATTTTGATAAGATACCTAGAATAAGAAATAACTTTCTCACACAGTGTGTGTGTGTGTGTGTGTGTGTGTGTGTGTGTGTGTGAGTACGTGTAATTAAATTGAAATGCTTATATATATATAATATATATATATATA
>CM042141.1:14299166-14306666 GCA_023376005.1 Doryteuthis pealeii
TTTATGTACACGCAGTTAAATGTAGAAATGCCGTCGGTGTGGTTAGAGTGAACCAGTTTCTCTTTTACTAGAGTACAATGTTATCCTAGATCACACACGAGGGTAGACCTTAATCTTCACTGGGTGCTTCTTGTTGTTGTAGACTTGTGCCAGACTAAACATCTCTCTCTCTCTCTCTCTCTCTCTCTCTCTCTCTCTCTCTCTCTCTCTCTCTCTCTCTCTCTCTCTGCGAGCGTATATAAGTACTAGCTTCTTTTTTTAAGTATTTTTCTTGTTCCTGGTCGGCGTGGCTTAGAATACATCCCCTATAAAGTAGTTTCCTGGGTATAACACTAAACTGTTTGTGAAGCTCTAGTTCTGGAGATCTAGGGAGTGTGGAATCGGGTCCACGCTGACCCGGAAAGGGTTCCACCTATGAGTTAAATGAGAATTATTCATATTCGATGGGGCCGTTTGGAAAAGAAAAAAAAATATATAGATATAAATCTGAACGTACAATAAATGCGATTCCCTAACCTCTAGACATAAAATAACCCTAGACTGATTGACATGCCATTATAATCAATCAATCAGTCTAGTTCCTGTTGTGAAGTTATATAAAAATGGCTACTCAACTAAAAAAATTATTAATTTTTTTTTTACTAGTCTGTAAATAATGTACTAAAGGCATTACTTTCTTTACTCTTTTTTTTTTTTTTTTTTTTCAATACCGAAGGTACGGGACTTGTCTCGAGTACAGGGTGGCCTCAGCCGAAGTAAACGTACTTTGTATGCAAAGTCTATATATATATAATATATATATATATATATATAAAGAAGTTTTTATTTTCATTTAGTCACGTGATTTCCATCTCGTTGAACTGTCATCGCATATCGTGGCTTATTTGAATTCGTATAAAATTGTTATTTATTCATTTTTCTTCAATTAAAGTAATTAAACGAATTATTTTTACTTACTTTACGCCAATTGGATTGTACTCATTTATTCATTTATATACATTTTTTTTTTTACTATAATTCTAATTATATAGCTCAACTTTATTCAGAACAAAGCTTAGATTTGGTCAGAAATATAGGGCGCCCTATGAGAATCGAACTCACTAACAATGGTCTGCAAATCTAGCTTGTTAACCATTACACCACGTGAGGCGTACAAAATGTATCTTCATGTTCATTTTAAACAAGTATACGTCCTACTTAGTTTCAATATCAATATTCTAAGAGCAATTGAAGGTAAAATAATTTGCACACAGTTATATAGTTTCAAGTAATTTTCTATTTGATAATAATAATTACTCACAATTATGAATATTGATACAAATTAACAAGCTGGTTTAAATCTCAGAGGGCCGGTTTAGCTCAGTCGGTAGAGTGTCCGACTAGGAACCACAACTCAGCGTATGAGTAGCACAGGGATCGGTGCAGTAAAGTAAGGAGCTAATGGTAGGTGTGGCACTCCACCTCAGACGCAAAAACAATGTCCTTGGTCTAGCGCTAATGAAAAGGGGATAGACTCCGTAGCTGTTAGGTCTCCCCGACGACTTCAATTAATTATTCTTATCTAATACTAATAATTTCCTATCTTTTATATAGCTTTTGAGTAATTATTCGTGATACAAATAATTTGTACACAATGTTATGTTTTTTTTAGAATTCTATATCTATTAATAATGGAGATTCGCTTCCGGTTTTTTGTCTATAACAAAAACTACGCCACTGCTTACGTCACATTACCCAAAATCGTCATAACATAGAATAAATACACCCAAAATTTGAACATGCAACATTAGACAGTCCTCATTGTTTTTTAAAATAAGTTTTAATAAATTCATGACTGGTATTATATATCTATATATAGTTTGTTTTATTTTAATACATATTTAAAGTTTACATTTCAAATTGTTTTATTTTTAATCCTTTAATGAATTTGATGATTTTACTTACTTAGGGTACAAACTCGCTGACATTGAATTTTTAACTTCCACCCCTCAGGCAATATGTTTCAAAAATCTATTTTTACATCGCCCGGAGGGTGTTTTTTATTTTGCTAGTACTAATAATTTAACAAAGAGGTTTAGCTAAAATGGTAGAGCATCCGCCTAGGAACCATAAGGTCTCAGGTTCGATACAGGTCCTCGCCAACCCAGCGCATGGTTTAGCGCTAGTGAAATTGGAACATACTCCTTCGCTGTCCGGTTGATACCGACGATAGGCCACTCCGCCAACTCTACTTTTTTTTTTACAATCGTTTAAAATCTCATTGACATAAGTTGTGTTGACTTTCGTTTTTGCATGTACCAATCACGTCATTAACATCCAATTGTGAACACAAATCAACGAACGTTTATGAACCGTATCTAGATGTTTTCCAAACTCAACTCATTCAAAACATCCATCATCTTTTTAAACAAATCTTTTTACCTTTACTTGTTTCACATTGTCCTGAAAAAGGTTTCTTTATAAACCGAAATGTTCGAACATCGACATTACGAGCAATGATAAACTTCCATCCTGTGTGTAACATTCCGTGTTTGTCTACATTTCTCTACATTAACATAAGTGTATCTGAAGCTCGCTCTTACCTCAAATTTTAGCTTCATACTTAGTTGCAATGTCAATGTTTTAAGAGTAAATGTATTTCAAGATGATCTTTTTAAATAATTTCAAACATTTGACCGATAGATTGGAATTTTGTACCGTATATAAGCATTATCACTATGGGTTTGGGTGGACCTTGGAGCATAAGTGCAATGAAGGGGTTCTACACACTCCCCAGAGCTCAAAAACTGGAGCCTCACTAACGAATGAAGTTCAATGTCACAGCCAGGATACGCTTATACTAGTGGTACGTCTTATGAGGATTAAACTCTCTAGACATAGGAACTGGCCAGTAAGATGAGCTAGCTAATTGTGTCGCGCAACAGAAGTAGCCCTTGTGTGTACTGAGTAGGTAAGTCGTCTATTTGTAAAAGTACATATAAGAGTTTGTATCAAATATTCTTTTTGTCTGAGCCAAACTCTTAACTTTGATAATTGCTCAAGAAGATAGAATATCTATATGGTCTTTTTTCTTTCTTTCTTTTTTGGTAAATCCTCGCTATACATGTTATGGAAAAGTGCGTTGAGCTTGAACAACGCACGCAAACCAAATGAAGTAGACCATTGCTCTACTCTTAATTTATTTACCCAACCCCTCCACCGCTAACAGGCTGCGACACAAGGCCAGTCTTTAAACGGAGTAAAGCTGGTTTAGATCTCAGAGGGCCGGTTTAGCTCAGTTGGTAGAGTGTCCGACTAGGAACCACAAGGTTCCTAGTTCGATACCGACCCTCGCCAACTCAGCGTATGAGTAGCACAGGGATCGGTGCAGTAAAGTAAGGAGCTGATGGTAGGTGTGGCGCTCCACCCCAGACGAAAAAACAATCTTCTTGGTCTAGCGCCAATGAAAAGGGGATAGACTTCCTCGCTGTTAGGCCTCATCGACGACTTTACTAGTTTTATTTTCCTTCTAAACTGGTTGCCTTACTAAAGAACCCATTCTGTCCTACTATTTACCCATAGCTGGCGGGAGAACAAATGGAGTCATGCTTTTCCCCCATGACATTAGCCCGAAGTGAAATGCAAACAGCTTCGTTTAGGATATGAACTCGGGTCGCCGATTTCATTTCCTACGACGATATACGTTACCCTAAGCTACCCTTTATGGATCTGTTTGTGTATGCCCAAGCATAAACTCGAAATTCGGTTTTTGGCTAATACATCGTGCATATTTAAATAGACATGATTACACACACAACGCGCGCGCACACACACATATACACACACACATACACATATCTATTAATAATGGAGATTCGCTTCCGGTTTTTGTCTGTAAAAACTACGTCACTGCTTACGTCACATTACCCAAAATCGTCATAACATAGAATAAATACACTCAAAATGTGAGCATGTAACATTAGACAGTCCTCATTGTTTTTTAAAACAAGTTTTAATAGATACATCCCCAGTATCATATATTTATATATAGTTTGTTTTATAGTTTGTTTTATTTTAATAGATATTCAAAGTTAATAGAACTTAGTTTCGATTTCAAATTGTTTTTGTTTTTTTGTTGCTGTTTTTTTTTTACTCCTTTAATAAATTTGATGATTTCATGATTTATGGTTCAAACTCTCTGACATTTAATTTTTAACTTCCACCTCCTCAAGCAATATCTTTCAAAAATTATTTTACATCGCCCGGAGGGTGTTTTTTATCTTGCTAGTATAGATAATGCAGTTTGTTGTATTCAAAATAAAGAGTACTCAATATAGGGGATAAAGTTGAAGTAGCGTAGACAATGGTATTTGATGACTGTCAGTTTTTCGTCATCAGACCACTATATATATATATATATATATATATATATATATATATAATGATGGTGGCCTGTAAAATTCCTTTGATGACATAATATCTGTTGTCGATTAATTTTTTGACTAATGGTATTCAAGCACTGCAACATCGATGAAAGAAGTGTGTGGTCCACAAGGGAAATGTATTGAAAAATAAACCTCGTTTGGTCACATTCCATAAGTGTATCTTGGCATATTTGCAATATGTGGTTTAATTTCCATGTTATACTACCTACCCCCCTCTCTCTATATATATATATATATAGAGAGAGAGAGAGAGGGGGGGAGCCTATGGAAAATGACGCCTGGAGTAGGATGATGGCTAGTAACCTTGTCTCGACAGACCATTTCTTAATACTGTGAGATTCATTCTCACGGGATACCTTCGTTCTTGTGACTTTGTGCCAAGCTAAGCTTAGTAAATATCGAGAGAGATGCTGTAAATTTTCGTATAATATGGTCTCTCTTTTTTTCCACGTTGTATGCACGCGCCTCTAAAGAAGCATCAGTATATTATCACACGACTTAAAGCCATGAAACGTACATATTTTCCCACGTATTCATTCCGTAGTTGAACACACTGCATCTCGTTTCGCAAGTTTCTTTAACCCTATAAGACGAAAAATCCTAACTTGAACCGAGAACTTTTCAGCACGACCATTTTTATATACAAATGTATGTATGCGTGTGTGTATATGCGTATGTCTATGAAAGTACATATGCGTATGCATGTATGTATATGTGTGTGTTTGTATGCGTATGCATGTATGTATACGTGTGCGTATGTGTGCATGTATGTATACGTGTGCGTATGTGTGCATGTATGTACACGTGTGCGTATGTGTGCATGTATGTATATATATCTACCAACCCCTCCGCACGAGCAGGATACGACACAAGGTCAATTTCTAAAGCGGAGTTCAGCAGGTTTGAATTCAGAGTTTTCCTTCTCCTAGACCGGTTGCCTAACCAAGGTTAAAGAGTCCAATCTGCCCTACTATTTACCCATAGCTGGAGGGAGAGTAGGATTCATATCTTTCCCAAGGATATTAGCGTCAAGTGAAATGCAATTATCACGTCCAGGATTTGAACTCTGGGCGACGAGTCCATTTCCCATGACTTTAACCCTTACACCACGCGCTTCCTACTATATATATATATATATTCATTCTATGTCCTCTCGATTTTATGAAGGAAAAAAGAAACTAAATTTGCACAACAAAATTACTTTCAAAGTCTATATTCAAATGATTTTAATGCTTTTTTTTCTACAAGTTCGCTTAATGAATATCTCGAACGAAATACCTTGAGAGAGAAAAAAATAGTGAATCTAAGAGAAACAATGAAATCTAAATATCTATTTGTTCACCTTTCTGTATCTACCTTCTCTTTTGATTCTGTCTTGTTAGTCCACTCCAGGTAAAAATTTTAAAAAATTAAAAAACGGTAAGGGTAACCCGAAACAGAAACTTTTTTTAGACCTTATTTTTCCGATGCAGGTGCCATTGACCCATTTTCAAAAACTTTTCTTGTTCCCCGATGACACCTGCATCGGAAAAAACTAGGTCTAAAATAATTTCAGCTTCGAGTTACCCTTACCGTGCTTTTAACTTTTCTTAAAGAAATTAGGGGCTAACAGACATAACCACTTTTCTTTTTAAAAAATTAAAAAATTAAAAGAAATCAAGCACAGCTGAACTCGGTTATTAGTCACTAAAATATTTACGGTTACAAAATCATTGATTTCTAGAATAAACATTTTTGAAACCAAGGGATGATTCTAGTATTTCCCATTATATCTGTATTTCAACATTCGAAAATTATTACTCGGTCAATGCCAATTTATCGGCTAAAAACATAAAGTCTTGAAAAATCGACTTATACACGAATCTACACGGTAGTTATTTGTGATATATTTTATAAAAAGATCATCCGGAAATAAACTGATTATTTTAATGGCATGACAACCCTTCAATTAATTGATTAAGAGCATTTCAGTTTATTTCAATAGGGGGTGATTTGAGTTACGAGCTGCACAAAGTAAATTCGTAAGTCAAGTTATTATTGTATACTTTTCAAAATTCATCTACATCCTTATTTGCCCTTATCTTTTGAAAATACCATCTTTTCATTGTTCACCGATTAAAAGGAGATAAAAACGTTACAACCAGAGTACTGCTACTAAATAAATACATATTCTAACACGTTTTTGTATTAAAATTTTCTTCTAGACCATAGATACTAGGATTTTATCATTTCTAGTTGAATATTATATATAGGTATATCATAATGGACTATTTATCACCAAATTCTGCAGCGTTGAAATTCTGTCAGCAAAAATAAAATTGTATAATAAATAAATAAATAAATAAATATAAGGAGTATACTTATGTTTTTGACTGTTACATATCCATATTTTTGGTTTCGCTGTTTATATGCTGTGATGTTCGGTAATAAATAATACCTAATAATATCCATTTTGATTGTATAATGTTCCACTACAAATAATAAAATCTTCGTATTTTGGTTTAGAATATATATATATATATTCAAGGTGTGTCAAAAAAAAGTATCGAGATTGTTGTACTTTTGACACACCTTGTATTCTGAAAAAATCAACGTTCCCTTCATTGTTCGTTTCTATCTTCGTAAATACAGCTTCAATCTCGATACTTTTATGACACACCATATATATATATATATATATTATATATATATTTATTATTTTTATTATTATTATTATTCAATTATTTTTACTCTCCTAATTCTGGTTACTAAACTTATCTTATTTTGGCACAAGACTAGAAGCGTGGGGCACCTAGTGAGAACTGAATTCACAAAAAAAATGGTCTACAAGTCACTTTTGTTATTTTTGGATGTGACGTGTGTCTGTGTGCCTCGATTGGCGAATTACATCAACTACACATAACACGCACGCACGGGCTTGCCCTATAATAATTTTGACTTCTTGGTGTCATCTTAATCAGATCTCAGAATGTCAAAAATGGAACGAGTTAGGTTTCTGTCCTCTGAATAACGTAATCTCTTTTTAAGTGAAATATCACACACACGCATGCGCATCTTGCAATACATACATACATAT
>CM042141.1:14316666-14319166 GCA_023376005.1 Doryteuthis pealeii
AATATGTATATGTATATAATCATAATATATGTATATATGTGTATATATATAATTATATATGTATATGTATATAATCATAATATATGTATATATGTGCGTTATATATAATTATAATATGTATATGTATATAATATAATATATGTATAAATGTGCGTTTATATATAATTATAATATGTATATTATATAATCATAATAATGTTATATATCTTATATATAATATTATATGTATATGTAATATCATAATATGTTTATATATATATTATATATTATATATATATATTATATTATATATATATAATATAATATTATATGTATATAATCATAATTGTATATATATGTTGTATATATATAATTATAATATGTATATGTATATAATTATAATATGTATATGTATATAATCATAATATATGTTATATGTGTGTATATATATAAGTATAATGTATATGTACATTATATGTGTATATATATATACATATATAATATGTACATGTATATGTGTTATATATAATATATAAATATGATAACATGTATATGTGTGTATATATACATATATAATATGTACATGTATATGTGTGTATATATACATATATAATATGAATGTATATGTGTGTATATATACATATATAATGTTATATGGGGTATATATACATATATAATGTGTTATATATGTGTTATAATACATATATAATTGTATGTATATATATATATATACATATATAATTATGTATGTATATGTATATAATATACATATATAATATGTATGTATATGTAATATATATACATATATAAATATGTATTATATGTATATAATTATACATATATAATATGTATGATATGTATATATATATATACATAATATAATATGTATGTATATGTAGTTTATATAACATATATAATAATATAGTATGTATGTATGTATTATAATATATGTTATATATGTAATATAAATATAATAAGTATGTATATGGTTATATATACATGTATAATATTATGTATTATATGTTATATATATAATATAATAGTATGTTATATGTGTGTATACATACATATATAATATGTATGTATATGTGTGTATACATACAATATAATATGTATGTATATGTGTATATACATACATATATAATATGTATGTATATGTGTATACATACATATATAATATGTATGTATATGTGTATATATATACATATATAGTATGTATATTGTATATATATATACATATATAGTATGTATATGTGTATATAATATACATATATAGTATGTATATGTATATATATACATATATAGTATGTATATGTGTATATATATACATATATAGTATGTATATGTGTGTATATATACATATATAATATTTATATGTGTATATATATTACATATATAATATTTATATGTTTAATATATATAACATATATAATATGTATATTGTGATTAATATACATATATAATATGTATATTATATGTGTGTATATATACATATATTAATATGTATATGTGTGTATATATACATATATAATATTATATGGTATATGTGTGTATATATACATATATATATGTATATGTGTGTATATATATACATATATAATATGTATATGTGTGTATATATACAATATAATAGTATATGGTATATAATACATATATAATATGTATATGTGTGTAATATATACATATATAATATGTATATGTGTGTATATAATATAACAATATATATATGTATGTGTGATATATATACATATATAATATGTATGTGTGGATATATATATACATATAATTATATGTGTGATATATATACCTATATAATATGTATATGCGTGTATAATATACTATATAATATGTATATGCCTGTATATATATAACCTATATAATATGTATATGCGTGTATATATACATATATAATATGTATATGTGTGTATATATATACATAATATAATATGTATATGGTGTATATATACATATATAATATGTATATTGTGTGTTATATATACAATATAATATGTATATGCTGTATATATACCTATATAATATTATATGGTGTATAATAGTATATAATAGTATATTGTTATAATACAATATAATATGTATATATGTGTGTATATATACATAATAATATGTATATATGTGTGTGTATATACATATATAATATGTATATATGGTTGTATATAATATATTGTGTTTATATTATATTGTGTCTATATATTATATAGCGTGTATATCTATATATATTATATTTATATTGTACATGTATTTGATATATGATATATTTATATGTATGTATGTACATATATGTATATATTTATATAATATGTGTGTGTGTGTGGCATATATGTATATTATATATATTATATATATATGTGTGTGTATGTGCATATATTATATTATTAATATTATATATGTGTGTGTGGTGTGTGTGTTATGCGTATATATATGTATATTTATTTATGTATATTTATATATATATATATATATATATATATAATGTGTGTGTTGTGTGCATATATGTAATTTA
>CM042141.1:14324166-14546666 GCA_023376005.1 Doryteuthis pealeii
AATTTTAGAATAATTTACAGAATAATTTTGATTTTTAATAAGAAATAAAAAGATCAAACCATTAGCTAGTTAAAAAAAAATTAAAAAAATAAAAAGCATTCAAAAATCAGAATAAAAAAAATTAGAAAATTTTTTTTTAATTAAATTTTGCCAGACTCCATCTCATGTGCTCAAAATATTTAGAACTGAAAGAAAGAAAAAAGAAAGGTAAATTGTTGGTTTTTATTTTGTAGTTATCTTTTTTTCTTCTTCTTTTTTATGTTTACGCAAAAGAGTCTAGTTCTTTTTCTTTCTTACTTTTTTTCTTTAATGTCATTTTTTTTTAAATAAAGAGTACAACACAGACAGTGCTAGCTAAAATATTTGTCTTTTCGTCGTTATTGATAAAATCAGAAGTTAGTTACTTAAAATTATTTAAAAGTTTTAAAAGTTTTTTTGTTGTTGTTTTTTTTTTTTTCAAGACATTTACATTTGGGTAGACTAAAAATTACTTGAAAGTATTGCATTCTGATATTTATTTGTGTTAGAACTGTCTTTTTTTTTTCTTCTTCTTCTTCTTTCTGATATAGTAAGTTAAAGACTTACATGCTGAGAGAATAAAGAATGGGATGAAGGAGAGAGTACCTATCTTTAAGCACCCCCCCCCAAAAAAAAAATTAAATTATTTTCTATTTAGTGGAGTCAAGTAAAACTAATTAAAGAGCAATTCTTCTAAATCTTCAGCGTAAGCACATTTCTAATAATAGTTGTTAACGTTACAAACATGTGCAAATATACATGATGTTCATGCACGCAAATGCACACACGCATTTATATAATATATATATATATATATCAGACATCCACACACACATATATGTGTGTGTGTATGTGTGTGTGTGGATGTCTGCGAGAGTCTCACCATCAGCAGAAATTAATATTTTCCAATGCTAAATAAATAATACAATATATAAAAGGTACAAGCCAATAGGAACATTTAAGTGATTAAAAAAAATAGGTTATTTGCGTAAATGATAGACTGATATTTAGCAGTCGTAAGCACAAGGTAAATAAATAAATACTTGCAATAAATACGAAGAAGATAAAAGGTTGAGCAAAAAATAAAGGGAAATTGAAAAAAAAATGGACCGGGGAAATGATCCATTCTTAAGAGTTTCAGCTTTTTTTTATTGTTGTTTTGTTTGTGTGTTTGTTTTCTGACATTTTTTTATATTTTTATTACTATCTTGTATTACTTGTGTGTAAGTGTGTTTGTTTGAGTGTGTGTGTGTGTGTAAGCTCCGCCTCCTACCTCCTCTTCCCCTCAAATGGACATGACGTCAGGTCACGTGATTGTGATAGAGAACCGACAGGACCGTTTCGAAAACGAGTCTCACGTACGGTCTCTAAACCATAATTTGGGTCACTTGGCTGATTATTTAAAAATGAGAGATGTTATTTTAACCAAAACAGTATTTGATTTTCGTAAGCAATCGGACTAAAATGCCGGATTTTTCGATAAAAACACAGCGGAGCTAGGATTCTAGTAGTTGGGAGTAAAAGTCAGAGTAAGTAGTTGGTGTGTTCCATGGCGCCTGGCTCTCCTCCTACTTCTTTGTTGGGATGTGAATCAGCTGCTGTTTCCCCCTCTCTATATCAGGCTGTCTAATCGTCTACCCCTCCGTCAATGTCAATAGTGGGGCAGCGCGTCTGAATTCCTTATCCCTTACAGTGCCCAACCAGACTCTTCACCGTGTTTGCCCAAAAAGACCCGACATGTTGAGTTTATAGAAAAATGGCTCTGATGGAGCCAAAGTTTCGCTGTTTTTTTACATGACTGATGGTAATGATTGTAAGCAATCTGATTTCGGGGGATTCATGTCGATTTCTACTGCAGCCAGAGGCACGAACCGAATCTGCGAAAGGAAAGGAAGGACATTTCTATTTATTTGTAGTATGTTGTTGCTCGTCCTCCCGTATGTACTTTAACAACAACACCAACAACAACGGCAACCAGCAAGAAGGAGGAGAAGTTGCTGACGGTGAAGAAGACGGACGAAATTTCTGGTCGTCCTCTTCGTTCAGCCACTTACCAATGCTGTATGGTTGTTGTTAGCAAATCTGGAGGATATACGGCTTCTGCTGCACACCATTTAGCAGAAGCGGCCTAAATAAGGTTAGTGTTATTATTAAAATCAATTAGAGGGGGGGGGTCGTGTATTTTATTGTTTTTTTTTTTCTCTCCCTCCCCTCTCAACACCCTTTAAAAATATGAATTTAAGTTAAATATTCAACTATTCTGCAACCCAAACTAAAGTTATTTAACCAATGTATATGTATATATATGTGTGTGTCTCTCTCTTTTTTACCATACGTTCATCTAATAATCTGATTATAGAAAGGGATTCGGTTTATTTATTTCTGGTAGTCTGGTCAAAAAGTGGGGGTTCATTGTTATACGTATTCGATATAGTATTTTGATCTCCTTTTTTGTTTTAAACAGATGTTTGTTTTTTTGTTTTTTGTTTTTTTTCTAGTTGTGATCTGTGTAGCCTTGACTAGCTTTCTTCTATGTGTATAGACCGATCGTGTGCGTGTGTGCTGTCTGATTACATAAAAATGGACAATCTATATTTATGTATCCGTTTCTTTAAGTATTTTGATTATTGCTACCGATTTCAGCTTTTGTTTTTCATTTATTGTCGCTAAATTGACATACAACAATACGAACCCCAAAATAACTTTTTTTTTTTTTCTTTTTTTTTTTTTTGTAATATCGGCGCTTGAGTAAATGTGGTTATAAAATGAGGGTTCTGTTTACTATAAACGTATTACTGTATATTTGACCCCCTTATTTGTTACGATCGGAGTAACTATTGGATATAATAATACATAAATGTACGACTGCTTAAAATAATTAAATAATTAACCTATATTTTATGTGGTATTTTTTTGTTAAAAATCAGAATTCGTTTTTTTTTTTTTTAGATTGATTAGGTTTTAATTCGTTTGATTACTTTTTTTTTTTTTCGTTTAACCGATTTTAGTTTTTTTTTTTTTTTTCTTTTTTTTTTTTTTTTTTTTTTCTAAAATTATTTGTGGAATTGTTTTTATAGTTCAAGAAATGAGATCTGTTATTTGTGTGAGTGTGTGTGCATGTGTTTGTGTAAAGTGGTACTCTGTGGTAAGGGTAAGGTTTGTTTTGTTTTGTTTTTCTTTAGCAGCTGAAAAAAAAAACTGTTCTTGATATTTCTCTGAATTTTTGTGATGAGGCTTGATAAATAGTATTTTATAATTAATATGCCAGAGGGCACGTCGGCTGAAACGTTGTATAGATAAAGATGGGGACAATAGGTCGCATAATCACTGTTCTTGATATTTTAATTAAAAATAATTCTATTTCTGTGTCCCCTGTCGAACTGATTCATTTTGATTCTGATATTGAGTGATCAGTTGCTCAATGGAAGATCAGTTTCCAATGTATGTATTATTGATTTTTTATCACCTCCACGCTCAAGTTATGCGTTTAGAATCGACATTTTTATTTATTTTATTTATTTTTTTTTTTATTTTTTTTTTTTTTTGTAACCTTTTTTTGATCCCACGAGGTTTTCATCAATCGATTCTCAATTTCTATGTTATTGTTTTTTTTTGTTTTTTTTTTTTTTTTTGTTTTTTTTTCTTAAGAGGTAGCCTTTCTTAAACAAACTTCGAACTATAATCCGATATTTTGTGCCTTGCAAATAGATATGACCCTGAGATTTTATTTTTTACTTTTGTTGTGGTATTTGAATAATACACGTTATTTTTAACAACTATTTTTGTATTGAACTCCGTCATACACAAAAAACTTTTATATCTCAAACTAAACTTTGAATGTTTATTCAAATTATTCACCTCTGAACAGTGCTTTGGAAAATAAAATTAGATGTATTGTTTAATGGTTTTTTTTATGTATTTGTATAATGTATGGTATTGTTTATTGTCCTACTATTTATTCATTTATTAATGTGTCCCATATTTTTCCATGGTTGCCATATGGAGCATTAGATAAAACGGCTAAATATTTTGATGGCCTTGGTAATCATTTTTTTTTTTTTTTTTTTTTATCATTTCATGATTTGTTTAATTTGTGTGTCAACTGGTTATAAAATGGGGGATCAGTTTTGTGTATTTCCACAGTAATTCTCTTCCCAAAAATCAAATGTTAATAGTTACTTTATTAACATCTATTGTTAAATGAATAAATATTTACTTTATTAAACAGTACTTGACACAATTTGCTTCTTTTTTTTTTTTTTTAGTTTTTGCGGATTGTGTAATTGATAAAAACAAAAACCTAGTGTATTGAAATTAAATGGATGACGAGTATTTTTTCTTCATCCCGTACATCTTCGGGTGTCCTTATTTTTCAAACAACTATTATACAGTTGAATAAGTACACGAACGTTATTAAAGAAAGGCAATTTTTTATTATGAGAATTTTAATTCTTTATTAATTGATTAGTCCTTTGAGTTAGTTTTAAAATTGAAAATAAACATTAAATTATTTCGATCAGTCTCAAGAGTTTGATATTAGAAAATAAATTGCGTGCTTGACCGCTCCGCTCTTAATTGAGAGAAATGTGATCTACGACGAATAGAAAATATGATTTCCTCTTTTTATGTTTGCTTTCTTCTAACACACTGTATTTCACCTTTGTGTCATGAAATAAACATTTAGTCTACCTTTATAGTCATAATGCTAAAATCACTTGGCTATCGATTTAAATCTGAGAAAGGTTTTAAAGTGAGGGACCATTTTCCTTGTTTGTTTCTTAAATTCTCTTTTTATTAATTCAGTTTTCTCTTTATTATTTGAGATATGATTTAGATTTTATGAAATGATCCAGACATTAAAGAAAGTGGGGATGTTTTAAGTTTGTTTTGATCTTTCATTTGTCCCATGTTTTCTGGAAATTAATTTTATAAACCATAACCTTTTGTTTTAAATTTTTATGCGTTATTTCCTTTTATCTTTTTCGTCATTTATTTTTTTCATTTATGTTCCATTTAATTAGTAAACGTAAACTCACCAAAGCAAACCAGTAAATATCTGATGATGATGATAATAGTGGTCGTGAAGAAGGAGTATATTTTTTTAACACACACAGTTTTAAGTTGTTTATTTGTTATATTTTTGAGCCACCCTTTTTTTTTTTTTTTTTTTTAGAAAATAATCAGTGTTTATAAATAATGAACATAAAGTCTAAAAAGTAACAATTAAATGAATTTTATAGCTTTTGTCTATCTTTCGAAAGACCACCGAGACAATGAGAAGCAATGTGCTTTAAAATATTTTGATAAATTGCTATATTGTAGCAATGTGGTTGTACCATTGGAAAATATGTCGTTAAATACTTTTGTTTTAGTATTGTTTTGGGGCACTTTTAAGGACAAACAATCTTGTTTAAACTTGTCCAGCCTTTTCTAAATAAATGAAAATTCATTTAAACAAATGTTACGCTGGGAAGAATGTGATTTTAAAAATCACATTCTTCCCAGCGTAACATTTGTTTTCTTTCTTTTTAAGAAAAGTTTTTTTTTTTAAATCTTATCACTTAATATCGAACTGGATAATAATCATTATACAAAAAACAAATGTTACGTGTGTGTGTGTGTGTGTGTGTGTGTAGTTATGAGCTTGGAAACAGATCGTGGATGACTAACAAAAGATATATTCCGTTTTCTTTGGGAATTTCTTTAAAAAAGTAAAAAACAAATTGAAGTTATGAATAAGTATTTTTATTTTCCATTACCGTTTGAATTATAGAATGATCTTTAACCCCCCCCCCCTAAAATTCTTGCCATGTCTACGCACAAGGAGATATGCCTTGTGTGCACACACACACACAGAGACGCGTAGACGATCGTACAATTCATTTATATCAGTTTTAACACTACGTAGATGAATTTACACGCAAAATATCATCCCGGGATAAAACGGTAAGCGGAAAATAAAATAAATTCCATGTGTGGCATTTCCTTTATAAAAAAAAAAGACAAGCCATTATTGACAAAAATAGTTGAGATAATTGTGTTTTTTTTTTTTTTTATTCACGATTATTATTTTTAATTTTATCAAAGCAAAAAATATATTTGTTTATATTTCTTCTGATTTTCTCAATCTTTTTAACTTGTTTTTTTTTTTTTATTTATTTATCATTTCAATGAAATTGCTGTAAAGTGTAAACACAAATCAGAATATAAAAATAGAGCTTTATTTATAGCAATACTGGAACCAAATATTTTTCTTTTAATGTAACCTGTGTGTGTATGTATACTGCGTATATACACATCACAACATTCTTTTTAAACAAATCTATGATGTGAGATACAGACTTGAGTCGGGGTTTTTTTTAAAGTTCCCTTAATACTGTTTTTGCGTGTTTTCTACCCATATGTATTTTGTTCAAATGGTAGTAGGTACACTATCAGGAGGCAACATTGTTTTTAATTTCTTTAAGAAGTGTGTATATTATACACACTTCTCATATACACTGTTAGTTTAAACTAGACGATCCGCGAAGCCGTTGGTTTCCTGTTGTAAAAATAATTCCTGAAACTGTGAAGAATTCTAGCATTTTATCTTCATTAGATTGAGAATTTAGATGATTAAAAAATGACGTTCAGCTCGAATACTGAACCCCACAAAATTATCATTCAGTTGGAAATTGGACTGGAAATTGCTTTATTTTCTTAAGTTAGAGAGTATTTTAAGTGTATTACTCTGATAAAAATCTCTATGATGTACCGTTTTTGCTGTTATTATTATACATAAAATGTATGTATAACAATAACAAAGCAAAAACGATACATCATAGCGAGAATTTTATGTTAAGTCTACGTTAAGTTTTTTGTATGTATGTATGTATGCATGTATGTATATGTCATACATACGTACATACAAACATCTTAATGAGAAATTTATAACAGATTGTTTAAATAATATATGCAAGGTGTCAAAAAAGTATCGAGATTTTTATACTTTTTGACACACCTTGTATTCTGAAAAAAATAACGTTCCATTCATATTGTTCATTTCTATCTTGGTAAATACAGCGTCAATCTCGATACTAAAAGTACTTCTGGTTAGTATTTCATGAGTATGATGGAATGTAGATATCACTTTTAGTTTTTATATAATGTGTAATACATATATGTATTGTGCATAAAACATTTACCGTTGTGTCTTTTATAGAGATAAAATGTTATTGTCTAGGCTTGTCGTTTCTTTTCGGACATTTTGAGTAAATGAACTAATTAAGATATTTTCCTTTTTTTTTCTACTTAGGTTCAGTTTTTTTATTGATCGATTTTCTAGTGAATAAGATATCACAGATCTTTAATTTATTTATCTATTTTTTTCTTTCTTTCAATTTTTTTTCATTGGACTAATTAAAGTGTTTTTATTAAATTCTTATTATTTTTTTTTCTCTCAGTAACATTTCTGCCACTTAAGACAATTCGAAAGATAGATCTATGTATCATCGCCATCAAAGGAAAATAAATAATCTTAGCTGGTACATAGAAAAACCTTTCTACTTTATTATTGTTATTGTTATTATTATTATTGTATTACCATCTATTTATATTATTTTAATTGATAGATTAAAATTGATCCGGGATGAATATGCAGCTGTTAGTGTAAAATACGTGGTTTCATTGATAAACTTATATCGATTATGCTTTCTTTTGAAAATGAGGATTTTTTTTTTTTTTTTTTTTTTTTGTATTTTGTATTTTAAGGTAATTTTTTTTTTTAATCTGACTTTACTCAACCAGAACTTAAATTGAAATTAATGTTCTAGATTATATATCATCCGCAAACAACAAGCTATAATTTTAATTTAGTATTTTATTTAAAAATGAAATACCATAAAATTGAAATTTAAATTCAGTCAGTCGGTGTTCGTTCATTTTTGTCTTTTCTCCTACAAAAGCGGTGATTTATTAAACTAAACATCACAAAAATGAAAACCGGCTTTATTTCTTATTAATTTTATTGTAAGTGTAATTAATAAAAATTAATAAAATATCTTTTAATAAATGTTAAGATATTTTATTTTCAATCTAAAATTAAGCCATGCACCTGATGTACAATAAATTGGAAATAACAATATTCAAATTTCGATAATTTTATTTTTTGCGTGCGTGAACTAGGATTTTTATAATAAATAAATAGAATAATACATTTAAGATGGTCCATAAAAAATTGTAGGGGGGGGGGAGAAACTTATCTTTAGCACATGTCGGTGTAAAACATGCCGGGAAATCGCATGTTAAAGTATGTTTTATTGTATTTTTTATAACTTCTGAACAAAATCATGTCGGATGACGGGATCAGGAAGATTGATTAACATAGGAAAGTGTATGTGTTGTGTCTATGTTAGTTTAAAATATTAAACTGAAATCACACCAAAGATTTATTTAATTACCTGCTAAGATTACCTACTTTTGTGTATGAGAAGCTGATGACGTTGGTCTACGTTAAAGCCGATGAGTAAAATTGATCTGGTTTTAAGAATATTCCTAAAATGGAAAATAAAACTATAATAATATAGATAGAAAATGCTGATTTTAATCTTTGTTTTCTTTTCATCTATATATACAATATACATACATCGATTTATTGTTACAATGAATGAATGTATTTTAACAAAAGCTGTACACTTCTTGATATGAAATTTCTTTTAAAAAACGATTTTTTGGTGCATCGTTTTTACCGCGGCGCAACCCGGGATTTCAGTAATAATAATTCCAGCTAGTATTTTTATTAATCAAATACGTTAATAAATTTTTTGTTGTTTACAATTGATAAAATCTATATTACTAAAACTCTGTGTGCGTGTGTGATATAACCTCAACAAAAACGGCATTTGATAACAATATATAATATTTTTTATTTAGAGCAATAAAAATAAAATGCTATAACTTGGAGAATAAAGGAGTTTTCAGTAAAATAATAAAAAATTTGTGTGGTCTTCATTCGCGCTGAATAACAATTTTTTATTTTTTTATTATCCAAATTTTGTATTTAACTGAGATAACTATGAAATGCTATTTAGAATCCTTTATTTCTTAAAGAGAAGCATCAGTATCATCAGTATCATCATGAACTTCACAGCTCTTAATTAACTCACTATTATGTTTGTGTGCACAATTTTATGATTACATAAACGTGTAATATTTTCATCATTTTTTTCTTTCTTCTTTTAAATTTTCATTTGATAATGTTGAGAAATTTAGATCAAGTTTCTTTTATTGCATCACCATATATTTATGTTCACTATTTTGCCAGTTACAATCTTATTTAGTCCTAATCTAGATGAAGTGGAAATTAAACCGAACTCCTTGGACTTCAACTTCTAAAATGTTTTCCATATGATTTTATAATAATGAATGCTAAGTGAATTAGAACAATTCAAGTGTGCCTTTTCTTTTCTCTCTTTTTTTCTTTCTTTTATTTTTAAGAGGTACAAATAAAAAAGTTGATTTTATTTTTTTTATTTACTTCTAATGACAATGTTAATGTTGATTATTGTTGCCTTGAATTTCAATAGGTTTTACTATTTAAAACTGAAAATTACTGCTAAAGTGATTTCATTGCACATTTATTACATCATAATTGCTGGCCTTGGCTGTCTCTTGTGGACATTGCTTACTGGTGGAGCACTTTAATAAAAGGCTTCTAACTCTACTCACAGTACTTGACTTGTAGTGTGATTTACCACTGAACTTCTCTCAGAAAGGCAAAAAAACTCTAATTAATAAGCTTGAGATATGTAAGTAGGACAATTACTATTATCATAGTTGGTTTTAAGGTAAGCACCCTCTTCAGTCTTCTAACATTAAAAAATTAAAAAAAAAAAAAAACTTACTTCACTTCTTATAACTGCATGAAGAAATAATATATTATTTGACATTTGTGTCTTATTTTGATGTAAAGTTTGTATGATGGCGGGGGGGGGGGGGGGGTTGAATTTTACATTCATTATGTCTGGAGCAGCCATGAAAATAAGACTTTCTTAGGAATGCACCTAAATGGAATGCATTGAAAATCTTTTGAGAATAATTTGATTTTCTTACATTCCAAGTGAAGAATTTTATTTACAAAATGATTATTATTCCAAGTATGTTAGAAAAACAAACCCCTTAACCACATCTCTTACACTGTCAAGAAATAAAGTTTTTGGTAATTTTATCATAGCTGGAATAATAAAACTATGGACTGGTGAAGTTGTATATCTTTTCTGGGCATAACATTTTGTTTTTATAGCTAACGTTTAGCTTAGTTTGGCACAAGGCTAGAAATACGAGGCACCCAGTGAAATTCAAACTCTGGCAATAATGGAGTCATTACTCATTTTGTATTTATAGTTGCTAAATTTATAGCTCAAAATTAATTTTGGCCAAAACCTTGTACATATTTAAATAGATTTTTAAAACTTATCTTAGTCATTTTCTGACAAGAGAAAAACATGTTTTTAACAGCAGTAATTTTCCAATCTGTCAGGAGTGTTTTGTTTATTTATTTATTTGTTTATTTATTCATTTATTTACATATCATTTGACTATCACTCTTTATATTTTAGGCTGCTGGAAAAGTACCAGTTTTAGATACATTATACTATTAACTTTTAAAATTCTGTTTTACTCATTAAATGAAAAATTGCTTAAAATTCTTTTTTTGTATCTAAACTAAAAACATTGCAAATTCTATGAGACGTTTTCAACAAAGATATGTCTGTAGCAGATAGTGAATCTCAAATGGTTTTAGTAGTGGTACAAACATTGTCACAATTATTGGCACCCATCGAATTTCACTATATAATGTTGAATATCTCCTTAAAAAAAACAAATCTAGTGAAACAGCTTTGGTTTATTGACAACTCATAGTTGATTAAGAACAGTAAATGATAAAACAGGTTTATATTGATTTGGTTGTTTTCTGTTTATTTCTGAAAATATAGCCAAGAGGTTTTTTTAAAAAATGAATGGGTGTCAATAATGGTAACCAGGATTGTATATAAGAAATTTCTTTTATTCAAATTTATCATCTTTTAATTTTTTTTTTCCTGAGAATCTAAAACAATATTGTCTCTAAAATGGTGCTGTTTCTAAACAGGAATATTTTCTGCATTTCTATTGCTTTTTGTGTGTTTTTAAATGCTGCTTTTACATCTTGTTATTGATATAAAAAAAAGCCCTTGCTATTTTTGTTCAGCAATTAGTGCTATCTACTTACTAGTTCTACTTTCAGCCACTCTCTTCTTGTCTTTATCATATGTATAATTATAACTTATATGCTTCTTTAGCTGTCTACAATCTTTGCCAAACAATTCTGCTATGGACTCTTCACTACCTTTGTTATCACTACCATATAATGGGTTTGCATCCTGTAGGTTCTCAGCTAATATATATATATATATATATATATATATATATATATATATATATATATATTACCTATAAATTTTTTTTTTAAAAAGATCCTTTGATTTTTGCCTTTTATACCTGCATGTGGAAAATTTCTTGTATTATAAAATAAAATTTGTGGACAACATTAGTGAAATAGACCACTAATTAGGATTGGCTATTTCTAGTAGTGACCACCCCAAGCGGAGTTTAACACGTTTGAATTCAGAGTTTTTCTTCTAGACTGGTTGCCTAACCAAGGTTAAAGAGCCCAGTCTGCCCTACTATTTTCCCCATAGCTGGAGAAAGAGTAATTGGATTCATACCTTTCCCAAGGATATTAAGCGCTATCTGAACTGTAGCTTCATCCAGGATTTGAACTCGGGGTGACAAGTCCATTTCCTATTACTCTAACCATTACACCATGCGCATCCAACTTAGTATCCGACAGTAGTATTCTATGCTAGTTCTGTTGACTTGTAGACTTAAAGTCTCTGGGTTAGGGATGGGGAAGAGATTCCATACTTTCAGTTCACTCAAAGAACCAGACAATCAAAATCTTTGAAATAGTTAAGTATATTCTAGTTTGAAACTGTTTTTTTTTTTTTTTTCTTGTCAATACTTCTTAGGAGATTCAAGTAAAAAATGTTCATCAGAGAAACATCTGACAGTGATATTGGCAACCTGCTTATAAAAATATAACTGCAAAAGCAAATCTTTTCAATGAGAAATCCAATATTCTCATGCAACGTTCAATAATTACATTTCCACCAAGTAACTGAGACACACTATAGCCTTCTTGTGCAAATAGTTCAACGAAAACAAAAATGACTTCACCTTTGTTGCCACATTATGTGCATATTTGGAAAATGCTTCTTCTACTAATCTCGCCCAAGTTGTGTTTTGCATTAGATCTCCCCTGTGGCATTGCATACCATTTTTATATTTAGATCACAATCAGCACTTGATCTAAAAATGAATGGCTGGTTGGTGGGAGGCTTCACAAGTATATTTGTATATTTCTAAAATCCTCAATATAGATTTACCCAACCTCTCCACCATGAGCAGAATGTAATATAAGATTAGTTTTTAAGTTGAGTACAACTGGATTGAATTCTGAGTTTTCCATTTCTTAGACTGGTTGCCTTACCAAGGTTAAAGAACCCAGCTTGCCCTACATAGCTGGTATCCATAAAATCCTCAATGTTCGCGCGCACACGCAACCAGCAAAAATGGTACATCAGAGTGAGATTTTTATTAGAGCAATATATTGAAAGTAGATTAATTTAGAGAATAAAGCAATTTCCAGTTCATATTCAGTTAATAAATGTATAATTTTGTGACATCTGCATTCTTATTAAATTTCTTTCTTTTTTTTTCTTTCTTTTTTTTCTTTCTTTTTTTCAAATCATATGAATTCTCACTATATCGACGATAACTATCAAATGCTACTTATAATTTGTCACTTTCCTAAATAGAAGCACCAGTATCATCATGGATGGCTGTTATAACAAGAACCTCATGGGTTCATAGTTCATCTAGTTATTGATTTATTGATTTTACCCTTTAAAATTAATGATGATTCTTTTCCCAGTTATCACATTTATTATTAATCTCTTTTTTTCTTCTTTTTTTTTAAATTTCATTGTCTACTATTTATAGAATATTGTTTAAATGGTAATTTATGAATTTTTAATTATGGAAAGGCCAAAATTTTCTGCTCTTAACCTCTATTACTTTTCTGAAATAACACTTTGTATGTTACATAATATTCTCTAACATGCCCTTGTTTTGATGTTCCTTCAACCTGGACTCCTTATTTAAGCCAGCTGTGCACTGTTAATCATTCTTTGTGCAGACAAGCCAGATATTGTGGACTTAGTGGATAAAACTTTCAATAATTATTTCTACTTGATATTCAATCCATTATTTCCATATGGACAATTACTTTTCTTTTTTTCTTTTTTTTTTTCCATAGAATCTTTGAGTCACTTAAACTTTTCCCTTTTTTTTTTCTTTTTTTTTTTTATTTCCGCATGAAATACCTAATGTTTTGAGCTAAAAAAAATACAACATTTAAAGCACTGAAGTATTTTTTATTCATTTTTTTTTTTTTTCCTTTTTTTTTGACATGATTTTTTCACTATTCTCTTGTGAAATAGAATAGCAAAGTTTACAATATAGTCATAATTTCTTTTTTCATCCCAATGTCATTTACTCATCTGTTCATATATATTTTATAGTTTGTATCCATTTAAGCTTTCTGCTATTTTACATTAAAATAGTAATGAAAAAATGTTAATTTATTTTACTATGATTATTTTCTGTCAATTCTTTCATCTTCATTCTTGAGTATATAGAATTATTCAGTTTTTGTTTTTTAAATATCTAATTACTAAATCAAATGTCTTAATCTTTTTTAATATAAAGACTATGGTCAAGCTTACTAAATTCTTATTAGATCCTATTTTTATTTTTATTTTCACCCATTTTTTTTCTTAATCTGTTAAAATCAAAATATTCTTTATTAAACTTTTTTTTTTTTTTTTTTTTTTTGCCAAAATATTGTTTATATCTCTTCCATCAAAAAAATATTTTTCATTTTACCGTGATAAAATTATCTCTACTATTTGCTTTGAGAAAATTGGAAATTATCTGACTTCCATTGATTTTGGAGATATATTCAGTTTTGAATAGTATAAAAAATTTAAATGTGATTAAATTACTGACTAGTAATATTTTAAATGTTTATTATATGAGAATCTTTTAAAATTACTTAGAATTAATAATATACACTGATGTACTCCCACTAGTGTCTTCATCTTAGTTTTAATAATTCTTTTTTTTTTCTTTTTCTTTTTTTTTTTTATCTTTTTTCATCAAAGGTGTCAAATTTTAAATCCTTTTCAGAAAAAAATATTTCTAAGCCATGCTAATACAGCAGTCTAATAAATCAAGACTATAGAATGAATTATTATTTCTTTTTCTTGCAATCTTAGAGAGTAAGAAGTAATGTTTTAAAGTCTATTAATAACGTGAAATATGATCTTGTAAAAACTTAAATTAATGATACATGTTTTATCAAAAGGGACAACATATTTCAAATTATTAAATCAACATTTTTTTTTTTTATATATACATTAAAAAACACTTTCTTTTTTTCCAAATAACTTTTAACCCAGTAACTACTTAAGTATTGAAAATTATTTCCATATGCCTTTTTTTTTCTTTTGTATACGACATGTGAAAATACCAAACCAGAGTAGGTATTTACCCAACCCATTCACCATGGGTAGGATGTAACACAAGGTTGTAAATATGGGGTATCCAGCGAGAATTGAATTCGCTATTCAGTAGTAATGGATCTGTGGGACTAACTTGCTAATCACTAAACCACAAGGGATACCCTAAACAAATCTAAGTATAGATGACGGATTCTTCTGTAGTTGTTGGCAATCTGTAATGTCTACACATTTCCTTTTCTTTAAATATTTAATTTCCAATTATTATTAATAATTCTGTGTTCAATATTGTTGTTTTTCTTTTAAATAACATTTACCATCATAACATCTTTCATTATTTTCAAGCCTAATTCACTTATAATATAATTACATCTCAAACGATTGACCTGTATACAGTATGTTGCATAGGATCTGGGTACTGTTGATACACCCCTTATTTTGGAACCTACACATGATAATTTCCTGTGATCCAGCTATATTACTTGCACATTTAATCTTGAGTAAATCAAAAGATATTCAGGTTATTCTTATTTTATTTTCTGTCAGTGTATCTTGGACTTGTGTTGATAATATTAACTCATTGAATTATTTTAATTTTTTATTGTATTTTTTTTTTTCATAGATAATTTCCATAAAGTTCTCATCTTTTTTTTTTTTTTTTTTTTTTTTTTTTTTTTTTTTAATGGTGGATTTTATGGTAGACGATGTAAATGTGTAAACTTCAAAGAGACTAAATTCCCATCTGTTTGATGATAAGTATAGTTAACCTATAAGTTAATATTCCTTGTTAGAGACAGAAAGTTATCTTATTGGACTTTAAACCCAGATTATAGTGGAAGCCATTTCACTGTAATAACAATTCAAGATATAGTTCAAGGCTATTAAAGATATCACGTTGCCCAACATTACTGTCATGTCTCTTTGTGATGATGTTAGTTGTTATGTAGACCTGTTTTGTTTATGATCTACAGATTATTTTTGGGTCTCATGTAGTCTTGCTATTATTCTCTTAATCATATTTTCCTTTAATCAATTGTTTCTGACATTAAATAGCTTTTAAATCACCTAATCAGAATATTGCTCATGTTTTGGTATATGAAATCTAACCTATGGCATTAATCTTCTGTATCAACATCATAAAACTAAAGAATATCTCATTCTGGTTCATGTAAAAAAATTTTTAAATATTGGGGAGGGGGGACAGTTCTACCTATTAGATGAACTGTGCATAGTGTAGATTGTATTTGCCTGCCTTCCACCACCACTTCATTTTAGTGGCAGGATGTGACATGGGGGTCAAGCTTAAATCAGGGACTTTCTCACATAAAACCCAGTGGTGACAAAAATTGTTCAGCTCTGTTAACATACATATATATAGGGCACCTCAAGAATTTACACTGACCCCTTTTAGTGCCCTAGGGTAGATACACACACACACACACACACACCCCAACACCAAAAGGCAGAGATTCAGTGTAAATGATGAAAAGGGTCATATAATGCAGAAAAAAAAAAGTTTTCCTGTTGACTTGTATGATGATTAACTCTTAACATCCTGTTGAGAATTTCCTAAGTCCAGAGCCCAATTCCTATAAGGATTTATCAAAAAATGACTAAAAATGGCCTTTTCATTTAAAATTACCTGTTATTTCCCTTAAATCAAAGACTTCTAAATATGTTTAATATTATATTTAAACAAAGGCTATCATTTGGGGTAGATTAGGAAAATGAACAACTTCCGGCCGGGTGGAATGAGGCAGTATAGGACATTAAGAGTTAACTGAAGGAAAGGTCACATGTTCAATCTTAGTATCAGCTTGTCAAATATTTAAAAAATTATTACTCAAAACATTATTTTACCACCACAACATTGTATTACTAATATTCAAAATATCTTTTTAAATATTACAAGGGTTGAGTGAAAAGTTCATTCGCTGACCAAGATACTCTCACGGAATGAAGACAAAATTAGGTATATTTTAAACATAGTCCTCTTTGCAGTCCACACATTTCTTCCATCGGTGTTGCAGTGCTTGGATCCCATTGGTCAAAAAAGTCATCAACAGCAAATATGACGTCATTATATGAACTTTCCAACTTAACCTCGTAGATTTATTCAAGACTAGAATCGGCTACCCGGCGTTGCCTGGGTAGATAGGGAGGGGATAATAAAAAGTAAGTCTTGGGGGTCCATTGATTGTTTTGGTCTTACATAATTGATTTGTTTATGTTTTAATCACAAATGCCACCAATGACTTTCCTTTCTCTTACTATTCAAATCATAATTTTTAAATATTTTTCCAGATATAAATAAAATCTTCATTATTTTTGCACAGAAAGCAAGCTCTGGTGATAGTGACTATATATATATATATACTTTGTCATTAATTGTTTTATTTTTGTAGTTTCATCCGGACATACATACACACCAACTGTCCTTTATATATGTAATAGAAGTGGCTACCTGACATCGCCTGAGTAGAGAGGGATTTTTTTAAGTTAGTCCCGTAGATCCATTATTACTGAGTCGTGAGTTGGATCCTTGTAAGATGCCCCATTAAAAAATCCCTACGTAAAAAAAAATTTTCCATTGATCTAGCTACTCTAAAAAGAAACGTTAATGTCTACTATTGGAAATATTAAATGCAAAAAGATATTCCATGCTGTTATCATTTAAATTTTATCTTTTAATTATCTTCACGAATATAATCAAATCTTTATTATTTTTGCTCAAAAATCAAGTTTGGTGATAGTGAATGTGTACCTATATTTACTTTGTTGTTAATTGTTTTATTTTCTTAGTTTCCTCCGGATACAACTACCCTTTATATATGGATAGATAGATAGATAGATAGATAACTAGTGTATCAAATATACATGTGATATATTTAAATTCATAAAAAAAAGACGCCATCCTAGATCTTTGCTCAACAAAGATTTCTCCTTTTTGATTTATTGATCTAAAAATTATGCTTTCTTTTAGATGTACTGAAAACTTTTAATTTTTTAGTTTATTTTTTTTATTCATTGCGTACTATAAATTTTTCTCTCCTTTTTGTTGCTTTATTTCATTTCTCATTTCTAGCAAAATAACTTTGGACAATGGTTCTATCAGTTTTCCCAAAAATATAATTCTTTAAATCACTTCAATTTCTTGTATAATCTTAATCTATTTTTTCTTCAAATATGTCCGCTATTCTAGAGCGGTTAAAAAAAAAAAAAAAAAAAAAAGCTTCTCCATCTAACAATATGCTAATCTGTGCTTTGAAATGGTTATTTTAGCCAAATCTGCCTTCAATTTTATATTCAGTTATTCTTTCATGGCTTGCATTTCACTTACTTTCTATGGATTCATTCTTATTTTTCTCTTTCCATATTCTACTTATCTGTATTCATTATAATTTAGAATTAATCAAAAATGTTCTTATATATATATATATATATATATATATATATATATATATAGTGGCCGGTTTAACTCAGTTGGTAGAGCGCTTACCTAAGAATTGCAAGGTTTTTGGTTCGATACACACCCTCTCCAACTCAGTGTATGAGTAGTACAGGGAGCTGTGCGGTAAAGTGAAGAGCTGATGGTAGGTGTGGCGCTCCACCTCAGATGCAAAAACAATCTCCTTGGTCTAGTGCTAGTGAAAAGGGGATAGCCTCCCTAGACTGGCTGATACCGACATTAGGCCACCCCATCGACTTTACTTACTTAATGTGGTGTGTGTATATTATATATATATATATATATATATATATATATTCTGCTCATTACAATTTTAATCAGTCCTAAATAAGGATTTATCCTTGAAAAGATAAAGGTGTAAGTATCTTTTGTGTGAATTCACACTAAGCCAAGTTTGTGAATTTTTTTTTTTTTTTAAATGATATTTGCTTGACAATCAGTGTATGTAATTATATCATCAGTTTTGATTAAATCTTTCTATTTCTGGAATAATGGCTGATGAAATTTGCAGGTTTCAAGTACAAATTAGAACTTTTGATAAAAGAATAAAAAGAAAGAAGAAAAAAAAAGTATTGATTTACAGATTTCTTCCTTAATTAATATTGTTTAAGATCATAAGTTTCAAATCTTTTCTTTTGATTATTCAAACTAAAAATGAAATAACTCTGATGCCCTCTAATTTATGTTTCCTCCTTATTCTGATTCTCTCAACAGAAATAGTCTCTATATATATTATATATATATATATATATATACTGTATATTTTTATAACCATATACTTTAGAAATGCTAGTTTCACATTGATTTGGAAACTTTGCTTTTTATAATTTAGTTTCTGATTTCTGTTCAAATTCGTCTTGACTATATCTCAGTTTTCATTAAAAACACATCTTATATGTATTTACAAATCCCTCCACATGAGCAGAATATGATACAAGGTTAATTTTTATGTGGAGTTTAACAGGTTTGAATTCAGTTTCCCTTCTCCAAGACCAATGCCATACCAAAGTTAAACTAGTTTGGCCCTTACTTAGGCTAGACAGGCAGTCGGAGAAGCCCCCTCCAATCAATCAGTTGGACATGTCAAGACCTAGCATCTATATGATTGCCCCAGCCCTATTGCCCTTATGGCAAGTCCCAACACTTTTTATCACCTGGGTGCTAGAAGGCAGTGGCTGAGGGTCATTATGTCCTGGGAATGACATTAAACTCTATCTGATGGTGAGGTTCCAGTTCTTCTGGGGAATGGGAGCCCCCCTTCATCACCATTGCTCCCTGGTCCACTCTGACCCGGAGTGGTTGTACCTGTTAGGGTCCCATCTATGGGTTAAATAGAAAAATATGTTTATAAAAAAAATTGAGTATCCACTAAGAATTAATTCATTTCAAAACTTTGTGAGCATTAAATGACCCACTGTGGTTGATATGCCGTAAAACAAAACAAACCAAACAATATATAAAACCAAGTTTAAACAGCCCAATCTGTCCTAATTGCCAATAGCTGGAAGGAGAATAGTTGGATTCTACACAACTTGTAGACCAACTTTTTCGTGGGGCTTAGAATATGCTGACTGCTTCCCCTGCAGAGGGTTAAGACCCCCACCAAAATAAGGGGGCAACCTGGGTATGACACTAAGCTGCATCTAATTGTGTAGCACCAGTTCTGGGGATCTGGGGAATTTGTGTACCTCTTCATTGGTATTACTTCCAGATCCACTCTGATCCGATGTGGTAGTACCTGTTAGTGTTAGGGTCCTATCTATGGGCCAAATAGATCTATTTAAAAATCATTCATATATGATATGACTGAGCAAAAAAAAAAAAAAAACTTCAACAACTACACAAAAAATGTAAGTATGAATGTTTAATGAACACAATTCCCTAACTTCTAGGCATAAAATAGCCCTAGATGGTTTAACATGCGATTAAAATTAATCAATCCACAATTTGTAGAATTAAGTGCATCCATTTTATATACTTAGTTAAAATATATATATCATGATGTTACCAAAAAAATAATGTTATGTACATACTTACATAACATTACAAGTTATATTAGCTTGACTAACTCATTATAATTTTAAATATAGAATATCCTCTTAAATTTTACGATGAAACTATACAAAGTCGATTATTCTCCAGAGGTGGGCTTAATATGAACATTTCTAAATGCTGAAACTCAACTTTACTCACTGACTCAAGCTTTCTCTTCATGATTCATGAATAATCATTTGTATAAGGGGCTGGGATGGGGGGGCGAGGGTTATGATGTTACTAAATAAGTCTGTTTCAAGTCTGTAGTTTAATGTTCTCTTTTTGTATATCTATTTATCTATCCCATCCTGTCATATATAAATTACATATGACCACTGTCCAATGTCAGAACAATATTTCTACTTTTCTGCCTTCTGTTAGTTTTTTAAAGTGTTAATGTTTATATCATATAAAAGAACACTTAGGTTTGTTTTTTTTTTTTTTCATTTATCTCTAATGCCTACAGTATATAAATTTCAACACCCTGAATATGTTTCAGTTTACTCTAGACTAAACAATACATGCAGCGATGCTGATAGCTTTTTAATTTAGTGCGTCCTGGGACGCACATATTTACTTTGAATGAGTCCCAACTAAAGTTTCTTGAAGGGTTTTTATTTATGATCTGGGGAAACAACTAAAGCAGCTTAACTCCTACCTTGTAACCTATCCTGTGTAATTCGTTTCTAAGAAACTATTGAAATGTATTTACAGTTAGCTTGAAATGGTGGGGGAAGTAAAAGAAAAACACTGGGATGCATCGATATGATTTTACTGCATCCCTTTTTTATGCATCAGGGGCACAGGACGCCTACTTATCAGCATCTCTGTACATGGTTTATTTGTTTACTAGCATATCAACTCCTTATGGGTTATCTAATACCGAAATTCCATTTGTAAATATTTAATTATAATAACTACATTTTCAATGTTCCATTGTATTTTTTTTTAAATGCACTTGTCTTTTCTAATTAGTTTGCACACGTTTGTATGGTTTCAAGTATTCCTATCTAATACTAATAATTATGCACAGTTATATAGTTTAAAGTAACTATTCCTATTTAATAACCTGTTGGCTGGAGTTTAGAATACACCAACTGCACCTCTGCAGAGGGGTAAAACCCCCCCCTCTAGGGTCACCTGTTGGGTGCAACCCATGATGCTTAAGGATAGAACCCTGGTGGCTGAGCAGTCTATGACCTGCAACACTCCACTTTGACTCTTACTTAGGCTAGACAGGTGGTCGGAGAGGCTCCTTCCAATCAATCGGCTGGTCATGTCAAACCCGAACACCTATATGCCTATTGTCCTTATGGCAAGCCCCAAGCCTTTTTATCATATATGTGTAGAAAGTGGTGGCTGAGGATCAATGTGGAGGTTTTACTTCTTTGCAGAGTATACAGTCAGTATATTCTACCCATATGCAGATCTATTAATGCACTGGTTCTAAACTAAGGGGACATATCAACATTACTCGGACCCCATGGAACCAGGTCAGGTTCAACGTCATCCTTCATGGTGTCGTAATTTTATTTTCCATCCATGTATTTATAAAAACATTTTCTGAAAACCTTTTTTTTTTTTTTTTTTTTTCGGGGGGGGGGTCGTGAGTTCCTATTTCTGCAACTGAATTTTCATGCCATGAATTCTTTTGTCAACCCTAAAAAGAGGCTTCTGAAGATAAGTGTTGTTTTTGTTAGCAGACGTGATTATAAAACAGGGAAACTTTATATCTGCTGATACATTCTGAAATACTTGCTCTAACTGCTCTTCACATAGAAGTATGAAAATTCCTTTTCTTGCTCAAGTTTGAACATGTAAACAAACAGCTTATCAGTGCCTTTTTGAAGTAACTTTGTAGAGTTGGATATCTTATTGAAGAAACGCAATTGTAAGGATATGCTAAGTCACTATGTTTTATATATATATATATAATATATATATATATATATATATATATATATATATATATATGAGAGAGAGAGAGATATTTACCAACCCCTCCAAATGAGCAGGATGTGACACATGGTCAATTTCTTAAGCAGAGTTTAATACGTTTGAATTCAGAGTTTTCCTTCTCCTAGACTGGTTGTCTAACCAAGGTTAAAGAGCCCTGTCTGCCCTACTATTTACCTATAGCTGGAGGGAGAATAGTGGCATTCATACCTTTCCCAAGGGTATTAGCACTATGTGAAATGCAAACCGTGTCGTCCAGGATTTGAACTCGCGTCGACAAGTCTATTTCCTACAACTATAACCATTACACTACACGCCTCCACATATACACACACACATATATACACACACACGAGGGTGAGTCAAAAAGTAATGCCATTTTCTTTATTTCATGTGAAGTTTTTTTTTAATTAAATTAAGGCCTACATTAAGACAAGGCCCAGAACAAGAATCCGACGAGTAAGACCCAACTTACAAATTGACAATATCCTCCTTCTGCATGACAATGCTCAACCACAAACAAGCATCAGAACAAAGGATAAAATCACCTCATTCGGGTGGAAAACTTTACTGAATCCTCCGTACTCACCAGATTTAGCGCCTTCAGACTATCATCTCTTTGGCCCCATGAAAGAGGTTTTGAGAGGCAAACATTATTCCAGTGACGAGTAAGTGAAATCTGTAGTGAAGAAGTGGCTCAAAGAACAGTCAACAGAATTTTACAGGGCAGGGATACATGCTCTCATTTGAAGGTGGAACATTGCTATTGAGAGAAACGGTGATTATGTGGAGAAGTAGGGATGTGATCCACAGTGGACCAGCTTCATTTTGATGTATGATACATGTTCCTGTGTTGGTAATTATACCGGTTCTAAACAAAATGGCATTACTTTTTGAAACCCTCGTGTGTGTGTATATATATATATATATATATATAATTATGAATGCTAGAAGTCTATTACTTTAAGTTTCATGTGGTATGCACAATTATCAGACAGAAACTTCCATCTGATTGGGCACACTACATGAAACTTAAAGTAACAGACTTCTAGTTTTCATGATTGTAATTTTTAAAGGTTTTATCCCTGCTCTGCTATAATCGGGCTTCCCACCATGATTTAGTGGCTACCAAGTTAGTCTCACAGATCCATTACTACTGAGCAGTTATTTCAGTCCTTGCTGGATACCCATACTTGCGACCTTGTGTCACATCTTACCCATGGTAAACAGGTTGGGTAAATACCTACCTGCTCTACTATAATCGCTTCAAGCACTTTTATTTTATTCATTTTATTATTATTTTTACATCTTTTTTTAATTTGCATTTATTTTTTAATAAATAAATGTGTGTGTGTGTGTGTGTGTGTATTACATACACAATTATGATTAAAACTCAATACTAAAAGCATTTTTAATCTGTAGAATCTTTACAGATATATACCACAATGTTTGTCCGGTATAAAATAAGCTAATGATAAACTAGATAAAAACTCACAACTCAGAGTTTCACATTGTCAATCAGTATTCAAAATGTCTGATTTTCTTAGATTAAACTGAAAAAAATATTTACCCTTTTTGTGTCACGTGACTATTACATGGTTGACATATAATGTCGATTTGACGTTATTGACCCTCAGGTGAGCTAGTATTCAACATGAGTTTCTATTATGTTTTATTATCTTATTTTATACTTGAAATATTGTGATATTCTTAAAATGTTTTATACATGTATAATTAATTTCTTTTTCTTTAAACAAACAAAGGCCCTGACGAAGGTTTGTTAAACAAACCAAAACACTGCAGCATCAGTTATTAAACATCATTCATCAATGAAACTTGTGTTTCATTTTTTTTATAAGATTAAGTATATATATTGATTGATTGTAAGTAGATAAGTCAGTAGACCATCTGCCTAGGAATCACAAGGTACTAGGTTCAATACTGGTCTTCGCCAACTCAGCGCATCAGTAGCACAGCTTGGGTAATCTGATCTGTATGCTAAACTGGTAAGCTAATAGTAGGTGTAGGGCTCCACCTCAGCAGAAAACAATCTCCCTGGTCTAGCACTATTGAAAATGGGACAGACTCACTCACTGTCTGGCTGATACCAACGATAGGCCACTCCACTGATTTTACTATTATGTTTGTGAATAACTCTTCAGTGATACAAAAATGCTTCATGTCAGATATTCTTAAAACCAGTATCAAAATAATTATAAACATGAAAATATTTTTCATAAAGGCCTTTTAGTAAAGATTTTAGATAATTTCTATCATAATCACAAATTTGTTTTTTTTTTTTTTTGTTTTTTTTTTTTTTTTTTTTTTTTCTGAAATATCATTACTTAGTTTTTACCATGAAAATTTCCCCATTTTTTTTTTTCCTTCATAAATAATTATAGTTTTTTTTTTTTTTTTTCTCATGTTACTGTGTCAGAAAGTATCAAATGACAAGCATTACAAGCTGTTGGTTTATTGTCAGTTGAGTCACCTTATGGTAATCATAGAACTTTTATGTGCAGTTTCTCAACAACAACAACAAAATCTTATACATCTTTAACCTATTGTGTGTGTGTGTCTGTACCTCTTCTCTAACCATTTAATGACATAAATAAAAATCTAAAAAAATGCTTTTCAAAAAGTACCTCCCTCACATATACACATGGAGTTAAAAAGATTTTTTTTTTAAATAGTGTTAATAAAGATCTTTATAAGGAAGAGATTATATTTTTCTGTTACTGGTGTATAACAGGGATGAGAAGGCTTTTTCTAGAAGGGGGTTGCCTCAGACATGGCTCATTACCAGGCCAGCTGCACTACTAAAAAGATTCAAGGTAATTTTTATGTGGAATGTACCTCAACCATTTTCTCTCTCCAAGACTGTACAGATAAGCATCTGTCTTAGAAATAGGGAAAAGTTTTTTGTTTTTTTGTTTATTGTATTTTCTTGTTTTTGTTTATTGTATTTTCTTGTTTTTGTTTATATTTTTTCTTTTTTTTTTTTTCTTGTTTTTGTTTTGCAAAAAGATCTTTTCAATGATAAAAATTGAAGTCTTAGACAGGCCATTCAAAAAGTACCACAATCCACATGTCGTCTACGGGCCGCAGTTTGCCCATGACTGATGTATAGTCTCACCAAACAGGGCCGGTTTGTTCAGTTGGTAGAGCGTTCAGCTAGGAATCACAAGGTCCCTGGTTCGATACCAGCCCTCGCCAACTCACCATATGAGTAGCACAGTGATCTGTGCAGTAAAGTGAGGAGCTGATGGTAGGTGTGGCTCTCTACCTCAGTTGCTAAAATAATCTCCTTTGTCTAGCGCTACTAAAAAGGGGATAGACTCCCTCCCTGTCTGGCTGATGCCAACATTAGGCCACCCTGACAACTTTACTTTACTTACAGAATAATCCATATAAATTTACAAGTTGATTTGTTACTTTTTGTAACAAATGCCTTTTATACTTACTGAATCAAGAAAGGGACCTTGGTATATTTAGATTTTTATTTTATTTTTTATGAGTATATATGTGATGTGTTTTCATTGTTATTCTACTCTATTTAGGGATAATGAAGTATTGTAGCCAGTAATAATCTCCTGGCTATAAATATTTGAATCCTTTGCTTATCTGTAGGCAGTAAGTACTTGTTTGACTAGTAACTGGCCTTCAACTTATGAAATGAATACTTATTTTTGTGGAATTAAAAATAATGCTGTATTACTTTATAGCCATACAAAACCTTGATTATTGTTATTATGTTAGTACTTTACAGTAACAATGTGTGTGTGTGTATTTACCAAACCCCTCTACACAAGCAGGATGTGACAGAAGGTCATTTTTTAAGCAGTTTAACGGGTTTGAATTCAGTTTTACCTTCTAGACAGAGAGGTGTGTGTGTATATAATATATAATTTACTTAGCAATCCCTCCGCACTAGTAGGATGTGACACATGGTCGATTTCTTAAGCGGAATTTTCAACAGGTTTGAACTTAGTTTTCCTTCTAGACTGGTTGCCTAACCAAGGTTAAGGAGCCCAGTTTGCCCTACTATTTACCCATAGCTGGAGGGAGAATAGTTGGATGCATGCCTTTCCTGTATGTATTAGTGCTATGTGAAATGCAAACAGCCTTGTCCAGGATTTGAACTCTGGTCGCCAAGACCATTTCCTGCGACAATAACCATTACACCATGCACCTATATATTTTTGTATATATACGGATGGAATGCGCGTGTGTGTGTTTGTATGTATATATATATATATATATATGTATATATGTATGGTAAATGCTTATAACTAGAAATCTATTAGTTCTTTTTTTTAAAATCTTGATTGATGCATTTATATTTAAGTTAAAAATAAAAATTGTAAAGAGATTTACATTCTTATTTCTTAAGGATAAATTAATTTTTCTGGAAGCAAGAATTACTTTATTTGGGATAATCTACTCACACACACAATGAAATATTTTATTTAAATCTTATGTAATTAAGTGCAATGGTATTGCAATATGCAAAAATGTCTATCGTATCAGATTCTCAATAACATTAACTTTGTGAGTTACTTGCTAATTTTTTTTTTCTCCCCATATTTTCTTTCTGAAGACAAAACTGATTTTTTTTCCTTGATATTGGTCTGTACACCAAAAAAACAAAAAAAAATACATTTCATCAGCTGTAAAAGAAAAAAAAAAACTATGAACCATAAAATAATGTTTTCATTCTTTAGAAATGTGATTTAACTCTATCACAGTTTTTTTTTTTTTTGGGGGGGGGGGTAGTGGGGGCAAAACAATTGTCAGTAAATAAGATAATAAACATGTTAGGTAAATCCTGCTAAATTTTTTATTTTCTATTTTTTTATTTTATCAAATGTGATTTGTTAAATACTGATTAATCGCTTTTAACTTATCTTGATTAATCATGGGGATAATTGGGTATATATATATATATATATATATATATATATATAATGATAGTCTCTTGATTATTCTTTCAATACATTTTCATATAAAACTAAAATATTTCATGCACAAAAGAACACGTTTTAATTTGAATATCTACTGCATATGATCACTTTAACTTTTGAATTAAGTTTTATTCCTATCATAAATAATATAAAATCATAAACTAAATTGTAAAAAAAAAAAAAAAAAAAAGTTATGTACATACTTACATAACATTACAAGTTATATTAGCTTGACTAACTCATTATAATTTTAAATATAGAATATCCTCTTAAATTTTACGATGAAACTATACAAAGTCGATTATTCTCCAGAGGTGGGCTTAATATGAATATTTCTAAATGCTGAAACTCAACTTTACTCACTGACTCAAGCTTTCTCTTCATGATTCATGAATAATCATTTGTATAAGGGGTGGGAGGGGGGGCGAGGGTTATGATGTTACTAAATAAGTCTGTTTCAAGTCTGTAGTTTAATGTCCTCTTTTTGTATATCCTCCCTTTTTTTCCCCTTGTAGCTTGACTATATATCTTCATACTTTCATATGCAAATTACATACAACTGTCCAATATCACTCCGGAGGAGGGGGGGTGATGAAAAGTTATTGGCCCGACCAAGAAGAGAATTAAGTGTTTGTTTTATTGAATTATTTGAAAGTGTTAAAGATATTTGAAAAATGAGTGTGCCAAGTATGTTGAACTGCAGAATGGATATCTGGAATAGTATGCATTTACCCAACCCTCCATCACAGGCAGGATGTGACACAAGGTCAATTCTTAAGCACAATAAAGTTGGTTTGAATTTAGAGTGTTCCTTCTCCTAGACGAGTTGCCTTACCAATGCTAAAGGTCCCTGTGGCATAATCGCTAACAAGCTGGACTACAACATCGTAGTAAGCAAGTTTGAATTTCAGTTATGCTATTACGATAAATTTCAAGCTAGTACGCTTGGGAAAGGTATGAATTCATATCATCCCTCACCCAGCTATGGGTTAAATAATATCACTACTGTTCTTCTACCAGGGTGGTTTTGGCATTAAATAACCACAAAGGTTGATATGCCATTAAACAAAGAAACTGAAACTGTTACCAATGCTAAAGAGCCAAGTGTGTTCAATGACATTTTGGTTCTTCCTCTTATAACTTTTGTCCTTGAGGGTGGACTTGCAAGTGTTTTCAAAGGAGGAGACAACATAGTGGTGAGACACTAAGCATCAAGGTTCTTAGCTATGGTGGACCAATACTGATGATTGATGTGACAAGCACCAAGGGATTTTTTGAAGCAGTCTTTGTCTCACTTCTTTGGTGCCCTTTTGTCTCAATGGCCAGTAGAGAGTTTGCCTTACAGGGTGATCTTGGTAGGTGATTATTCCTCATCCTGGAGATGTGTCCTGCAGAAACATTCCATTCCTTAACTAACATTTCAAATAAGAATTTGATCTTTATTATTAAATCTGTAACATGTAAAAAATATGGCTAAACAATTTTTTTTGTTTTTCTCTTGCAATTTTTGTCTCATCTTGCAAACAAAAGAAAATGGCTTCTTATAAACCAGTTAGTATATTTTGATTTAGTGATTGGACATTGTATAATGTTTGCTTCTGAAAGCAACAAGGAATGTATAGTCATTGCATGATAGTCCTTCTAAATTGAGTTAGAATTGAAAAATCAATAAGTTTCTAAATTCTACACTGAGCTGTGGAGTATCTCTATGGAATTGGTTGGATAAGAATTTATATTAAACACAAATCTTAGTCTAAGATTTGTTTTCATTTACTCACTGGCATATCTATTAATAATGGAGATTCACTTCCAGTTTTTGTCTGTAACAAAAACTGTCACAATTACCCAAAATCGTCATAACATAGAATAAATACACTCAAAATTTGAACATGCAGTCCTCATTGTTTTTTAAAACAAGTTTTAATAAATACATGACTGGTATTATATATCTATATATAGTTTGTTTTATTTTAATACATATTTAAAGTTTACATTTCAAATTGTTTCATTTTTTAATCCTTTAACGAATTTGATGATTTTACTTACTTAGGGTACAAACTCGCTGACATTGAATTTTTAACTCCCACCCCTTAGACAATATGTTTCAAAAGTTTATTTTTACATCGCCCGGAGGGTGTTTTTTATTTTGCTAGTTTAGTTTTAAAAAATACTTTCTCAGTTTTTATAAAGTTGCATAACATATGCATTATTAGAAATAAGTTTAATTTTTTTTTTGCCATTTTTCTCTTGATTCATTGTGTAAAATGTATACTCTCTCTCATCTTTGTAACCCACATAAAAGATTAATTAATATTCAAATAAGTTCCTTTTCTCTCATTCTTTGTTACATACAATTTTTATATATTTATATATTACTGTTGTGTTCCCATTGTGACAATGGTGTGAAAGATAGTGGCTAAAATACTGGACTGCAATATTGTAGTAAACAAGTTCAAACTATAGTCATGCTATTACATTCCCTTTTAGACTAATACCATTAAGAAAGGTATGAGCCCCAAACCTCTCTCCAATTATGGGTTAGGTAATCCTTAACTATTTCCTCGTAAATTCCTACCCTCATTTTATGTCAGTGTTTTTGCAATAAATGTTTTATTTTTCTTGCACCTGTTATTTTACAATACTAAATATATTTTCTTTATTTATTTTAATATTCACTTCAATGTGTATATTCTAAAAGTTTTTATTTTGTGAGACCGTAATTTTGTTTTTTCGTCAACGATGATTAAAATCTGACGTTTTTATTTTAGAGTAACAAAGCCAAAAAAAAAAAAGGAAAAGAAATATCAACAACAAAAGGAGCCCCCACTTTAAAACTAACCATTCCCACAAAATAAAAACTTTTAGAATATACACATTGAAGTGAATATTAAAATAAATAAAGAAAATATATTTAGTATTTTAAAATAACGGGTGCAAGAAAAATAAAACATTTATTGCAAAAACATGGACATAAAATGAGGGTTCGGTTTATTTTATGGTAAGAATTTACGAGGAAATAGTTAAAGATTACCATGAGTTAAATAGTACCACTACTGTTCTTCTACAAGGATGACTTTGGTATTAAATAACCCAAGAAAGTTGATATGCCATTGAACAAAGAAACCATACCAAGAATTTACACCTTTTTAAAACTATTTTCTTAAAGTATATCATACTATATGCATTTTTTTTTTTTTTTTTTTTTTTTTTTTTTCTGTTGCCAAAATATTTTTTGAAAAAAGCACATGGGATTTATGATTCTATTAATAATACTAACAGCTATTCTTGTCGTTATATTGCACAAAAATAACAACGTAAAAGATTAGTGTAAAATTGGGCTTGTGTATATTGTAGTCCAGTGCCTGTGCCTCTAACTAATGTTTTGCTCACTATCCAAAGGTGATAATTTTCTATTTGGTTCTGATGAATTCATAATGGGAACAGGAAAGTCTCCCGGAGGCCAGGAGGCTTTAAGTGTATGCCTCTTTTACCAGCAAAAACAGATGTCATCAGGCAATTCAGAAAGAGGACAGACAGACAGTCTATTTTTGCTGCTGCTACTGTTGAGTTGCTGTGGAGCTGCCCTCCTAGACATGTCTATTTATTGCACCCCCTTCCCCCTCACATACTTGTTTTTTTTTGTTTTTTTTGGTTGTTTTTTTTTTTAAACTTGGCTGGCTGGCTAGCTTGAGGAAAGAAAGGACTTGTGAGTGTGGCCAACTGACTATAAAGACTAAGAGACAACCTTCATCAGAATGAGGACCCTGACACCTCCCTTAAAAGCAGCCCTGGTTCTTGAGGTTGTATTCATTAAGAAACAGTATGTCTCAATTTGCTGATTGAACATGCATTGCATTATTATGATTATTATTATTACAATGCTTTAGCCAGACTGTCTATTGTAAGTCAGTTCCACTTTTAACTCCTTATTTTCCTCTTGTCTTGAGCATTTCCATAGGCGCCTTCTTCTAGTTCTAAGATTGGAAACAACCTCCCTTTCCATTATATTATATTACTTTGGGTTTTTTTTTCTTTCTTTGCCACCATCTCCCCATTTATTACTAACCTTCGCCATCCTCCCCTCTCTTCATTCATAAAAATTCTTCTTTTTTTTTTTCCTGTTTTTTTTTTTTTTTCTTAATTAGTTCTACATTTACTTCTCCTCTTAACTGCTAATCAGTCTTGATTTGTGTCTAGTTATTAGGTAGTTCCATGTGTACAAGTTATATATATATATATATATATATATATATATATATATATATTATATACTTGGCTATATTTATAAGTAAAGTGTATTCATTATCATTGATAGAACATGTATATGGTGCTTGGTAACTGTCGGTTTCTTACCAATGCGATTTTAAAACAAGTTTATTTGAAAATCGCATAGACTAGAAACTAACAGTTACTGAATACTGTTGACTTTGCTTTCACTACTTAAAGATTCTCCTTATATATATATATAAAATAATTTAGATCAACTACTTATCAGATTTCTTTTTTTCTTTTTTGTTTAATTAAAGCTGATATCTTAAAATGATTTTTTTAAATATTATTTTTCTGATAAATGTATTCAGTTGATTTTATTGTCCATTATTTTTATTGTCCATGATTCACAAAACTAATTTTTCTTGTGTCGAGATATTTATGTTCAAATTTTGATGTGAGCTCATAATTGTAGGAATTAGTTGACACTTTTCTTTTCTTGCATGGAGAATTAATATCTAATGCTTGTTGAAAATGAGATTTTATTTATCAATTTTAATGTGCTAAAATTTATTTTAAGAAAAACTTATCCTGCAAATTAAAAAAAAAAATGTTTAAATAGTATTAAGACTAACCCCAGAATTAATAAAGAATACTTGTAATTTTATTTGTCTTAATAAACTACACTATTTGTTTTAATAAACAAATATTTACTTGAAGTTGGATTTTCAATCTTTTAGTAAGAAGGCAAAAAATTCTTCTTTTATTGTTTGATAGGCTATAATGATAAAATTACTATACCAATGTTAATCTTATGCTGTCTGACTGCATATTGAAAATGTAAATTTATTTCTTTTTTAAATGCAACAATGCTATTGAGGGAAAAAGAAAAAAGACAAAGTTTAAAGTAGCTTTTAATAGAATGTATTCTTTCCTACCTACAATGCTTATGCTTTTAGTACCTTTCTAAGGGACCCATATGACAAACGTTTTCTATAAAAGATTTTTTTCATAAACAGACTTTTAACTTTTGACACAATTTTCATTCTTAAAAGAATCTTTGACTTTTCTTCAGAAATTCATCTTAATGAATTCTTTTTTTTTTTCTGAAGTAGTTTTTAAAAAATTAAAAATCCTCACTGGATGCTCCATACATGCAACCTTCTGTCACATCCTACCCATGATGAACGTGTGGGGTAAATACCTACTATATTATTTTAATTTTGGTGAGATTATAAAAGAAGAATAGTACAACACATGTAAAAAAAAATTTTTTTTAAATTGAAAAATCTTTTAAAACTATTTTCTTACAAATAAATCATACCATATGCATAATTTTTTTTTTTTTTTTTTTTTTACTTTTCTGTTGCCAAAATAGTTTTTGAAAAAAGCACATGATTTATGATTATATTAATAATACTAACAACTATTCTTGTCTATATATTGCACAAAAGTAACAAAAAATCTAAACCTAATTTGATATAGCATTTTTTTTCTCTTTAAGTTGGTTCCCTAGTCCTTGTTCATTTGAGGATAGCTTTGACATTAAATAACCCATGAAGGTTGATATGCCATTAAACAAAGAAACCAAACCAAACTCTATTCATCTAAGAAAATCTCAAGTCCATACATCCTTAAAACATTTTGCAATGTTTTATTCGATGGGTATTTACTTTTGGTTGGCTTTTATGTTCAAATGTAAAATTTCTTCAGGGTGTGTGCATACACACTCACACACAGAGCTTCTTCAGCTTTTTTTTCTCAGCAAATAGATTGTCTGAACTGTAAACACCAGACCTCATTTTCCCTAATGTGATACGACTTCAACATCTGATTGTATTGTGTACTAAAGTGTTTTGTTTCATGCGACTATTTAAATCAACATAACAAAAAAAGAACACCCTCAATCAGTGAATAGATAGTCTCACTATTTTTATACTGCAGTCATTTTCTAATCTCTTAAAACTGATATCTGTGGAAATCAAAATGTTTCAATTATTTGGAAAATATGAATAATAATCACAACAGATTTACAACAGCTTCATTTATTGACTTGGAAAAAAACATATCAAATTTTTTTAACACTATATCAAATTTCTATTCATTGTATGGGAACCTGGTTAATAAAATGACAGTCAAGTATCCCCCTCCACCATATTTAATAAATTTCTAATTTCATATACAGAAGAATGTGTTAACCCCCCCCCCCTCATCTCACATCTTGGTATTAATTTATTCTTCACTTGCAAATTGGACTGGAAATTAGTTTATTCTCTAAGAGAATTTCAAGTGTATTATTCTAATAAAAATTAGTTATGGGTAAAAAGTAGGGTAGATTAGGTTCTTTCACCTTAATTTGGCTTCCAATCTAAAAGGAAAACTCTGAATTCAAACCAGCTTTACTCCAACAAGCTAGTCTTCCGGACCAGTTGTTAGTGATTTCAATCCTCACTCAATGTTCCATACTTGCCTTATGTCAATTCTAAGCTATATTTGTTTTGTTTATTAAAAGAGTGTAATATTGATCTTGACTAGCAAACCCTTGCTAATGAGTTAATTCTCACTGGGGGTTCCTATACTTCTGGCCTTGAGCCAGACTAAGCTAAGCTGAGTAAATGAAAATATATTATATATATATATATATATATATATATATATATATATATATATATATATCTTGAAACTGTTAGCTGCCAATGGAATTACCCTCTGGTTTCACCAAATTTCTGTTTATAAAACGAAAAAAATAAGGCAAGGTAAATGCCAGATTGCAGTCAAATAGAAGATAACCAGTCACAGTACTTAGATGTATGTCACTTGTTATAAGCACTAGCACAGAGGAAGCCTATTAGTTCAAATCTACATTCCAATGTAGATACTTGTATGTCTCTGCCAATGTTAGGCAGCAAGATTAGTTTGTTTTTTAGCAGAGCCCATGTTTACCCTTCAGATGATAAAGAGTAACATTATTATTAGTCTTCTAAACAATTGTATATGTGTCATAAAAGAGATTTACTGAAATCAAAAATTGATAATTATCTGTATGATGAAAATATTTAGAATGATCTGAGGCCATCCTCTTTTGGTTTGTTTGTTGGTTGTTTTTTTTAAAGATTCTTTTATTCTAATGAATAACATATATACATAGAAAGTTTGCTCTTGTAGTTATTTACTAAGCTTAGCTTAGATGTGGCACAAAGCCAGAAACATGGGGCACTCAGTGAGAATCAAACTCACTATCAATGGTCTGCTAATCTAGCTTGCTAACCATTATGCCACATAAGGTGCCCATAAATAGTTAATTACTAAGCTTAGCTGTAGTATGAGATCAGAAACATGGGGCACCCAGTGAGAATCGAACTCGCTAACAATGGTCTGCAAATCTAGCTTGCTAATCATTACACCACGTGAGGTGCATAAGTTTGCTCTTGTATCCAAGAAAAATTTTAAGATGCTAGTTAACCCCATACCTACGGATGCACAATTATTAAAACCACACCCACGACTTATTAGGTATTTACCCAACCCATTCATCACAAGTATGGAGACATTCAATGAGTATCGAACTTGCTATTCAGTTGTAATGGATCTGCAAGGCTAGCTTGCTAACCATTACATCACGATGGGACGCCCTTCTGCATATGCAGGCTGAAAACCATATTCTGCATCCTTTTGTATGTCAGAACATTAGAAACAACAATATTTCAGATAATGAATAATTAACTGGTATTATCTACTGTGTCTTTATCAAAGATGGCTACAATAATTTCAGCAAATGGCACGTGAAACATTTACTCAGCTTAGCTTAGTCTGGCTCAAGGCCAGAAGTATAGGAGCCCCCAGTGAGAATTAACTGTATGGAAGAATTTTGTCTGCAATGAGTTTCGTTTGGTTTCTTTGTTTAATGGTATATCAACCTTCAAGGTTTATCTAATGCCAAACCCATCCTTGTAGAAGAACAGTAGTGGTTTTATTTAACCCATAGTGTGTTCATACCTTTCCCAATGATATTACTCCAAAAGTGTACATAATAGTGTGATTGGAGTTTGAACTTGCTTTCTATGATGTCACAGTCCAACATTTTGGTTAAACTGTAATAATATTAATCTCTTTACTTACTGGGGGTGTGGGTGTAAAATTCACCCCTCAAAATGTGTATGCAGGCTGAAAACCATACTCTGCATCCTTTTGTATGTTAGAATATTAGAAACAATAATACTTCAGATTATGAATAATTAACTGGTATTATCTGCTGTATGTGTCTTTATTGAAGATGGCTACAGCAGCCGATCTCTTTGCTAAAGATATTTTAGATGAAACATTTGATAGAAAACTGTATATTAACATCTATTGAAACATTTTGTCTGCAATGAGAAGGCAGGAAATAAATAGCAGGAAAAGAAGAATTCTCAAGTGGAAATGCCCCAAAGATCGTCATATTGATTAGAATCATTTTTTAATGCACACAGTTGAATTGAAATGGGCTTTTCAGCGCAAGTTAACTTTGGATGAGTCTGGGAAATTAGGGATGCAGAAAAAGTAAGTATGCTCTGAATTGGTTGATAAGAAGTTAAGCAAAATAATTTATTTGCTGTCATCATTTATCACAGGGCCTCACAAAGCAGTCCTGGGGAGGTGGAGGAATAAAAAAAAAATTCCAGGGCGAATAAAAGCATAGGGGTATGAATTTATTAGTTTACATTTTTAAATCCCTTTATAACAGGAGAACAAAAATTACAAGGAAAAGATGTAACACTTACTGGGGCTACAGCTGCTATTTTAGTATTCCAGGTTAAACATGGTTTATACATGTCTACTTTTGAGGCATCCGATCATGGTGTAATGATTAGCAAGCTCATCTTGCAGGTCCATTACTACTGAATAGTGAGTTTGATCCTCGGTGGATGCCCCTATACTTGCAACCTTGTGTCACACCGAACCCATGGTGAGGTGCCTACAAGTCTACTTTGAGCTGGAGTAATTTTCAGTATTTTGAAAATTTGTCCTGGAAATGAAATTCCAAGGGGTGCATCAAGTAAAAAGTTTGAGAAATACTGATTTATCTATTGTATGTATTTCTCAACCCCTCCACCCAAACAGGTTATGACCTAAGGTCAATTTCTAAGTGTAGTTTAATAGGTCTGAATTCAGAGTTTTCCTTCTCCTAGGCTGATTGCTATATCTTGGTTAAAGTGCCCAGTTTGCTCTTCTATTTGCCCATAGCTGGGGGGGGGGAATGATTTGATGCATACCTTTCTCAATGGTATTAGTTCTATGTGAAATGCAAACAGCCTCATCCAGGATTTGAACTCCTGTCACTGTGTCCATTTCCTATGAAGATAACCATGATTGCCTCCATTCATCATCTTTTGTAGACTGGCATTCGGATTTGTAGATCATAAACTTTTTTCATATGCTCATCACAATGCTTAAAATTCAAATTCTCAAAAAAAAAAAAAAAGTCTCTACATGCGATACTAAAATGTACATGCTTGTACATGTCTCCAAAAAGAATTTTCTTAACTTTGTATGTATATGTGTGCGCTATGATTTTAGGTAAATTTCTTTTATATTTCCCAATGTTTCTATAAAAGAAGTTTTAAAAGGATTGGATCACTTTTAGTCTACTCTATATTGTTTCACTTGGGTTTGAATAATATATACATAAATAAAGGACAGTTGGTGTGTATGTATGTATGTATGTATGTATGTATGTATGCCCTGATGAAAGTACGAAAATACAACAATTAACAACAAAATAAATATATATACACATTAAATATCACCGGTTCTTGATTTTTGTGTAAAAATTACGAAAGTTTGATTTATATTTACAGAGATATCTAAAAATTAAAATATACATAATAATAATGGATTTGCGAGACTAATTTTCTAACCATTACACTAGGGTTTTTTTTTGTCCACCTCTACCCAGGTGATGCTGGGTAGCCGCTTCTAGTTATTAAATAAATCTGAAATTGTCAATTTTAGATGAGATTGATTCAATTTTTTTTTTGTTAATTAAATGCATTTTGTTAATCCAATAAAACTGGTAAAATCCAAAGCTCACACCACTCTAATGTCTAAAAAGTTTCCTTCATCTGATTTCTAAATTAGATTTTGTAAGAATTATATAATTACATAATATAAGATTAGGTTTTGCTTTTGAAGATCTCAAAGCCAAATTCTTCATATATTTTATGTAGTATATATTTGAAATAATTTGGTTAGATATTCCTGGGCCTGGTAGCTGTTTCTGAGCCTGGTAAACTATTTTATTCAGAACAGGCTGTTTTCTGAATAGAAACAAGTTGGTCAAGAATTTGTTGAATTCCTGGCCAAATATGGTTCTCTTTATATTGACAACAACAACAACCATAATGTGGGGGGAAAAAAGAATCACACTTTCAAGGATTTTGTAAATTGACTAGTTTGGCAAATAAGGAAAGAAGTTATTTCTCTCAACATTTTGGTGTGCTAGTATCTTTGTACACACACACACACACACATACACACACATATATATTTACCAACCCCTCCGCATGAGTAGGATGCGACACAAGGTTAATTTCTTAAGCAAATTTTGACCGGTTTGAATTCAGAGTTGTCCTTCTCCTATACTGGTCATCTAGCCAAGGTTAAGGAGCCCAGTCCACCCCACTATTTACCCATAGCTGGAGGGAGAGTAATTGGATGCATACCTTTCCCAAGGGTATTAGCGCTATGGGAAATGCAAACAGGCTGGTTCAGGATTTTAACTTGGGTCAACAAGTCCATTTCCTATGACTCAAATCATTACACCACCTACCTCCATATATATATATATATATATGTGTGTGTGTGTGTGTGTGGTGATTGCCAATTCTTCGCAGAAGAAGGCCATTTCTACAAGTAGTTCGGTTGTGAGCACGCAGAGGGCCCACTGATCCAAATTTGTTTTTATGTTCCCTGTCACACATGAACCCCTTTCTCGGCTTCCTCTCGCATGCGACCGTACGTGACTGAGAACAGGCCCCTGCCACATATATGGTCAGTCTTAAATGTTGGAAATGTGTTTATGTCGTCCGTCATGTGCCGCCTACGTAGAGACCGCTTCAGGATAGGGTGCTCAAGCCGCCTTACCTCAAATCCTTACAGCTACCATCAGCCTGCCTTTCCAAAAGAATGTGTACCCGGCCCCCACTTCTGTCAATTTGTCTTCATCGCTGAAATGGACTTCTGAAAGGATCGCTATATATATATATATATCTCAAAGTGAACAAACAGGATTAAAGTTGGCCTTATATATGGCAACATAACCCCCTTTGTTCACTTTGATGATCTTCTGCCTGCAAAATTACCAATGCAATTCTTATATGCACTGTTAAAACCAGTTAATTTTAATTTTAAGGAATTGTCTTGGATAAATTCTTTATATTGCAGGCCTATATATAAAGAAAACAAGTTAATTCACTTGCTAATATCTTAAGATTTTGTTTAGAGACCAAATATTGTTATGGTAAGAATTTTTAATTTTTCTAATGGAATTTTACTGTGTGGTATTATCATGTAAATGGTATTTTAGTGACTGTTTGCTTTGACTGATTTTTAAATTGAAAATGTTTCATTTTTTTTTTATCTCTCTTTTTTTAAATCATGTATTTTATAAAAATACATGGTGCACAAACAAATCTCCCTATTTTCAAAATTTGAGATTGTCAATAAAATCTTTCTCTTCTTTCTTTTTAATCTGTTCAATAATGCATAGTAGCTTTTTAAAAATGAGTTTGTTATTTAAAGTATTTAATTCTAAGGATTCTGGGAAGCACATTTTTCCTTCTTAATCATATCACATACAATTCAGTTGTGAATTCTAATCATTTCCTGTAAGGCTGCTGCTGCTTATTTACTTGCCTTTTTTTATTTATTTATTTTATTTATTTTTTCTTGGCTACCATACCAGACATTTCAAAGTTATTCATTTCAATGTAAAGGGCACTTTTTAAAACTTTTTATTTATTTATTTTTTAATTTTTTTAATCTCTCAATTATCATGGATCAGGATGCAATGTTTGGGGTCTTTTCTTTTCTTTACTTTGTTTTTTGGAGTTTTTTTGTTTTTTTTTTTTCTCTCTCTGTTCTCAACTACTTTTTAAAAATTGATTAGGATGAATTTTCTTTCCACTCTTTTGCTCTCCATTATTTCTTTTCTTTTTCTTCCTTTTCTTTCTTTTCCCCCAACTTTCTTTACACTGAACATTACAAATGAAAGTGGTTTCTTTGCTATTAACTTTTCAGTAATTAATTCAAATGACTTTCAAAGAATTGAATGAGCTATAAATTTATTTCATTCATATTTTTATTCCCATGCCTTTCATAAGAGTTGATGTAGTGAAAGGTTATTATGCCTTTTAGGACTGCAAAGAATTTTTTTAAATTCAAAATGGAGAAAGCAGTAATGTTATATTATTGACAGTATGTCTCTCACTGTTATTTGCATGGATGATGATTATTATTATTATTATTATGGGATGTTGGGAATCAGATTTTTACACTCTTTTGTATCTTCTTCTATGAAGATTTCTTTGAGAACTTTGATATGTTTGTGCAAAATCCTGCATATAGACTGATCACTTCTGTATTTTATAATAATCTCTTTATAAAATTCTATCTTCATGTGTAGATACCAAAAATAAAGAAGAAAACCCACCAAAATTATTTTTATGGAGTTGATCAGTAGATTTGCTGATAACACTGCATTCAAAGCGGTTATGATGAGACAGATTTATCAAGGCGGCAATCTTTTCAAAGATGTGTGCAAACAAATGACTATTATTAAATGGAAATAGTTACTTGAAACCCTATAACTGGGCAAAGTATTAGAATTAGAAAAGAATACCAGAGACCATAGAATTGTGTGCAAATTATTTGTATTAGATAGGAATACTTGATATTACATAACTGTGTGCAAACAAATGATTATAGACAAAAAACAAAAAAAAATGCTATGGAACATTGAAAATATACTTATGATTATTATCAAACATTTAGAAATGAACCAAATTTTGGTATTAGATAATCTATAAGGAGTTAATATGATATTAAACAATCTGTATTGAATATGAATGAAGGTGACAATACTTTCAGAGATTGCATATAATCTTAAGATCTTCCATAGTGTCTCTGCATACAGTGTTAAAAGCCATTTGAAAAATTCATGTAATTGATATACAAAAGTGTCAACTAAGGAGCTGCATTGCAGAACCTGTCACAATGGTGTGATTATTGAAATCAAATGCCTGTGGTTCAAATGGCTTGACCATGCAATCAGAATAGACCTCGACAGGACACTAGGGCAGAGATGTTGATAGCCACACGTCCTGCATCACTGACGCATGAAAATCTAAAAGGAAAGGATGCATAAAAATCATATCCATGTGTCCCAGTTTTTTTGTTTGTTTTTTTTTCCCCACCATTTCCAGCTAACTGTAAATACATTTCAATATTTTCTTGGAAATGAATTACACTGTCTGGGGTACAAGGTAGGGGTTAGATGGCTTTAGTTGTTCATAGATAAAAACTCTGCAATTTATTAAGAAACTTTATTTGGGACCCATCAAATTTCCCGGGGACTCATTCAAATCAAATCCATGCATCCCAGGATGCACTAAATTAAAAAGCTATCAGCATCACTGCTAGGGTAGCATTAAGATGGATACCACTTGGAAGGTGAAGGCTTGGACCAACAAAGAATATTTTGCATTGAATAGTTGAATGCAAGCAGAGAAAGATGAATCTTACATGGGGTAAAAACACAGTAAAAAAAGACCAGTATGAATGGTGGGGAATTGTTGAAACCCTATTTCCTAATCAGAAAGATTAATTAATGAAAATAGTCATTATGATGATATCTATAAACTTATACAAAAATTTGCTTTTTAGCTGATAAATTGTTTTATTTATCTATGTATTTGTTCGTTATGCCTCTTTGGGCAGTTCCCCTTTTTATATATTCTCACATCAACCTTTTAACAAAAAAAAAAAATCTTTGCATATATTCTGTAAGATCAAATGTTATTAATTAATTCAGCCAATAATTCCAAGAAATAACCTCCTAACTTCTTACCATTTTTTTTTTTTTTTTCTGAAATCCTCCAAACTAATCTTAGAATTTTTTACACTATTGCTGTTTTTTTTATGAGTTGGCATGTTCCAAAAATATATTATTCTATTTACAAAAAAAAATCCAATCGGTTAAGAGATTTAGTTTTTGAAATCTGCCTAGACAGTAGGTTTCCAGTTTGAGGAGAAATATCTAGAAAATGCCTATAATTAGAAATTCCATTTATTATTTTGAAAGTGTCAGATCACCTCTCATTCTTCTTTCTAGTAAAGTAGTTAATCCTTATTTTTCCAATCTCTTCCTGTGACTAATCTTTTACTCTTTTTAAGATTCAGGAAAATAATACAACCAGATTCTAACAGACTGACAATATATAGATGTTATTCTGTGAAAATCGAGTAATTTTATGGAAAGACTGAAGAACATTTCATTAAAATGTTATATTTTACTTTCAGTGTATTATGTTAGACTTGGTATGGTTATTAAATTACAAATGTTTATCTAGTGATGTTGGCAGTGGCTGTATGTAATTTACCTAAGAAGGAATGGAGTAGACATGGGCATCTTACATAGTGTAATGGCTAGCAAGCTAGATTAGCAGATCATTATTAGTGAATTTGAATCTCACTGGGTGCACATATTTCTGTCTCTGTTCCACAACTAAGATTAGTTCAGTAAGTGGTATGTCTCACATGAGATAATGGTTTGCAAGCTAGACTAGCAAATCAATACAAATGAGTTCAAGTCTCACTGGGTGCCCTATACATGGAAAAACTGGAGCCCATTTCCCTACCTTCAGAGCATTATGTATTACTTGGTGGTAATGGAACTTAAATTTCAAGTCCAAAACTTTGTTTTAAGACCAAATATATCTTTGTTTAAATTTATAAAATGAGAAGTTGAATTCACAACATTTCAACCACTATACTTTTTGGTCTTCTTTTTGTCATAGTTGGTAATCTGCAGCGAATTTTGGACCGTGGTTTAAATGATGGGTTCAATTCAAAGTTTTTAAAGGTTACCCACTCTGACAAAAGACACCCGAAGATGGCCAGAAGTTATAGCAGCTGTTGATGAATGATAATAGTCTGAGATGTATAAAGAGTGTATATCTTTCCTTGTTTATGCAATCATATACAGAAAGAATATATCTGTGGCATTTTTATATCCTCCATTTTTCATTCTGTTATTTATACTTTGAAAATCAAGACAGCCAAGTCTATAAAAAGTGAACTTATGTTGGGCTATTTTAAGTTTTCTACATTACTGCTACTATCTGAGGATTTTGTTGTCTGGCAGAATTTGCAACTGACAGTTTTGACTTAATTCTTTTTTTATAGAAATTCCAGTCTAGTCTCATCAAAATAAAAATAAAAATTTTAAAAATGCCCTCTGTCTCTACTTAATTGCTTAATTTTTTGGTTTGTTTGTTCTTTCTTTCTTTTTCTTTTTCTTTTTTACTACTCACATTTATAAATGCTGATATTTGCAGTTCTAGTCTTAAAAAAGAATCTAAGTACAATTTTTACAGTTCTCAGTAAGACTTGCACAATCATGTTTAGTTAGAATTGTTACTAATTATGTTTTCTGTTAGTTCTGCTGTTTTGTTGGTTTTTCTTTTATTCTATCAGTCTCTTTTCCAGTAATAAAATTGACAATGGAATTTCTAGTCTGCAAAAATAAGTTTAAAATTCTTGATTTCCATCTTTATGAATATCTTTCTTTTTTTTTTCTTTTTTTTTTTCTTTTTTTTTTTTTTTTTTTTTTTTTTTTTTTCTTTTTTTTTTTTTTCTTTTTTTTTTTTTTCTTTTCTTTTTTTTTTTTTTTTTGCTACACATCTTTTAATTATTCTTTCTCCTTTACACCTGATATGTGTTTAAAATTAATTCATTGTCCAATTCTCATGTTGCCTGTTTTTATTCAAATTAACACCTTGCCTACCAAGTTTGCAGGTATCAGACACACTTCCACAACTAGGTATTCAGGCTAAAAAAATTTTTTTTAAAAACATACTTTTCATTTTTTTTTTTTTTTTTTTCATGCCAGAATATTAGAAACCTGAGACATTAAATAATTAATAATATAATTGTAATTTAATTGAAAACCGGTACAGCAGACATGTTTGCCACAGATATTTTTTACCAGTTCATGAAAGCAAGTATACATGTGATTAAAATATTACTTAAGTATTCATATATATATATATATATATGTATATATATACACACACACACACACACACAAGTTTTCACCTTACCTAGTTGAATTTTTTACTGTTATCATTTTATTAGATACATAGATTTGTAATATATTTCTTATATGATGAATTACCAATAAAAGTTAAAAATAAAATGGAAAATTATGTTGTCAACACATTTAATAACTGCACCAAATTAACTATATTAGTTTATGTATATATTTGTTTTAAGCGCTGGGCCAGATTAGCTTTTTACTTGACCTCCATTCATGGCATCTCGTCATAGTCTAATGGTTAGCAAGCTAATCACACTGATCCATTATTACTGAATAGCAAGTTCAATCCTCGCTGGATGCCCTATACTTGTGACCTGTGGCAAATTGGTTGGGTAAATACCTACTTGACTTCCATTCTAGCTCTTTTTATGACAATTTTTTTTTTTACATTTACAGATGTTTATTATTGAATAAATATATTAAAATAATCTTTCTTGTGTTTTAATAGAACTTTTGTATGAAAAAAATATTAAAACAATCAGCATTGAAGGTTTCTCTTGATTTAATTTTTTTTTAAATTTCTTACTCTTCTTTTTTTTTTTTTTAATTTCTTTTTCTTTTTTTTTTTTTTAAATTTCTTATTGCTATCAGAAAAAGTACAGACTCATTCCTTACAAAAATTAGATTTACCCATCCCAGTGCAATTTAGTGAACTTCATCTAACATCATCTAAAAGTTATCTTTAAATTATTAGCTAATTTTACAAATATTAATTCTAATTGCCTATATACAAATAGATACACAATGTGTGTGTGTGGGGGGGGGGAGATTATTACTTAAACCATATTTTTGAATATTAAATAATTGATCTAGTAGTGAGTCTTTATTTACTGTTTTGTTAACATACATGCTGTAATACTGACATTTTGAATAGGAATTTATATACAGCTAAAAAAAAAGTCATAGCTTCAGCTGTTTCTTAAAAATGGAGGCCATCTTTTAAAAACTAACTTTAATCGCATTATTTATTAAACATATTCTATTTTAATATATATATTCTTGAGTCATACAACCAAATAATCCCTTATAAAAGCATCTAAAGTCAATTCAGTAAACATAAAAAGTTATCTATCTTCTCTGTGATAATTCTAAATAACTTGCAACCATCACCAAAGTTTCTTAGTGTTTATAACCAGTTAGAATTTGATGAAGTTCTAAGGATTTTTTTCCTATCCATATAATATTCTACTACTTATTTTATGAGAAAGTCCTTATATTCAAATTTGGCTTATAATGGCAAATGTTTAATCACTCACAAGTTTGTTGTTTTGCTTCTTCTTTTTTTTTCTTTTTTTTTTAATCTGCCCCCTCCCCTTGAAATAATATATGTTATTCTTTGATATGAAAACTAGAATTCAAGAATTCTATTCTCTTCTACAATTAAAACATCCTATGTCTTGCACAAAACATGAAATTTATGATTGATCTTATTACCTAACAACATCATAACATTAGTGTTTCTCAGGTTGTCAATTGTCATTTTACCATATATTTTTTTGTTATATTTAATGATATATATTTAAGTCTATCTTGTCTCTATTTAGTGTTGTTTCTTCTTTTCTTTTTCTTTTGATAACACTACAGCCATAGACCAATTCTTAATGCTTGTCTGGCTCTATGACTATCTACTTAAACGTTAAATATAATTTTCTTGCTTTTCATTGTTCAGAATACAATCAAATTCTTTTGTTTTTATTAATATTGATTTGATATTATCAGTTCATAATTTTTTTAAAAGATGGTTAAAAGAGAACCTTGTGTAATAAAAGGAAAGTAAAATAGAAAATTATACACTTTAAAAATGAGATAATAATTCAAATATTTCTCTTTTATAATTTTAAAAAAAAAAGGAAAAAAAAGGGATTTTTTTTTATCTTCTGTAAATGGATAAGCTCACTTTTGGTAGTAAAATTATTTTTCCTGCTGAATATTTGTTTGCTTTCGATTTTAATTTAGTTCTATCCTCTACAAGAAAAGTATGTATTTACCCAAACACTTCACACTGGCCATATGTGATACTAGGTCATTTTTTTTATAATTTTTAAGGCAGAATACAGCTGGTTTGAATTTAGAATTTTTCTTCTTCTAAACTGATTACCTAACCAAGTCTAAATAACCCAGTCTACCCTACTATTTATCTATAGCTGTTGGGAGAACAAATGGATTCATGTTTTTCCCAAGGGTATTTGCGCAAAGTGAAATGCAAATCTCATCTAGGACTTAAACTCTGGTGGCCAATTCCATTTCCTATGACAATAACCATTACGCTATGAAAAGTAGTCATTTACAAGGCTAGAAGTATGAGTCACTCAGTGAGTATTGAACTTCCTAGCAATGGTCTGCTAGACTAGTTTGTTAGCACAAGAGATGCCTCTAGTAAATGCTAAAAAGATTGTTTTTAAGAATAAATATTCTGTGTTGCAATATGACTTGTGTGAGCTAGAACTGCTAATGGAAGGAGGAGGAATAAATAACAAAGGCTTAAAAAATAGTGATGACCCAAAGAGGAGAGCGATGGTTTTTGACCGTAGCGTGGCCCCGAACGAAGAATTGAGGGGCAAGCGGAAGTCGGGTGTTGACCGGAAGTCGGGTGTTGACCGGAAGTCACGTGGTGACGTGGGGGAAGAAAGAAAGGGTTCAGCCTCTTTTTGCCTGCGGATGTCGTAGGGTACGGACCTGACATTGGTCCCCCATGAGAGCCCAGTAATCTAGTAGTGTTCTCTCTCTCTCGTTCTCTCTGCTCCCTTCCTCCTGGTAGAAGCCACTAGACGAGCACGTTAATAAAGGCTGGGAGTTGTGACGACATGTTTCTCGTGTTATGATTTTTTATCGGAGTTTTAGTACAAGAAAGAAAGAGGACTACGGTGCTTGTATCGTTTTAGTACCGTGAGTATTGCAACGTAACATATTCTGTAATCTGTATCATTTCAACGTGGGAAAAGTTTTTAAAATTTGGGCATATGGAAATATATTAATATATATATATATATATATATATATATATATTTCCATATGCCCCATGGTTGAATGATACACTCTTTCAGTTGATTTATATTTTCAAAATTTGAAATATTCATTTACTAATTAGTTCTATATTAATCATCATTGCAAGCCATCTGTTATATTTCTACAATTCCTTTTCTTTTTTCTTTTTAATCATCCACCCCCTAATTTGATGAATCTCTTTCTCCTGACATTTGAGCATTAAAGTATTTGTGTTTAACTATTGCATTTATGTAGCATAACTATCATTTGTTTATGGATTTAAAAAAAAAAAAATTTTTCAAGACTTTAAAAAAGAGAATCTCTCTCTCTCTCTCTCTCTCTCTCTCTCTCTCTCTCTCTCTCTCTCTCTCTCTCTCTCTCTCTCTCTCTCTCTTTCTCTCTCTCTTTTCTCTCTCTCTCTTTTCTCTCTCTCTTTCTCTCTCTTTCTTTTCCATTTTTTTTAATACTTCATTTTTCCTCAGGCAATGTTTTGAATCCTGTTTAAAAGCCCTAAAAAACTTTAAATTTTTAACAAAAAGAAAAAAGAAAACCATAACAATCATTCTTTTCATAGCGTACTCCTTACTTGTATGAAATTAAATATCTACTTCTTCAATGATAAAATGAAACCTAAATAAAGAATATTTGAATTCATTAAAAACTGCCCAGTTATTTAAAAAAAAAAAAGTCCAGTTTTCATTTGTAGGTTTTAAATTTATAAAAACAATCTGCATGTTGACATTCCACTGTTCATTTTTATAAGTGAACTGACAAATAAATGTCTGCTATTATCTTGACAATAACAGACAATCCTACCCCAAATAATGTCATAGTAGCTAAGTGTACAACTTCTAAAACAAAGCGTCTGGCAATTAAATGACAAAACATTCCTTTCGAGCAATACATTTGTTCCTCTTGTCCTTCCCACTTTTTCCATTAAAAACAGAAATGAAAATATTCTCAAATAATTGCTATTATTTCTGTTGGTTTCAGTTTAAAACTAGAATTTTTGCTTTAAATTTTTTTTTTTTGATAATATAACTCATATTGGATGAATGAATTTTTTAACATTTTTATATTTTTCCTAAATTTCCATTGTTTCTGGTTAATAAATTTTTTTACCAAAACTTTAAAATACATTTTTAAGATGCATTCATAAACTGATGTTTTTGTTTTTTTTAAATCTCCCTAAAAATGAATTTTAGAATTTATTGATTTTGTTTTTTTTGTTCCCCCCCCCCCCATAAATGCATAACTTGTTGTTTCCCATTGCTTACTTCATTAGTAAGGAGAGTTAAAGAAAACTGAAAGATATGCCAACTTAGGATGAATATGTGAAATAGCTTATGCATTTCTTTTTTGGTCTGACCAGGGATTTTTCAGCCCTTTCTTGTAGATATTATCCTCTCATTTATAACCTAAAATACTCTTCTTTAACCTTACAACATGGAGTGGTAGTACTTGTTAGGGTGCTATCTATGGGTCAAATAGAAGTTAATGACAAATTTAACATTACTACTAGTTTATTAATATATAGTTGTTTCTTTTGATTTATTGATATACATTAAGTTAATAAGTATTATTTCTACCAATTTATAAAACATCCTGGGCATAAAATAACCCAACAAGAGTTGACATGCCATAAAATCCAACCAACGCAACCATTACAACATGTAGCCTCTTTTAACATTACAACATGTAGCCTCTTTTTTACATTACAACATGTAGCCTCTTTTTTTAACATTACAACATGTAGCCTCTTTTTTAACATTACAACATGTAGCCTCTTTTATGATATTACTATCTTTTATAACCTTATAACATTAAACTTGTTAACCATTTATCATCTGAAATGATATTGACTTTTATTTGTATTTCTTTTGTCTTTTGCAGGCTACCCCTAAATACTGATGCAAGCTGCCCCCCAGAATTATAGCACAAAGATCAGTGTGTTCAGTAACTCGAAAAAAATCAAACTAGAAGTCTCCCCATATGGCCAGCATGTAGTTCATGGCCCTTCATCATCATCCGTCGCTGCTCATGTTGCTGCAACCTCAAGTACACACCCAAGTCCACATAGCACATCAAATACTTTGCACACAAACGATTTGCCTCCTCCTCAGACTGCTTGTATCTTACCATACAGTCACCGAAATGGTGGCAGCCACAACGATTATGGAGACTTCATCAACAATCGGCATCCTTCCTCTACCCATCACCTGTCAACGACAAACACTTTCATCACATCAGCCTCATCGTCGTCTCAAATAAAACGCCAAGAAAATAACTACCAGAGATGTGGTTTGAAACGTAAAAGTGAAGAGCTAATTGATGCCCCGATGCAGCTTACAGAGGCGCAGGCGGTTTCCAGTGAGGATGAGAATAATACAACCACTACAGCCACCACAACCACAACCACGACCACGACATCAAAGAACACCAATTCGTCCAACAATGATGGTGACTACCAGTTGGTGCAGCATGAAGTCCTGTACTCCATGTCTAGTGCCTACGAAGTGCTTGAGTTCTTGGGGCGAGGGACTTTTGGACAAGTGGTCAAATGTTGGAAAAAGGGGACCAGTGAAATTGTTGCCATTAAGATCCTTAAAAACCATCCCTCTTATGCTCGACAGGGACAAATTGAAGTCAGCATTCTGTCGAGACTCAGTCAGGAGAATGCCGACGAGTTCAATTTTGTACGAGCATATGAATGCTTCCAGCACAAGAATCACACATGCTTGGTTTTTGAAATGCTCGAACAGAATCTGTATGATTTCTTAAAGCAGAATAAGTTTCAACCCCTCCCATTAAAGTACATCCGTCCCATAACTCAGCAAGTTCTGACTGCCCTACTAAAGCTAAAGAACCTAGGTTTAATCCATGCTGACCTTAAGCCTGAAAATATTATGTTGGTGGACCCTGTTCGCTTCCCATATCGAGTGAAAGTTATTGATTTTGGATCTGCTAGCCATGTTTCTAAAGCAGTCTGCTCAACGTATCTGCAGTCAAGATATTACAGGTAAGTTCTCAATTTCCCTTTGATGATCCCAGTGTTCTCACTAAGCTGCCTGGTCACGCACATACAGAAAAAAAAAATTAATTTCACATTTCAGATAGAAAAATGGTTCAGTAATAAAACAATGTAGCTAAACAAGTTGTCATTTACTAAGCTTAGTGAGGTGGGGAGGGGGGGTCCATGTGGCTTGGTAGTTAACATGCTGAACTGTGACATCGAAGTAGGTGAGTTCAAACTCCAGTTGCATTATTACATTCACTTTCAGCAGACCAATAGCCTTGGAAAAGGTATGCACCCTCTTATCTCACCGGTAATGGGTTAAATACTACCACTACTGTTCTTATACAAGGATAGCTTTGGCATTAGATAACTCACAAAGGTAGATATGCCTTTAAACAGAGAAACTAAACTTAGCTTAGTTTGGCACAAGGCAAGAGTATAGTGTGCCCAGTGAGAACTAAACTTGTTGGTAATAATCTTCTAGCTTAGCTTGTTAACCATTCCACCATACAAAGACACCTTTTATATTTATTTTAAATAAGTTGGCACAGAACTACAAGCATGGTGCATCCAGTGAGAATCGAGCTTACTACTCAGTAGTAATAATTTACAAGACCAACTCGTTGACCATTACCTAATCATGTGGTACCCACATTGCTGAATGCATAATAGTCATCACTTTTGCTCTGACCTTTTTGTTTCATAAACTGTAAGCAAAATACATCAATGATTGTCTCAATAGTAAAAATATTTTCTTTTTAAATAAGGACCACAAGTATTGTGTGCCCAGTGAGAATCAAACTCATTAGTAATTGTCTGTTAGCTTAGCCTGTTAACCATTCCACCATGCAAGACACCCTTATCTTTATTTCTTTTAAATAAACTGGCATAGGCATACAAGTATCGTACACTCAGTGAGAATCAAAACCATCTCAGTTCCATGCATGTGCGCTTAAAACTTGGGGACCGAGTTAATTCATTTTTTATAGTGGGGTCCTTACTGGAATTCTCCACATTTCATATGATGTAATACACACATTTTTATTGGCTAATAGAAAGAAGTTACAAGAACTGATTTGTATATGATTAGCATGTTACATCACCTGCTTTTGAGGTGTATTTCTAAATTTAGAATTTAATCTGTGCGGTGAGGGTTAAACCACAGCCCAAAGGTCAGGAAGCTGGTTGTCTATTTGGTGGTCAGTTTTGTTATTAGACCTAACATATCACCACTTACTGTAATGTTTTTTTTGCATTTTCTCACTATCCTCATTGCATCCATAATTTTACATAAACTAGCTTTACCAAATGCCTTTATAAGTGAGGTTACCTATTACCTTAATTTGGTTTGAAGGTAAGGGAGAGGGGCAATTTCTAATAGTTAAAATTCTGGCTCTTACAGGCATTTACTTAACCACTATTTTCTTCCTTACCACATTAATTTCTATTGTAATTTTCACTCTTGAGGTTTTTTTTTTTTTTTTTTTTTTTTTTGTTTTCTGAGAAAATTATAGCACACAATTTTTTTTTTTTTTCTTCCTTTTTCTTTTTTCTTCCTTTTTATAACATTATCTTAAAGCAATATATTTCAAGAATTGTCTCAATCTGCAAATCTTCCAAGCCACTCTGCAAATCTAGACAATCAATATGTAATATAACTAGAATTGTTCTTTCTCTGCTGTCTCTCTCTTCTCTCTCTCTCTCTCCCCATCTCTCTCTCAACTAACTTTCAAGCTCGTATATTAGCCATCTGTCACCTGCATTCTGTTCTAAATCCAATATTACAAATTTTCAATTATTTTCTTCTACCATAACAAAGATTTGTACAATTATGGACTATATATGCAAACAGCTAAATAACTGCCAGGTTGCTTTTCATCAGAATTCTATTTATCCTGGTTAAAAGTGTTGTAAAGGTAACCAAAGCCAAACTTTTTTTTAGACCTTATTTTTTCATTGTTGGTATCATTGGACAATTAAAAAAGTTTTGGTAAACAGGCCAAAACCTAACCTGTTTATCAAAACTTTTCTCATTCCTCAAATAAGATCTAAAATATTTTGGTTTATGGACTCTATTCAAAAATTTTATTTATTGCTTTTGTTTTTACACTCAGTTTTTCAAAAATTCCACATGGCTCTCAGAGATGCTGATAGATACACGTCCTGCATCCTTGATGCATAAAAATCTAAAAGGACTCAGTAAAATCATATCCATGTGTCCCAGTGTTTTTCTTTTTTCTTCCCTCACCATTTCAAGCTAACTGTAAATACATTTCAATAGTTTTTTTTTTAAACAAATTACACAAGATAGGTTACGAGGTAGGAGTTAGACAGCTTTAGTTGTTTCCCCAGATCATAAATAAAAACCCTACAATTTATTAAGAAACTTCAGTTGGGACCCATCAAATTTTCTGGGGACTCATTCAAAGCAAATATGTGCGTCCTAGGATGCACTAAATCAAAAAGGTATCAGCATCACTAGGCTCTAGATATAATTCATCAAATACTTGATCTCAATTTTTTTAGATAAATTCTGCACTGCATTATTAACATCCAATGCATACTTTTCTGGTAACATCTCTTTGGACTTTTCCTCGTTAATATGTAAACCAGTTCCCTTGCATATTTGTTTAGCTGGTCAGTTTCTTTTTCTAGAGATGTATATGAGTTGATGACGTTACTGTCAAGTCATCGGCAAAGTTGAGATCTTCCAAAGTCGACTGGATTCCATCGGGACAGTCTGATGTTGTTTGATGCATCACCCTGTCTATGGCGATTAGAAACAGGATTAGGGAGTGAATACAGTCCTCTCTTACACTTGACAGGGCATACTCAAGCTTTATGAAGTCCTGTCTTTCTCTACTACAGCTTAATATCTCTGGGGCTATCAATTCTTCTGGGGAGGATTGTATAGAAGACTTTGCTATAAATGAAGAGAAGTACCATTCGACATTCAGGGGCTGGAACATGAGGCCCTTGCTCTGATCCCTTGGAATGGCATTATTTTCTTATATCTTAGACAAAAGATCAGCAAGCACCCTTAGAATATACTGACTAACTTCTGCAGATGTGTCCTAGGTATGACACAAAACTGCATCCATTGGTGAGGCTCCAATTCTGGAGAGTATGGAGTCATCCTTTTATTGCCATTACTCTCAGGTCCACTTTGACCCAGAAACCTATTAGGATTCAATCTATGGGTCGAATAGATCTGTTTGAAAATTATTTGTGTTAGATAGGAATACTTGATACCATATAAATGCAAATTAATTGTATTAAGAATAGTTACTTGAAGTTATAATTGTTTACAAAGGATTATTATTATTTGTTACTTGAAATCATATAACTATGCAAACAAATGAATATTAAATTGGAATAGTTACTTGAAATCATAATTGTGAACAAATTGTTAATTTTAGAAACACTTGAAACCATACAATAATGTATAAATCAATTGTATTAGATAGGAATACTTGAAACCATGCAACTGTGTGCAAATTAATTGTATTAGATAGGAATACTTGAAACCCTGCAACTGTGTGCAAATTACTTGTATTAGATAAATATATAAAATATAATATAATAGAAATAACTGCAAAGAAATGATTATATATAGGTAAATAAAAAGTGCAATTCAAAAGAAAAAATGCAATGAAACGTTGAAAATATAGTTCTTACAATCATTTACAAATTTAAAAAATTCCGGCATTAAATAGCCCATAAGGAATTGATATGCTATTAAATAAATAACCCAAACAGTAAGCACCATGGATGCAATGGTGATATCTGCCTGTAGCAAATTGATTCCTGACATTACTCATTTATTTGATTATCTTTACCCCAGGTGCATTTAATATAACAATTATTGCCATAGGTAATGGAATCAGCAATCTGAATCCAAATTCTGGACAAGGCTGTTTGTGTCTCTATTTACATGAATGTTCTTGGAAAAGGCATTAATATATCTCTTTTCCTCCTCCCAGCTATGGGTAAATAGAAGGGCAGACTGGGTTCTTTTAGTTTTGGTTAGGCATCTAGTCTAGCTATTAAATTTATATTTAGACACATTGAACTACAATCTTTAATGTTAACTTAGATGACATAGCATATTTTAATTCACATTGACTTTAGACAATGTTATACAATAGGAATACATATATTTACCAACCAAGGTCAATTTTTTAAGCAGAATTTAACAGGTTTCAATTCAGTTTTCCTTCTGGTTGCCATACCAATGTTAGATAATCCAGTCTATCCTACTCATTTACACATAGCTGGAGAGAGAATAGTTTGATTTATACATTTCCCAAGCTTATTAGTGTTATGCGAAATGCAAACAGCCTCATCAAGGATTTGAATGTGGGTCACTGAATCTATTTCATATGACAATAACCATTACACCACACACGTCCATTAATATAGGTTTATAAATTGGGTTTACATATTACATTTACATTTTAAGATTTAACATGCACTTTATGCTGAGGTAATTTTTTTAATTGATCTGTGATTTAGATATTTAGGCTGATAGATTATTCTCAGCTCTCCAGGATTCTTTTTTTCGTTATTTCAGCGTATCTCAATGGTGCTGGTCTTCTGGCCTGGATTCGGGGATCTGTTTATATTTTAAAATCCTATTCATTTTAATTGTTTCTTTTTTTTTCTTTGTTTTTCACATCTCACTCAGATTGTCATTTCTACTAGAGTGAGGTGGCTCACTTAGCATAGTGGTTATTGTTGTTGTTAATGGAATAGGCAACCCAAGTTCAAATCCTGGATAAAGCTGTTGGCATTTTACTTTGTACTAATGTCTTTGAGAAAGGCATGAACCCATCTCTTCTCCCCCAACTATGGGTAAACAGTAGACCAGACTAGGTTCTTTAACCTTAGTAAGGCAACCAGTTTAGGAGGTGGAAAACTTTAAATTCAAACCAGCTGTACCCTGCTTTAAAAAAAAAAAGAAAAAAAAAAAAAGAAATTCACCTTGTCGCATCCAGTTTGTGGCAGAGGTGTTGGGTAAATACATAATTCAACTTAGAATTATGGGCCTATGTTAATGGCAGTATTCTATACAGGTTCTGAATCTGCAGGCTCATGACAGCTTTTGACAGTTGAGCATGTCACTGAAATGCTGAAACTATCATACAGCTTGTTTCCTTTTATCAATTTCCCTTGCTTATCTTTAACTGACTTTATGTAGGTGTTAGTTGTTTGGTGATCTTGTAGGTTGTACTCGGGTTCTCTCTTAGCTGTAGTCATCTCTGTGTTCACGTGCCAATTGCTTCACAAAGGCTCTCCTTGTTCCTTTGGGAATTCCTCTTTATCTTTGATCTTGTACTCTCCTTTTGCTCTTTCACTCAGTCTGAGGGAAACTTTATGCACAGCAATTTGTCTTTGGCTTTTCTCCTCTTATCAATTTTCCTCCAAGTCTCAGGTGTTATCCATTACTTATCTCTCTAAAGCCTATGACAGTTTCTGCTATTTCTTTATACGCTTTTATAATGTTACCTCATGTTGTCGCAACTATGCCCCAGTTGCTTGTCTGTATGTTCATTTTCAAGAATATTGAAGTGATTTTTAAGTGCGCAATGGTAACCCTTTTATTTATTTAATTTATTTTCTTCTGCTACATGAAGCTTATTGATATTGAACACTTTGTTTTGTGAATGCACACTTAACATAACAGTTATCATCATAGGAATCTACACCCGAGTTCAAATCCTGGATGAGACTGTTTGCATTTTCCTTCATGCTAATGCCCTTGTTAAAAGTATGAATCCGCCCCCCCCCAGCTATGGGTAAATAGTTGGGCAGACTGAGTTAGGCAACTAGTCTAGGAGAAGGAACATTTTGAATTCAAACCAGCTTTACTTTGCTTAAAAAAGTTAATTTTGTGTAATCCTACCCATGGCAGAGGGGTTGGGTAAATACATACTTTTGTTTTGTGGTAGGTGTTTCAACCTAACTTTTATTAACAGGTAGTAATCACTGCCAGCAGTCACCTCATGATGGATTTTGACATCTGAAAGAGATCTCTGGTATGATCAATCTAATTTATTGCATGTTTATCTAGGATCTCTAAATCAACTTTTTGAGGAAAAAAGTTCCACCTTTTATCCATCTGTTACGGTAAAATTCCCCATGCCTCTATACATTGTCATTGTTAGTTTTCACAACTGCGCAGCAGCATTGCATCCTTTTTTCCTGTAATTTCCAACTTTTGCATTGATATCTCCAGCTATCACTAGTGTGTCATGTTGCAGCACTCATGCACCTGGCAATTGCACATACCAGTCAACCATTTCCTCCTCCTCTTCATTGGTAAAGATGTAACCTTGTAGGATGGCTAGTTTGTAGTATTGGCAGGAATACCTCCTCCTTCTTGTTCAACTATTTATTTATTTGCATGGTGCACTGGAGCATACATCCTTTTCACCCAAGAAAAAGATAGTTGAGCCATCACGTGTCACCTTATATCTTGAAACTGTCCATGTACACCCGCTCACATTGAGAACGATCAAGTTATAGTTATACATTTCCTTGAGACCATGAGTGTGCATTCTATTTACCTGAGGATAAAATAGTTGAGCCATCAGCTCACATCTTGAACCAGTCCATGAGGGAACACTCACTCACATTGAAAATGTTTAAATTCTATATATTTACCCAACCTCATTGCTGTGAACAGAATGCGACAGAAGGCTAATTGTTTTTTTTAAGCAGAGGAAAGCTGGTTTGAATTCTGAGTTTCCCTTCTAGACTGGTTACTTAATAAAAGCTGAATAACCCAGTCTGTCCTATCATTTGCTCATAGCTGGAGTCTGTGGGGAGGGGGACACAGATGGATTCCTGCTTTTTCCCGGGGGCATTAATGCAAAGTGAGATGCAAACAGCCTCATTGGGGATTTTTAACTTAGATCACCGATTCCATTTCCTACGATGGTGACTGTTGCGCTAAACATGGCAAATGTTCAAGTTGTAGTTCTGTGTTTCCTTGTGGCCTTGTGCCATCTTTGAAATTTTAAACATGATACAAATACTCCATGATACAGAGATGCTGATAGGTATGCGTCCCATTTTTTTTCTTCCTTCACCATTTCAAGCTAACTGTAAATGCATTTCAATAGTTTCTTAGAAACGAATTACACAGGATAGGTTACAAGGTAGGAGTTAGACAGCTTTAGTTGCAACCCATAAATTTTCCCAGGGACTCATTCAAAGTAAATATATGCGTCCCAGGATGCACCAAATCAAAAAGCTATCAGCATCACTGATGATGGATTATAATTCTTGGTCTGAGAAAACTCAAGCTCCCAACTTCCAAATATAGGCGTTCATTTGAATCTGCCATGTTGCTAGTGATTCATCTTGAGTTTTCTATTTGACCCCTGAAGGTAGTGTCTGTGCCCAACCCCCAACCAGGTGTTGCTTTCTATCTGCACCCTTCTCTTGTAACTTGCCTGGCTTGGTTAGACTTGTCAGGAATTTAAACCCTGCTGATATAGCTCTCAAGATCCTTGATGCACACAAACGCTCCCACTACCATGTCAAGGTAACAGCACAAGAAAGAGTGACAGACTGAGAGGGGGGAGGAGGGCTTTTATTCTAAATCCCCTCCGCACAAACAGACAGGTACATTTTGTTCCTACATGTACAGGATCAGTTCTGGCTATATTTTATCCTTTCCACTTTTCAGTTAAACCTTTTTATGCTTCGTGTGTTTGCTTGTTGGCTGTTAGATCTCTCTCTCTCTCTCACCCTCTCTCTCTCTCTCACCCTCTCTCTCTTTCTCACCCTCTCTCTCTTTCTCACCCTCTCCCTCTCTGTACATACATAACCAAACTATATTGATTGACTTGTCTATCTATTGATAAAGCCTAATGTTCTACTCTGGTTGTTAGCTTGTGTCAGGTAAAGTCTTTACACCATCATTCTGTTGCTCTTTCAAGCTTAGATTTTGATCAGATTATATTATAAATCCATTGTTTTTATGCTTATGTCTAATATTCACTCTCTGATTTCAAGGGAGATTTATATTAGTGAATGTGTTTGTATCTCAATATGTTGCTTATATAATAAAACTGAAGGTGATGATGTTATTTCAATCATTGTTTGTTGCTTTTAGCCTGTATTTTCATTATGATTATTATTTTCTAATGATCATAATTATTTAAATTTGATTTATTGATATTCATCAACCAATTGATACAATTTAGTAATGCATCATGTTATTATTTTTGTTCCTTTAGGCATATATACATGTGCCTAAATGTTAGGGTAGCAAAGACATAGTCAACAGTGCTTGGTAGCTGTCAGTTTTTCACCTATCTGATTTTCAAACCAAGCACTTGGTTTGATTCAGGTATCATTAGGTAACAAGAAAAGTTTTGTTAACAGGCCAAAGCCAGGCCTATCTACTAAAACTTTTCTTGTTCCCCAATGATACCTGCATTGGAAAAATAAAGTCTAAAAAATATGACTTTGGGTTACCCTTACCACAATTTTAATCTGGACTATAAAATACATTTTCTGATATCATTATCAATTAATTCCTTGTCATACTAAAAATGATTCTCTTCTAGTGAGCTTTAAAGCCATTGTTGTTTTCTTTTTCATAAAATTCCTTCTAGAAAAGAATTTTAGAAACACTAGCCAAAAAATGTGCCCTCCTGGCACGAGTATTTAAGTATTAATACAATAAAATACTATATTGAATTAGAAAGACTAATGAAATTAAATATACGAATACAAAAAAGATTATTTTTACTTTATTCTATTTTAATATAAAATTATACATAGGATTGTTTTAATATGTCTGAGAAAACCAAGTAATTATTTATTAAACCTGATTTTATTAAAACTGGTATGCAAATTATTCAAACCATACTATGTAAACATCTATTTCTTAATGATATATAACACACATTGTAAGATTTTTAAACACATTAATGATATGGGCTGTTTTGAGGCAGATTTATCTCAGCTAGACCTTAAGAAACACATTGTTGATAAATAAGATGCTAATTAAGATTAAATAGTGGTTATTTAATAACCATTGAGAATATAACGTAAATAACTAAGGGGATTGTGACATTGGTGGTGACATAGTTTTCGGTTACAGACACTATCTCCATTATAATAAGATATAAATGTTGGTAATAAAAAAAATGTTTGTAATTTACAATAAACACAATATTATAGCCAACTTATACATAGTTTTGCTGTTCTACCTAACAGATATATAGTTTTACAGCAAATGCCGCTTGATGTAAATGTACTTAACTAATGTTAGTGAATGATGGTTATTATTTCACTATGTCACTCATCTAATAACTCTGGTTCTTTGGCAGCCTTTCTGTCGCTACAACTAACTAACAACATTAACGTGGTGGTTGGTACATATCTTAAGCAAGACTCATTCTTATCATACTAATCTATAAATTTGCCCTCAAGTTGCTGCTGTTTTTAGACCAACATTTGCCTGCTCAGTCAGCGGTAGTGCATAACTTCTGTAGGTTAGCCTGTCATCTTTTCAGCACTGATAACCTTAATAATAAATATCCTTCTCATAGTTTTTTTACCCTGTATCATATGATGAAAAACTGCTTTATTTAAAACTTGAAAGTCTCTATAGTTTTCAATGATTAATGATAAGGATTTTAATATTCTTAAGATTTTTTTTTGAAATTTTTTTTTTTTTAAGTCTTTCTCAAAAAGAAAAAAAAATAACATTTCAATCATCTGATAATTCTATTTTTCATTCTGATAATTTTATTTTTCCTTCTGATTCAGAATGTTTTTCAACTTCATATGTTTTATAATTTACATATTCTTATTTTCCCAATAATCATTTTTATTTAATAGAATGATTATTTATTTTAATAAGATAACAGCAATGTTATTAGTTTAATTAACATTTTATTCTAATTACAAACCAAGTAATGAGTATTTTAAAATTCTCTGAACATATTGGAGGAACATGGCATAATGGTTACCATCTGAAGAAATGGACCCGACAAACCAAGTTCAAATCCTCGACAAAGCTATTTGCATTTCACTTCACACTAATGCCCTTGGGGAAGGCACGAATCCATCTCTCTCAGCCTATCAGCAATGGGTAAATAGTAGGACAGACTGGGCTCTTTAACTTTGTTATAACAACTGATCTAAAGGAAGACTAAATTCAGTATGTTCATATCTATCTATCTATCTCTATCTATAGATAGGTAAGAACATACTGAGGTGGATAGATAGATAGATTAAACATACTGAGGTGGATAGATAGGTAGATTTAACATACTGAGGTGGATAGATAGATTTAGAAACTGAGGTAGATGTGTTAATGATTAATGTAAAATTTCTCTCCCCAAACTTGCTTAGAAAAAGAAAAATCATTTCAATTGTCCAATAATAACTAATAATACTGGTTTATATATGTTAAACACAATTGAAAAAAACATTTTCTTAATGTGGGGGGCAGTGAGATGTGTGTTAAGAAAAGCCAAGCCGATCTGTTTGTTCTTGTCTCTAGCCTAGTTGACCTTGCTCTGATATTTGAGACTTGGATGTAAGGTATGTTTGCATAAGCAAAACAAACAAGATGGCTTCTTCTCCCTTGCTAGTTTGTTATTATCTTTTATTGTGCAAGCTGTTACATCCTGGACTGCTATTAGGTGTCAGGAAGCATAGGGATGGAACTTGAGTACATTAGTGACTGCCAATATTTTGAAAGCTCTACACTGCTAACTCACACTATCAAACATTTTAACATTTAGATGATAGATTCCTCTTTGCCTTCACATTGCAAAAACATTTTCTCATGAAAATGATTCAATCTGTAAACAGAACTGCTAAATGAAATAGCTTCTTTTTCTTTCTTTTTCTTTTTTCTTTTCATAAGTAAAAAGTAAAGTAAAGTAAAGTCATCGGGATGGCCTAGTCGGTATCAGCGAGGGAGTCTATCTCCATTTCACTAGCATTAGACCAAAGAGATTGTTTTGGTGTCTGAAGCTGAGTGCCACAACTACCATCAGCTCCTCACTGTGCTACTCCTATGCTGAGTTGGCGAGGGCCAGTATCGAACCTGAAACCTGGTGGTTCCTAGTCGGACGCTCTACTGACTGAGCTAAACCGACCCTCATCTTTATTGTGGTAGTTATTAACACAACATTTCGACTGCTGTATCCTCCAGCCTTCCTCAGGTGTTTATCATAGTGATGATACAACCTGGGAAATCATTTTTAATAATTTGACAGTTGATCAAACAGGCATCAAAGAGCTTTTTTTTAGATCTATTTAAAAGATATCATTGTTTTTTGAATGTCTATCAATCAGACATGTCTCACTATGGTTCATCGTGTCAACCATTGAACAGTTTCCTTGTGGAGATAGTTACCCTGTTAACCGGTAAGTCCTCATTGTACATCAAGAACTCCACCCACTTTGTGAAAAAAAATCAATAACGTTCCCATGCACTCCTACCATATGAGTCTAAATGTTGTAAATCTATACACTAAGGTACCCACCAATGAGACTCTAACAGTGGTACGGGATAAGTTAGCCGCAGATCCCTCGCTGGAAGAACGCACCTGTATCCCAATAGATAATCTGATGGAGATATTGACTTTCTGCGTAAAAACAACCTACTTCGGGATGGAGTCAGACATGTACCAACAAGAAGAGGGCCTGGCTATGGGATCTCCATTGTCCCCAGTATTAGCCAATGTCTATATGGAATATTTCGAAGAAATGGCATTAAGATCTACATCACTAAAGCCATTAATGTGGCTTAGATATGTAGATGAAACTAATAATTATAATTTTTCAAGAGAGATTCAATGCTGATTATAATTATAGTACTTCTCTATTTATTTGCAATGAAGTATAATATAAATTCTGTACATTTGATTGGCTCCCGCATTAGCCAACCAGATGTACAGAAGCCGAGGTCTGCGTTGACAGAACTCTATTTAAAGCCAGTTTATCTGCTAGCATTGAACATAATGGGTGATGCACTAGGGTTTGATCGGCTCTTGTGGTGTGTAACTGGTGGGGGTGGTATTGACCTACCCCCCCCCCATGAACCAGTTATAACATAACTGATGATGCCACCCAGCGCTGTTTAATAGGATAGGTGTATCTCCAACAAAAATAAATAGAATGCTACTTGTCATTGAATGTAATGGCCTCTAAAGGCGGCCTTTAAGTATGATTGAACTTCTTTTTTTTTTTTTTTTTTTTTTTTTTTTTTCTTTTTTTTATGAATAGGTTGCATTACTAATTTCTTTTCTTGCAGCTGTTTACTTGAACAAAAATTCACGTTTAAAATGGCGTATACCAGCAACTACAATAATTTCTTTACCTCAAATGGCAAAAGTGAATATTTATTAAGCATAGATTATTTGCTTATTTAATCGTTAGAAACCTGAGCTTACGACAACCGTAGGGGCCTCTCACCGTGGGATCCTCGCTTGAAAAATAGCTGAAAATGTAAAATGTTGTAATCTGTTATTTAACTGATTTATAGGCTGTTAAATAACTGGTTACAACATTCTGTAGACATCTAAGATGTATTGAAAAATAATATTATATAATAATATATAAAATTTTTGTTGGTAATAGTGATGTAAAAATGGGGAATCCACAGCTGAAATTCCAGTTACACAGGTATATAATTCTAATAGTCAAATACCAGCTGCTCAGTTTAAAAGTTTAGTTTGGTTTTCTTTGTTTAATTGTATATCAACCTTCATAATTTAATGCCAAAACCATCCTTATAGAAAACAGTAGTAGTACTATTTAACACATAGCTAAGGTGGTATAAGTAGGCTCATACCATTGCTAAGGGTTTTAGTCTAAAAGTGAATGCAATACTGTTACTGAAATTTCAACTTGCTTACTATGTTGTCGCAATCCAGCACATTAGCCATTACACCCCCAGGGACTCCCTCCCAGGTTCAGAAGGTTAATAATAACATAACAACAGCAATGTTTATTAGTTTAATCAACATTTTAATCTAATTATTAAAAAAAAGAATGAGTATTTCAAAATTTTCAATGTTTTCTGAACTGTCTAACATATTTTAAAATTTTAATCTGCTTAACTGACATATCTTTAAAAAATGAATCTATGAACATTTTTTTCTCCTCAAATGATTTTAAGATTTGAATATTTGCATTAGTTTTAAAATAATATAGAATTTTTTTTCTTTATTGATAATCCATGCTTATTCATATTTTCCTAATAATCTAATGTATTTTTAAGACAGGCCTAAAACTATTTATCAGCATTGGGCTTTTATCCTAACTATAAACATGATCATGTCATTCAGAATAAGCTATGCTATTTTTAAAAAAAATATATATATATATATATATCTGAAAGCAACATTATGTGTGCAAACCTGATATTGTTGGTATAGTAAATATTTTCAGCATGAAAAATATATCAGAATCCATTTTGTTAGTCATGCATGTTATCTGAATGAACTTTCTTTTGATTACTTATGAGGAGATTTTATGGCATATAACATTTTAGAAGACAAATATGATACATTAAGATTAAGAATTACTTTCACAGAAACCTCATCTGCTAATCTTGATTTTTATATGAAAATCACAGCTGCATTGCGAGAAAAATCATAATTAAATTACAACCTCATGTTTTCATTAACTTAAAATGCTTATTTATCTATTACTAAAATTCTCCTGTGGTGTGTGTGTGTGTGTGTGTGTGTAGCGAAGACATAAAGGTCTGAGTCACTTGGTAACTGTCAGTTTCTGAACTATGAGATTTTAAAATCAGTTTGAACACCTTGCATTGAAAATCACATAGACAAGCAAGCATCATCAATTTTATCTTTGCCAACCTAAATTAGGTATACATGCTCTGTCAATGATATTGAGCACTCTTTACTTATAGATATAGTCGGGTTTCACTCCCAGCTAGAAGTAATTGCTAAGTCTAGCCACACTGAAGAGATGTGAAACGTTGAAACACGGTGTCTGTGGATGACTATATATATATATATTTACCAACCCCTCTGCATGAGCAGGATGAGACACAATTTACTTATTGCTGTAGGGAGAATAGTTAGATTCATACCTTTCCCAAGGATTTTAGTGCTATATGAAATGCAAACAGGCTTGTCCCGGATTTGAACTTGTCTTGTGTCCATTTCCTATGGTAAGCATTACACCATGTGCCTCCACTATATATAAATACTCCTCACAACTTTTTATAAAAAGTTTTTTTTTTTTAAACCAAAAATACCAGGATTCTATTATTTCTAGTAACATCATACAATCAAAACAGATATTAAGTATTATCTATTAAAATCAAAATCCTTATAAGTAATAAAAAAAAAGTTAATTCAGATAACAGACCAGAACATTAGCCACTTCACCACAAGATCCTCCCCCCAGACAATTATAGACAAATAAAAAAAAAGTGCAATATAAAATTGAAAATAGTTATAATTAAGCATTTACATATGAATCAAATTTCAATATTAAATTACCCATAAGGTGTTGATATGTCATTAAACAAATAAACTAAACCTTCTTAAATGAAACTTCAAAACCACTGTTACAATAATGACCCAACAACGTTGGAAGTATGGTGTAATGGTTAGTCGTAGGAAATGAACTCGTCGACCGGAGTTCAAATCCTGTATGAAGCTATAGTTCACATAGCGCTAATACCCTTGGGAATGGTATGAATCCAACTACTCTCCCTCCAGCTATGAGTAAATATTAGGGCAGACTGTGCTCTTAAACCTTGGTTAGGCAACCAGTCTAGGCAAAGGAAAACTCTGAATTCAAACATGTTAAACTCCATTTGGGATGGTCACTACTAGAATAAGCTCGGTCCTAATTACTGATCTATTTCACTAATTTAATTTAATTCACATATGAATCAAATTTCAATATCAAATAACCCATAAGGAGTTGATATGTCATTAAACACATAAACCAAACCTTTCTAAATGAAAACTACAATAACTACTGTTACAATGACCCGACACATCCGCAGGTTATTGTTTAATACTTGCAACTCTGCTTTTGTATATTACAGCTATTTTTATATTTTGATTAATTTTTTGATAAAATGATTAATTTCTCTAAAATATATTTTTCCTTCATATTTTTCTGATTACAGTGCCAATATCCTAACCTTCATCTTTATAATAAATCTGTTATACGATGTTAAAGACAATATCAGGTCTCTAAGGCCTAACTGACTGCCTGATGCCCCTCCTCTATTGATTTTCACTTGTATCCATCTGTTGGCCTTTCGTGCCCAATTTTATTACGCCTACTTGATTGCTGACTTAGAGCCTAGCCAAGCAGAACACTTCAGTAAAGAGATATAATGATCAACTTGATTTATTTTACAGATTCTAACAATCATACCTACTCAATTCTGCACTGGCTTTAAGCAACAGCTTTGCTCTCTGCACACCTAACTATACTAATCATTTACTCACTTTACTTTTCAGAGAAATACATAAAGAAATAAGCAAAATATCTTAACTATTCTGAAATTTCATCTGATCATAAGTGGCTCTTAGACATTTTAGAATCTTATTTTTCAGCTACTAATAAACCTAGGTTCAATGAACTCCAAATTTGTAGTTTTTGAAGTTCCTCTATAATTTTGTCTGTATGCCTTCAGCTTCAAATTTCTAGTTGTTATATATATATATATATATATATATATATATATATATACACACACACACACACCTCATGTGGTGTGATGGTTAGCAAGCTTGACTCGCAGACCATTGTTAGTGAGTTCGATTCTCACTGGGCACCCATACTTCTGGCCTTGTGCCACATCTAAGCTAAGCTTAGTAAATAATTATACACACACACACACACACACACACACACACACACACACACAGAGTTCTGGTCAAAATTATTGGCACCCATAAAATTTCAGTACATATTGTAGAATACTGTTTTAAAAAATCTTTAAAAATTTTCAAAAAAAGAATCTAGTTGATAAATCACAGCAAATGGTAAAAACCAAGTTTATATAAATTTATTTATTCTAAAGATATGATTAAAAAATGAAAGGATCTCAATAATGCTGACTAGGACTTGTTATTTATTTGTGTGTGTGTGTGTGTTGTGTGTGTGTGTGTGTGTGTATATATATATCACCAGTTCCACACCTGATGATGGCATTAAGTTGTGCAGAAAACGCTCATGGTAAAACCTTTGGTGGATTCATACACCAATTCCACCCGGATATTAAAATGATGGCCAGACAGTTAGAAAGGATCGAACAAAAACTCGTCAAACAAGAATTGTCTATGGAGTTGAACATAACATATTTAAAAGAAAATGCTGCCAAAATATACTTCTACACACACACACACACACAAGGTGTCCAAAAAGTATCAAGTTTTTTTGTTCTTTTTGATACACCTTGTATTCTGAAAAAATTAATGTTCCATTCATTGTTCATTTCTATCTTGGTAAATACAGCTTCAAACTTGGCACTTTTATGACACACCTTGTATTCTGATAAAATGAGCGTTCCATTCATTGTTATCTTGATACTTTTATGACACAGCTTCAATCTCGATACTTTTATGACACAACTTGTGTGTGTGTGTATATATAATATATATATATATATATATATATATAGTTTAATCTATATCAGTGAGTTGTTGTTTTTGACACTACCTATCCTTTGCTGATACCAACATGCTCGTTGTATCTTAGCCAATTTTACCTAATTAGAATAACTAATTTGCATATTATGCTTCAGAAAAACAACTTATTCATTTCCAATCTGGTCTTTTTTAAAAATCTTTTATAAATAAGTGATTGTTTTGTTGATAACATTTATAAATGTTTATTTATTTAAATAAAACCATTGTCTGCCCTGAAACTGGTAACAACCTTGGCCTTTTAAATCATAGCATCAGCCCATAAAGAAGAGTAACCAAGATTTTTTAAATTATATTTTGAAACATTTAACAACTCTAACATTCAGTTCTAAAAATGTTTTTCTTCTTAAGCATTGTTCATAAAAAAATGATATTAAGTTACTTAGTTTTTGTGTAATAATCAATTTTTTTTTTTTTTTCTGAGGCAATGTCAGGAATTTTTTTTTTTTTTTTTTTTTTTTTTTAGTTCTTTATAAATCTAAAAACCGATTCATTGGATATGTATTTTTATCATTTCTTTCCACACACACCACCCATATTCCCTGTGCATTTACTCCTTAAACAAACAAAAAACAATTACCAGTTCTCACAATTTTGAGCCAATGAAAATAGAAAAGATTTTATTTATTACATAACTGAGATTTTCAGTGATCATATATGTTCAAGTGAGTTAGCGTACTGTTGGTTTGAGCAACAAGCTAAGCACAACTGAACCAGTGCCAAGACAATTGGTACTTATGGGAATCCAGAATAGTCCACTCATGCATTTGGGTGATTCCATTCCTTGAGTTCTGATTGGCTGCTTGGTTTCTATGATGTTATGAGGCTTCATAAATAACTTGGCATTTTGCAGTAGTATTTGCAGCAAGACAGATTTGTATTAAGTTACGATTACTTGCTGCCTTGTCTTACCAATCGACGGTAATTGGAACTAGTATGATTATTCTACAATATATATCTTTTATAACTGGGGTATTTTTGTTATATATATATATATATATATATATACACACACACACACACCAACCCTCCACACAAGCAGGATGTAACACAAGAATAATTTTTAAGCCGTCTAACCAGTTTCAATTCAGAGTTTTCCTTTTAGACAAGTTGCCATACCAAGGTTAAAGAATATGCCCTACTATCTACCTATTGCTGGAGGGAAAATAGTTGGATTCATACCTTTCCCAAGGATATTAGTGGTATGTGAAATGCAGCCAACCTCGTCCAGGATTTGAACTCATATCTCTATGCCCATTTTTAATGATGATAACCATTACACCATGGGCGCCTCTAACAAATTGTTCTCTACAAAGATGTATACATCATTTAAAATGCCATCAATATTTGTTCATATGCAATAAACAGTTTCCTTTTGTACTTACTTATATCAAAGTAATTTTAGCATTTTACTCAGAAAAATGCTGTTTCGTATAAATATTTGTGTCTCACTATTTCTCCCAAATTCCATTCGTTCAGACTTGAAACACTTTATCAGCAATAATAATGCTGCATATAATTGTCTATCCTTAAGACATAACTGTTTTTCCTTTATAAGCAAAATCTGAGAGAATGTTATTTAATATAAGCACTTGTGGCTGAAAGCCAAATTGTGTGCCTTTAACGTAATATTATTTCACTTGGTTGCTCCTGTGACTCATTTTGAAGCTTAGCTGCTTCTTGCTTTCTTGACCTCCTTACTCTACTAGCTTCCTATTTAGTTTTGCTATCATGCAACTTTACAAGAACTCAAGTTGTATATTTTCATTAATAAACACTTTATATCTTATAGTAGTCAAGGTTAAATGTACAAGCCAAACTTTTTTAGAATTTACTTTTTCGTTGCAAGTATTATTGGGGATCGGGAAAAACTTTGGTTTGGTTTCTTTTGTTTAATGGCATATCAACCTTCATAGATTATTTAATTCCAAAGCCACCCTTGTAGAAGAACAGTAGTGGTACTAATTAGCCCATACCTTTCCCAAGAGTATCAGTCCAAAAGTGAACATAATAGTGTGCCTGTAATTTGAACTCGCTACAATGTTGCAGTCTAGTATGTTAGCCACTATGCCATGGGAGCTTCCTTCTGAAAAGTTTTGGTAAATAGGCCAAACTTTTAAAATTATTGGTTAAAAAAAAAAAAAAAGATTTCTTAAGAAATTTGATAAAAAATGTACATATGAATGTACAATGAATGTGATTCCCTAACTTATATGCATAAAATAAGGCTGACTTGCGATTAAAATCAATCAAAAAACATTTCTTGTAGCTTAGATTGTAAAGCAGTTAATACAGACCCAAGAGCTCATACTTTATTGTTGTTTCCAATGTACAATGTTTTTCTCTGTCATAAAAATAAAGACCCAAGTGAGAATCAATAAAAAGCAACAAAAATTAAGATGAAGGATAATACAAATTAAAATTCATGATAATGATTTATAAAGCTTCATTTAAAAAGTAAATAAAATATACAAGTTTCATAGGAATATTTTGGGTTCATTGCAACATGTTTTATACTTAATTTCACATTTACTCTTTTACATTCTGTGAATTAATTTTATTTTTACGGTTGTAGTAATCAAAACTTAGTTGAAGTAAAAGATATAATTTATACAAGTCTTTTTTTTTTACTGATTCATCCCCATTTCTGTTTGGAAAAAATTTAAAAAATAATTTAAAAAACAATTCATGATTTAGAGAGAATTCACAATTATAAATTATTTCTCTCTAATATTAAAAAAAAAAAAAAAAAAAAAAGAATCAGGGCTTCTCAGACCTTTTACATTAAGCACCCCTTGTAACCAAATTTAATTTCCATTCACTCCCAATTAAATTTGTTGAATATTAAATTACAAAACATAACTAATTCACCAGAATTTGATACAATTTCCATGAGAAAAAGAATCTGTAAACTATTATTCAAATGCACCTTTAGTTCTTGAATTATTTTTAATGGGAAAGGTGGGTTTGGTAAGCACTAGGGAGATCACAAATATTAGGTTGCAAATTTGAGCTACAAGTTCTTCTGTTTGCTTTGTAAATAATGCACATGGCTTAACTCAAATTTCATCATATATGAACTAAGTAAAGCTAGTAAAATTTGTTCTGTTCTAAATGCAAACTAGTAAATTTTCACTTCTATGCTTTTATTCACCTTCAGGGGTCTATATGAAACACTTTGAGAAGTCCTATGATAAACAATCTTTGTTCATCTTGAGTCAGTCAGTTTACTAATTCCATCCCTAAAGTAAATAGCTGACATTTAAGTGAATTTGACCTGTCCTTCTTCTAAGAGCACATAACTTCCTACCATTCTAACCTTTGACCTTCTCTCTTTCTCTCCTTTCATTTTCTGTGCTACTTCATTGAGAAGTGGTAGAGTGAACCCATCTAATCTTTATTAAAGCAGTTGTTATCCTTAATTAGGATTTTTCATTTGACTGTTAACATCTATCACTTGAGAGTTTGTTTCAGTCATAATGTTTTCCTTCCTTCCTTCCTCCCAATCTATCCAATTCAAGAGGACTTCTATTTTACATTCTATGCCATCTTTCGGGTTTTCACTCCATCCTTTTGTTTTCTTCCTATACTTCTCATTCCATATATTTTAATTATTTCATGATTGCTATTATTAAGTAAAATTATATTTTGAAATAGATTTTAGATTATTTGTTTTATTGATTTAAATAGTTGAATTTTTTTTATCTAAAATAAAATGAATAATTTCAAGAAACTTTCAGAATACCTTTCTTATATGATGGTAGAATTGTCATATATATATATATATATATATATATATATATATATATATATATATATATGGAAATAAATCCAACGGTTTCTAGAAATGTAAATAAGAAAAAACAAAGTATTCCAAAGGTGGAATTTATTAATAGATAAAAACATTCATCAGGACAATGAAAAAGTATTATAGAAAAAGACTCTATAGAAGAACATTTTTTTAATTTTTTTACTATCAAAATTCTCAATATAATGAAGATTATTATAAATGTATCTCCCTCAATGATATTAATCTTTTTTCTATCATTCTGTAATTTTAATTGTTCTTATCTATATATTCTCTATGTATGGTATTCCAATGAAAAGCTTTTTCATAAGAAGTGTTCTAAAATTAAAATAAAAAAATGTTGTTTTGTTTTTTTTTTTTTTTTAAATTGAAATATATCACTAAGTAGGCCTGAGCCTATTCTAGTAGTGACCAGGTTTGAATTCAGAGTTTTTCTTCTCCTAGACTGGTTGTCTAACCAAGGTTAAAGAGCCTACTATTTACTCATAGCTGGAGGGAGAATAGTTGGATTCATACCTTTCCCAAGGGTATTAGTGCTATGGGAATTGTGGCTTCATCTAGGAATTGAACTAAGGACAAGTCCATTTTCTGCAACTCTAACCAGTACACCATTGTGCTTTCCTTTTGTTTTTTGTAAACCTTTTTGCTTTCTGATGGTCTCTCCTGTGTGCTTCCTTCATAAATATTTGTTTCTTCTGAGAAACATGATGTTGATGTTGATTGCTTTGTGCTGTCAGCCTGACAAGGCAGGCCTGTTGAAGTCACTGTCAAAAGAAAAGAACCCCACCCTCCCCCAAGTGTGGTGCTTGTGGGAGGGTGGGACTCTTTTCTTCCTTCCACTTGGTGATTGGGGATTGAATTCCAACATATCATCTCTTCTTGAAAGGACTAGTCCATTCCACCTGTATGCAAATAAGTAGCAGGTGTCAGGTTAGCCATGTTGTTATGGGTACAGATAGACAAATGATATAAGGGTAGGTGGGTGGAGAGCCTGAATCATGTGGCTATATTCAGGTTTTGTATAGATTTTCTAAAGAGCAATCAATTGTCTCTGGTACACTCTTGACTACATGGAAGATTATAGACTATTGTTTTTCTTGAAATCCATCTGTTTTTTAAGGACTTTCTATAAAGTGTCCTTTTTCAGGAAAAAGTAGAAGAAAAGAAGAAGACTGACAAGCAGGCACTGGAATATTTCAGGAATTTTTACTTTAATTTAATTCTTAGAAAAATCATCTTCTTCAGAAATCTAAGTTGTTAAACTTTTATAGAAAACGAAGGCAAAGTTTTTTTTTTTTTTTTGGGGGGGGGGTCCGGTTTTTTTTTTTTTTTTTTTTTTTTTTTTCGTTCCATAAGATAGGAATAAATTAAGAATTTATCTTAGTGATATAATCTCACATTTACGTTGATAAAGACATTCCCAATAATAAATTTATTCTAAGTACTTTTTCCCTTGAAACTTGGTAAAACTGCTTCGAGCTTTTCTAAAGATATATATCCACACTGATCAGTGAGGTTTTCTAGCATATGTATATGTTTCCATTTCAGTCTGTGTAAGCATAGTATCACTATAGGCTACTCTGGTTTTCTAAGTGCATATCTCCAGAAAATAACAGAAGTCTTCCCATGAAGATTTGTATAGCAATAATTATTTATAATTGATTTAGGAATTTCTGGCTTTTTAGGCTTTATAATTCTATTTCTTGGCTTTTACCAAAAAAATTATTAGGTATTTTTGTTAAAAGCTAAGACATAAATACCAATATTTTTTAATCTAACTAGCAAGAATATGCGCCCTTCAGGCATAACCATCTAAGTCTTAATGTTATGAAATATATTAAATTAGAAAGACTAATGAAATTAAATAAGAACATATAAAAAGATTACACTTATTTTAATTATATTTTAATTGGTTTCTATATAAAAATCATTCATAAGATTGATTTTAATGTTATAAATAAAACAATATTAAAGATCAATAATACCAAGTAATTATTTATTAAACCCGGTTTTGTTAAAACCAGTATGCAAATTAACCACACCATATATTATGTAAACCTTTATTTCTTAGTGATATATAAGACACATTGCAGGATTTTAAATCTTCATGGACAATTAGATTGGATGTAACAAATCCAAACCAAACATTGACGATATCTTGAAAGGAAAACTTCATATAAATAAATAAATATAACATGGAAAGATAAATTTTGTTTGACATCTTTTTCTCAGAGCTTTCATTCTGGCTAGCAAGTATTGAACACAGTAATAATGTGGCCCACGCTCATAATTTTTTCAATTATCCAGTCCACCATGAAAAAAGTTTGGTAATCCCTGGCTTGGAGTATGGCCTTGGAATCCATTGCCTTAGGCCTACCCGGCCTTGCTTGATTGTCAAAATTCTTGCAACCCAAGTAAAATTTATTGAATCATCTGGTTACTGTACTGTCATCAACTGCACTTTCACTTTTCACACAACAAATGTATATTTATTCTCTTTCACTGCATTATGGCACTGTTCAAACTCATAAAGCATAAGTTCCCAAACTAGACTATGTTGCACATTCATCTGTGTCGCACATATCAAAATATTGCAAAACTTTTGACTCGCCCTAATATTTTAGATTTTTTTAGGCATGAATTTTTTTTTATTCAAATAATATAAGGTCCAAAAGATATCAAATAATCCAAGCCTTATTCTCTGATTAAAAGAAGAGGACTAAAAATAAACGTTACTTAAAATGGTCACTTCAACCTTTGTTCTTTATGTTAATTAGTAAATTACTAACAATAGTCATAGTAAGTTTCTATTCATTAGAAGAAGTAAGTGAGAATAATCTGAGACTTTTAGGTCTCCTATGCATTCCTTTTTATGAAAAATATGCAAATTATTATTACTTTCCATCAGTGCTGGTCATGTCTTGGGAATAGTTATCACAGACAAAATCAATTTCTTTGAGACTATTTTATTGATTTTGAAATGTTTTTCCAAAGAAACAATCTAAGCATTCTCATCATATCATACTGCAGAAAAATACAAGTAGATCAATCAGAGATTTTCACAGATTTTTCTTTTTTCTATGTTCACTTTCACTTTTTTTTTTTTTTTTTTTTTTTTTTAACTAATAAGAAAATCCATGTAATATATTACAGTACAATAGAATTTTTTTTTAATTCATTCAGTTCTTTGATAAATATGGTCTTAAAACTATTTGCACCTTAGTATTGATTCTTAAATAAATTCATTTTGATTCTTAAATGAATTTAATCAAATCATACCTGTCTTTGTGTAGCTTGAAAAATCCAAATTCTCTCAAAAATTGTTTATTTTAGCTGTATGATTTAGAAAATATCACAATGTTGGATTATAAAAGATTTACAAATTTCATATCAGTGAATTAAATGTGTGAAACTAAAATATCTCAAATCATGACAATGTTCACTGTCTGACTGACTGAACACTTTATACTCCATACATTATTTTCCAAAATGTGTATCGTTTCAATTCTATATTTTCTATGCCATAGTATCTACTTATGTACATGCTAGTATAAAGTGTGTGTCATGGATGAGAGTAGAATATTATCTATATATCTATGAAAGAAAGAAGGGCATTCAAACCCCACCTCCATCCAAGAGTTTAAGCACACCATAATATTAAAGTTAGACAATCCAACATTGAAAAAAGCCAGGGCACAAAAAGAGGAATTACTTTACAAAAAAAACATTGCATATTATGAAGATATACAGAATCATTCATAAGTGACAGTTTTTTTTAATAAAAAGTTAATGTTCTTCTAGACCAATGATACAAGAATTTATTATTTCTTGTTGAATTATATACAATCAAAATGGATATCATTAGTATTATTTATTACCCAACTCTATAACATTGAAACTCTGTAATCAGAAACCTGAATATGTTGCAGTCAAAAAATAAGTACACCCCTGATATATATAGTCATACAATTTTATTTATAGTTACAGATATTCAATGTGTAGAGTTTGGTAATCGATGATACCTAGTAATATCCATTTTGATAATATAATGTTCCACTAGAAATAATAAAATCCATAAACAGATCCTACTATCTTTGTTTTTAAGTCTTTATTTTTTTATAGTTATTCAATTATCATTATCATAATTCTTTTTCATTATTTGCAAAATTATTCATGTATTGTTTTGGCTATACATTTTGAAAAAAAAAATGCTTTTTTGAATTGTAAAATATTTCTCACAATTATCCTTTCTTCTTCTTTCTTTTCCAGGGCTCCTGAAATTCTTCTGGGTCTTCCTTTTTGTGAAGCCATAGATATGTGGTCACTAGGCTGTGTGATAGCAGAATTGTTTTTGGGCTGGCCACTCTATCCAGGTTCATCAGAATATGACCAGGTATGAGGCTTTTAAATAGATTACTTTCATTCTTGGTGTCTCTAATATACATTTCCTATTTTTAATGCTCAACTGCACATCTTGTATCAGATTTATCACTTGAGAAACTTTCATTTCAATCAACTTTACTACAATGATTCCACTATTTTTAAATCAATTCTGATGTTGTCATTCTATATCATTATTGCACTGCTTCATCTTTTATGTATAAGGTTGTTTTTTTTTCCAACACTTTGCTATCCTGATGAATATTTTTTCCTGATATTTTAAAATGGATTTGTAATCAGGTTTCTGGCAACAAACATTTTTCAATTGGGAACCAAAATATTCCTGGAAATGGTTCAACAATGTTCTCTCTTTTTTTTTTTCAAAAAAGGACATGAAAGATGTTTTTTCTGTTTTCTCTAAAAAGAAAATTTTGTATTTTATATTTAATTTTTTTAAATTTCTAAATTTGATGAATACATAGTTTCATATCTTTTTTTTTTTTTTTTACAAGCTTATTCATATCAGCAATAATACAGCTCTCCACTGCCTTTGAAATATATCTTACCAACTGCATGATTACGTAAATATACTGATGTCCGTCATTTAAGATCTTTTTTAATGTTGATGAAAATAGATGAATTATTCTTGAAGTCTTACATTGAATTCTTTTTTTCTACTTGAATATAAATATCCTTTCATCTAAATATTGACTGAAATTTAATTTGTACAAATACTTGCTGTATATATAGATCAATTAAATGGATTGTATACTCTGAAAATGAACCAGAAAAGGTGATCTCATCTGCTAATTATGCTTGTTAATGTATATATTATGCAAAGAGGAATTTAAAAATATATGTAATGATTTTTTTTTTCTCACATAGATTCTAATCAGAATAATTATTTTATTATGTTTTGAATGTATACACAGTTTGTTTTTTTGTTTTTTTCTTAAATGTCCTGTTTCTCGCTCTTTCACACACATTACAAGTCAGAAGAAAATCACCTTCAAATTATACATAATTTGTCCACTTTTATTATTGGACTACTCATTACTTGAAAAAGGAAATGGCTTGCCTACAGCTAAAGACCATTTTATAATCATCAACTTGATGGATTATTACGTAATTAAAAAGAAAAAAAAATCTTTTAATATTTTATTCAGTCGTACTAATTTAGGAAAATCCTAACAATTTTTTTTCTATTCATATCTTTGATGTGATTTATTCTTGTATGTTAATTATCTTATTTATAAATTGCTCTTCTATTTCAGAAACTGATTATTTTAACAATTTTCTAGTTGTCTATTTGTTGTTAATTCAATTAAAAACAATACATTGTTCTTTTCAAATCATTTCTTTTTTCTTATAGGGGGGGGGATAGTTTTATAAAACCTTAACATTTGTACTGTCCATAAATGGTACTAATTTGTTATTTTTCTTTTCTATGAAAGGAGATATTTACTAAAGCTTGTTAAGATCAAGGTTATAATAGTGGAATATTCAGTCATAATTAAACTTATCAACCAATTTACTTGCTCACAATTGCTGTACAATTATTTTTTTTTTTAAATGCTTTTTTTTTTTTTTTAAACTAATAAAAAAAAATCCATGTAATATATTACAGTACAATAGAATGTCTATAGTTCTGAGGAGGGTCATTTTGTTTCAAAATATTAATCAGATAATTTAACTTCTTTTTGTTATTCACATGATGCTCTATACATTCTCCAGTCTTCATCAGGTGTCATATACATGCCTTTGAGGCATAACACAGATTCTCAAAGATACATGCTTCAAAGTTAACTGACCTGAAAAAATGTTAAAGTTTTTAAATAAAATAATTGGTGCATTATATCTTTTATTCATTAATATATAAACACTGAAAATTCCATTAAATTCTGTTAATTCCCTGATTTTTGGTATTTTTTTCCTTTTGGTTGGGTGACATACAATGGTGGAATTTAAGTCTGTTAAGTTTGATTTAACCGATTTGGTCTAGGTTAAAAGCGTGGTAAGGTAACCCAAAGCCAAACTTTTTTAGACTTTATTTTTCTGATTCAGGTATCATTGAAGAACGAAGAGTTTTGGTAAATGGGCTAAAAGTTTGTCTTCAGATTACCCTTATTGCACCTTAAATGGGACTATCTTTTCTGTTGTCAAAGTATGGAATTCTGTATTCAGTTGAAGCAATTGAAATGCTTGTTTTGCCTTGGGTCATATCGTCAGTATACTTCTTTGTTTATCCAACAAGTTTTTTTTTAACTTATCTTTTTTAAAGTGACTAGAGACTTGTTTTATATACAATTGAAAACTCTAATATTATTTCTCGTGTTGTATAAATCTTAACCTATGTACCTTTTTAAGTACATACACCATTACTAAGCTCTTATTTAATCAACATTTTCAGTTAGTCATCACTAAGTAAATCTCATCAGTCACAACGAATATGGCCAAAGCAAATAACATTCAATATTAGACAAGTCAATAAGCCATTAGTATTCAAACTAAATCATTTATCCTGAGGCCTTTTTTGCTTTTTTTTTTTAATACTATGCTCACTTAACTCTATCTGCTTTTAAATTATATTGCATTGCTAGTTTCTTATTGATTTTATGAATAAAAAGCAGCATTTGTTAGTAATCTATATAAATAAAATATGTATTTCATAGCCCAAACTACTCTATTCAATCTCAAAGTAAGTTTAGCATCAGAAAATACACTTTATATGTACAGACATCTAATAAAAATCTTAGTAAATGAATCCTATTCCATTGCAATAAAAAGTGTCTGTCAGTTAAGAAAGAATAACACTTAAGATTGATACTTTTGACTGGAATCTTTTTCTTTTTTTATGTTCTGTGAAATATAAGTTGTTTTTTTTTTTGGGGGGGGGTATTCTTTTCACATAGCTTCAATAGGAATATTTGAAATGTAACATTAGTTTTCCATTAAAAAACTTTAAATTATAACTTTTAAATTTTATGTATTTTTCTAATAATTCAAAAGTTTATCAATGCACTTTATTATTGGGATCAATGTTACTAAACTTAAAATTGATGTTTCAAGTAAATTAAATAAACTTAAATTTTATATGATGCTTTTTAGATTAAAGTTTTTGTTTTTTTCTTGCAATTATTTCAATGTTAATTCTTTCTTTTTTTTTTTTTTTTTTTTTTTTTGCTTCAATGATTTTAAACTTCATTACCCTAATGTTGTTTTCAGTTTTTTAAATATGTCACCTGCCTAAAAACATCCAGCTTGTGTATTTATTTTATCTTATTTTTTAACATTTTTGTTCATCTAGATTTTTTTTTGTAGTTGGAGGGGGAGGGGTTATGGCATTTGCACGAAAGTCAAAACAAAACCCACTTAGAACCAAGAGAATATAAACTTATTTACTTACTATAGTATACTTTTAACTTTACTAGTGTGTAAAATAACAACAAATAGGATGGCAACCAATCAGAGACAAGGTTATTGAGTGGCTTTATCAGTCTGATTTGAACTTGTGTGTTACCTTCCAGACTCTTGGAGCTGAGTTAATATAACAGCTGCTATATAGAATTAGGCTTCCCCAAAGCAAAAAGGGGATGTGAGTTTCTTTATTCTTCTTTCCAATGTCTGCGGTTCATTGCTGTCATAGAAGTGATGACCCAAGTGAGTTGAAATAAAAAGCAACTAGAATTCGGTAGATAAAGGATAATACTAGTGTGTGTGTGTGTGTATATATATATATATATATATGTTCATTCAATAAATAAAGGTATTAAAAAAGAAGATATATATATATAATATTATAAATAAATATATATATGTATATATAATATCTGCCCAAAGCTCTTTCTAAGAAAGATAATCTTTACTATTATAAGCTTATATATACTGTACCAATAATCTGGTAATGAAGTATTTGATAGGTTCATAGTTTGTTTGAGACTTTACTAAGCTGTGTTGTTAATTCTTAGAAACATTAATACTAAGAAAAAGTAGATTATTTTTCTCAAATACTCTTCTTCAATTTTAAAAAGGGTATCCCATCGTGGTATAATGGTAACCAAGGTAGTCTCACAGATCCTTCACTACTGAATAGAAAGTTCAATCCTCACTGGATGCCCCATACTTGCAACCTTGTCTCACCTCCTACCCATGCTAAACAGGTTGGGTAAATACCTACTTTGGGGTGGGGGTAGAGGAAATGCACACAGCAACCAGAGTTCAAATCCTGGAGAAAGCTGTTCATTTCCCATAGCACTAATACCCTTGAAAAAAGTATGAATCCAACTATTCTCCCTCTAGCCATGAATTTAAACCTGTTAAACTCAGCTGAAGATTGATATCGTGTCACATCCTGCTCATGCAAAAGAGTTGGGTAAATTACATATATAATCAATTTTAAAATGAGGTTTCTTTCTTTGATATAGCTCAATTTTTAATATTTAAAAGTTACTTTTTATTGTTTCTTTCATCTGCTTTGTTTCTGCACTAAACATTTTTTGTTTTTACTTTTCATTATTACTGTTTTGCTATGAAAACACTATTTACATTTAACATTCTTCAGATTTAGTTGCTGTTAGTCATAGAACATGGAAAATCAATTTGATAGGAATTCTACATGCACAATATCTGCACCTCTACTGCAGATTCATTTAGTTAAGCTTCTCTCTCTCTCTCTCTCTCATTGTTTTGTTTTGTTTTTTAATATTTCAGGGGGCACGATGAGTTACAATGACTTTCATGATCATCATTGATCCTCATTATTAAATCTATTTTTATCATTTCTAATGTTTTTCTAAATGTTTTCATCAGATGACACTTAATTTTTCCTTAACATCTGCCAATTAGATGGTTAGCTTTTTTTAAAGCTATATATATATATATATATATATTATATATATGAAATAATAAAAATAGGAAATTATTTTTATCTATTTAATTGTCATATGAAACCTCAGAACATTTGAATGAATTGTAATAATAATAATAATGAAATTGTATGTCTAATCAACTCACTGATACATTTGTTCTCACTAGATGCACAAATAAGACTCTAAAATGACAGTTATTTTATCCTGATAAAACCAAACAGTTAGAAATCAATAACAATGAACACCGATTTTTTAATATTAATATGCAAATTAGCCTTGTTCACACTCTATATTGCATGTTGTCAGTATGTAACGTAGTTAACAGTATTAATAATGTATAATAATTGATATAAAATAAAATATATGTATGTCAATAAATATACATATATATCCATTATAATATATATATATATATATAGCAGAGATATAATGGTCAGCTGAAGACTTGGGTACCAAAAAATAATTTTTATTCAATGAATGGATATGCTATGTTACCAGTTTATTTTTCATTACTTCTTTTATAGTATGCAAACTCTTTTAAAAATTTCTCTAAAAGAAACTTTTCTTCACAAAAGATATTCTTGGAGTGAAAAACTGTCACCAAGCGCTGTTGACGCTGTGTCTACGCTATCCTAACTTAGATCTACATATGCTCATGGAATAAACTGCCTGCATCTGTTGTAGGCTGCCGGAGCACTGAATCTTTCAAGGCCTCCATGCTTCCTGTGGTCCGCCAACACTATACCTGATGCCACTCTCCACATACACATGCACACACATAAATGCATATTACTACTGTGAACTGTTCATGTTCCTGACACAACATTATTCTGTGTACTTGACATGAGACTTTGATGAGTTGTGGTGCACCTGAGCACTGTACACAATTAATTTCATTATCATTACCAATATTGAACACTATATTTATAAATATAGCAGACTACATTGTTTATATATATGTTATATATGAAGAATGAATAAAGAAAAGAACAGAATGGATAATAAAAGATGAATTTAATCAATATCACTTACACATGTGTTTCGGTCAGTTCATCTGTGTGAAAATATTCCGCACACAGAGAAGATTCGACCTTCATCAGAGTGAAATTTCAAAATAAAATTTCACTCTGATGAAGGTCGAATCTTCTCTGTGTGCGGAATATTTTCACACAGATGAACTGACCGAAACACATGTGTAAGTGATATTGATTAAATTCATCTTTTATTATCCATTCTGTTCTTTCTTTTCTTTATTCATTCTTCCTCATATTGTCGGATTCATTTCCAATTTTCATTTTTACATATGTTATATATATATATGGTGTGTGTGTGTATACAAGGTATGTCAAAAAAATATCGAGATTTTTAAAACTTTTTGACACACCTTGTATACTGAAAAAATATTGTTCCATTCATTGTTCATTTCTATCTTGGTAAATACAATCTTTATACTTTTATGACACACTTTGTATACATTTTTTTTTTTTTAATTACAATTAGGTGATTGTCTATCCTATTCTAAATGAGTATTTTCCTTTGCTTTCAGATACGTTATATTTCCCAAACCCAGGGCATGCCAGCAGAACACATGCTTAGTTCTGCAACAAAGACTGCACGCTTTTTTATACGCGAAAATACAGACAGCAATTATCCTTTTTGGCGATTAAAAGTAAGTATTCTTTATATCTTATTATTTTTCGCTTATTCTCCACCCCTTTTTCTTTTTTATTAGCTTGTAATTTTTAGTTCATATAAGCCAAAAATCCTGTTCATCATCTGTGAACTTCACTTATAGGTTCACATTAGATCTAAAGATGTGAATTATTTCGTTTGTCATGATTTCATTTTAATTTAAACTAATGAACTATCTTTTTATGTTTGCTTCCTAGATTCTAATTATGAAAGTGTCGTGTTGCTAAAGAATAAAATATTTGTTATTTTTTCTTTTCTTTTTTTTTTTTTTTTTTTTTTTTTAATTAAAAATACAGAAAGAAAAAATGAATTTTCCTTGCTTGAATGTATTCATCTTCAAATTTAGACTAAACATTCCAAGGAGTACCGTGGGGAAGTTTCCATGGCATAGTGACGATCTGGATAGTAACATCATAGTAAACAAGTTCAAACTTCAGTCATATTATTACATTCACTTTCAGACTAATACCCTTATAATACAAAGGTGGCTTTTGAATTAAATAACCCATGAAGGTTTATATACCATTAAACAGGAAGCCAAAACTTTTCTTGATTCTCAATCATACCTGTTAACAAAAGAATCTATAGATCTACTTTTGAGGGCAAATGGGGTCCTATTTTAGCAGGTGAAAAATATTCTTACTCTTTTCAAAGTGTATTTTAAAAGTACAAATTAACCATATTAATGAATATATAGGAATCTTTTCTTTTTCTTTTTTTTTTTTCCTTTTTTTTCCTTTTTTTTCTTATTATTTGACATGGATGCACAAATGTTAATTCTTTCTGGATTTTTTTCAATAATTACCCCTGAGATGGTTTTAAGCTTTTAGTGCTGCTAATTTGATTTATTCCTGTTTTATTTGCTGATTTCTATGCAGTTTACTTGTATATTTTTATATCAACATATTGTCAGCAGCTTGAAAATGATTTCAATAACTCCTCTCCTTCCTTTTTATCATTTCAATAACTCTCTTTCTAATCCATTATTATCAATTTGGATTTAAAAATCATCTCTCTCTCTCTCTCTCTCTCTCTCTCTCTCTCTCTCTCTCTCTCTCTCTCTCTCTCTCTCTCTCTCTCTCTCTCTCTCTCTCTTCTCTCTCTCTCTCTCTCTCCTTCTCCTCCTCTCTCTCTCTCTCTCTCTCTCCTCTCTTCTCTCTTTCTCTCTCTCTCTCTCTTCTTCTTTTCTCTTCCTCCTCAGCAATCAGTGCCTCATGTGTTGCATATTAGAGCATTGCTAAGTATTCCACAGGAAAATTCCCTGTGGCTCTGATGACTCTTCTATGCTTCTGATCTCTCCATGGCTTCCCTTTGCTTTTAGACCCAAGACAAGATGTCACATCTTAAGTATAACAGCATACACAAGTAATGGACATTTTAAATGTGTTCCATCCCGATCTCTGAATGATTACTCGATTCAAAATGTTTGAGACATTTTGGAGAGATTTGCTGTTAGCAAATAGCCATTAAATTCTTGTTGCATCTTCCAAAACAGAACTCTATGCTCGTTCAATTTATTTTTCCTTTCCTAATCTCATCCTATGATTTCCCAGTTATCTCTCTTCAACCAACGAAGCGCAGATGGTCTGCTCTTTGGTTGAAGAAAGAAATCCCAACATGACTTTTCAAGGAGCAAATAGATAAACTCTCTTTAAGCATGTCAAGTTGCTTGAATCAAGTAGATGTTTTTCTTTTCTTTTTTTCTTTTCTTTTTCTTTTTTTCTTTTCTTTTTTTCTTTTCTTTTTCTTCTTTTTTCTTTTTTTCTTTTCTTTTTTTTCTTTTTCTTTCCTTTCTCTCTCTCTCTCTCTCTCTCTCTCTCTCTCTTTTCTCTCTCTTTCTCTCTTCTCTCTCTCTCTCTCTCTCTCTTTTCTCTCTCTCTCTCTCTCTCTCTCTCTTCTCTCTCTTTTCTCTTTCTCTCTCTTTTTTCCTCTCTCTCTTTCTCTCTTTCTCTTTCTCTCCCTCTCTTTCTCTCCTCTCTTTCTCTCCCTCTCTTCTTCCCTCTCTTCTCTCTCTCTCTCTCTTTCTCTCTCTCTCTCTTTCTTTTCTCTCTCTCTCTCCTCTCTCTCTCTCTCTCCCTCTCTCTCTCTTCTTTCTCCTCTCTCTCTCCCCTCTTTCCCCTTTTTTCTTTTAAATCCCCACCAGACTTTACAATTTCTGACCACTGCAGATGAGATTAATAATAATGAGTAGCATATGGATCTCTATCCATTTTAAGGCTCTTATGCTCAAGAGAAATAAGGAATTTAATCTTGTTTCAAACCAGATAGCCATTTCATTCATGCCAGTTTGTCTTTTGTTTAAATTGCATTCTTTGTGTTTCTTGTGTAGATTTTACTTCCATTGTATTTTTTTTTTTAAATTTTGTTGTTTTTTTTTTTTTCTTTTCACTTTTTACAACTGTAACACCAATTCAAATGAATATTGCTTGATAATCTTAGACTTCTAGAAATATCTTTTTTCTAAATATTCAGAAAATATGTCTAATAGGAAATTTTACATAGATTATTCAAGAAAACTTTTTAAAATTGGATTAGAGATTTGGCAGATTTTTGTTGTCATTTAAAAATCAATATAATTTTAGCCTTTTTTTTTTTTTTTTTTTACTTTATTTTTAACTATTGAAATAGTATTTCAAATTAAGCCTATTAGCTATTCAGTTCTGTGAATTATAATTTTCATGGTCCTTTTAATTTTGTGCCTATGGCAGTCATGGCATAACAGTTATAATCACAGGAAGTAGACACAGATACCCAAGTTCAAATCAAGAACAAGGCTGTTTGCATTTCAAATAGCACTAATACTCTCAGGAAAAGTATGAATCCAACTATTATCTCTCCAGGTATGAGTAAATAGTGCAGACTGTTCTTTAGCCTTATTATGGCAACCAGTCTAAAAGAAGGAAAAACTGAATTCAAACCAGTTCTAGACCTGGAGAGTGATGGGCACTGCCAGCCCAAAACATGCTACATGAGTAGCACCTCCTGACCAAACTAGATTACAGAACAGTGATAGATATCAAAGCCAAAATCCACAGAGGCATGTGGTGTAATGGTTAGAGTCATAGAAAATGGACTTGTTGGACCCGAATTAAAATCCTTAGTCGCATAGCACTAATACCTTTGGGAAAGGTATGAATTCAACTACTCTCCCTCCAGCTATGGGTAAATAGGGCAGGCTGGGCTCTTTAACTTTAGTTAGGCAACCAGTCTAGGAGAAGGAAAACTCTGAATTCAAACCTCTTACATCTCCACTTGGGGTGGTCACTACTAGAATAGGCTCAGTCCTAATTAGTGATCTATTTCACTAATAATTACTTCCTAGGGCATCTGTTGAATATCAATATTTTTAACTTCTAATACCTCTTAGTAATGCATTTTTTTGATAGAGCTACATCAGTGAAAACATGTGCCAATAGTAAAAAGTCAAGTCTAGTCTGCAGATGGCCTATTGTCAGTATCAACTGAACAGTGAGGGTGTCTATCCCCTTTTGACCTGTGCTAGACCAGGGAGATAGTTTTTGCTGGGGTGGAGCACCTCATTTATCGTCAGCTCCCAGATGCTTTACTGCACAGATCTGATTACCCAAGCTGTGCTACTCGTACATTAAGTTGACAAGTACCAGTATTAAACCTAGAGCCTTGCAATTCCTAGGTGAATGCTCTACTGACTGAGCTAAACCAGCCCCTAATGTGTTAATAGCTACTTTAATTTTCCCACTTTACAAATTCCCACAACCTTGAGAATCATCTAATGAGCTAATCACTATTGTATTTATGAACAAAGACTCAATCAACACTCCAAATGCTGTTACCATTCTTACAAGTTTGTCAGTAATAATAATAATTTTTTTTTTAAATAGAGCATTTATATAAAACTATATCAAAGCCATGACAGCTGTCTAGTTTAATTGTCAACAAACACTGAACTGTGGCATTTAAAAATGTCACAATCATTTTTGTAAAAAAATATGCAAATCTTAAAACTTCAATAGTCACGAAGTATAAAAAATTTGAAGTCAAATATTCATTTTTCATTTTTTTTTTTTTTTTTTTTTCACTAGAATTTTGGTAGGGTGAATAATAGCAAAGGTTTCCACAAGGAGTGAAGTTTGCATTTATAAATTCCTTTAAAACAGGAAAATAAAAATTGCTGGATTATATGAACTGCTTACCAGATATTATACACCTAACAGAATACCTGATTGATTCTAATGGCCACTAGTGATGTGTTGTTCACATACAACCCATTCAAAACATACAGGTCATTTAAATGAAGGGGAAAATGCAAATTTAGACACCTTTCTTAAAAAAAAAAAAAAGAATTTATTGAAATGACTTTTGATCTTGAAGCAAAGCTTATGTATACATTTCAAGGAATTAGATATTAATGGATGAATGCAAAAACTGTAGCAAAATATCCCAAGCTTTATGTAACTGTTGAACACATTTTATTAGATTTTCCAAGTTCGTATATGGATTTAGCCATGTGCATTATTTACTAAACAAACAGTCAAGTACTTTGAACATGAATATGGTGATTTTCTGCTCTAACTTATAAACCTAACATTCAAGATCTCCCCAATGCCCTCCAAACCTATCCTTCCCATTAAAAAATAATTCAAGAAATTAAAGGTATGTTTTCATTTATAGTTTACTGATTCTTTTCTCATACAAATTGTATTAGACTCTGGTAAATTAATTATGTTTTATAATTTTAATATTCAGTTATTTACAAGTGAATGGAAATCAAATTTAGTTACAAGGTATGAATCAAGTAAAAAGTTTGGGAAGACCTGCTCTAAACTATGCACCAAAACATTAGAATATAAAAATAAAAATATTCTTGTAAAATAAAGTATATTCATACTTTGTCTATTAAAACTACTTTCCTGCTTTTTAATACTGAGCCCAAGTCCTGTCTGTGTTCAGATTTAGAGATTTTAACATTACCACTTATCTCATCCTTACTTAGAGAAGAAATGGGCACTGCCAAATAACCTGAGATACCATGAACAACCCAGCACCCTGATGATCCACATCATTGGATCAACTAGTCCTGTCATTACAGAAATTAGGTTCATGATTGACTCTTATGAAATGGTTTGAAAAATGGTATATGATGTTTTTTTTCTCCTCAAATTTCTATTTCTTGTATTCATCTAGCTTAAAAATTACTTGTGCATATTTTATTTTACCTGCAAATGAAAGCTGGGGTGATTGGATTACATTTCTTATTAATTTATTATTATTTATGTACTGGTGATAATTTATCCTAGAATAAAAATAGAATGAGCTTGTTTAATACCACCAAATATATCATGTAACTGCTGCAACACATCAGCATCATCATCAACACTACTACTATCATTATCATCATAGTATCCATGAAAAATAACTGGATTACAGTGATGCTGATAGTTTTTTAATTTAATGCATCCTGGCATGCACGGATTTGATTTGAATGAGTCCCCGGGAAATTTGATGGGTCCCAAACTAAAGTTTCTTAATAAATTGCAGAGTTTTTATCTATGAACAACTAAAGCCATCTAACCCCTACCTTGGATCCCATACAGTGTAATTGGTTTACAAGAAAATATTGAAATGTATTTACAGTTAGCTGGAAATGGTGGGGGAAGAAAAAATAAACAAACACTGGGATATGATTTTTCTGCGTCCTTTTAGATTTTTATGCATCAGTGACGCAGGATGTGTACTTATCAACATTATGCCTGTTTCATTTGTATTTTATGTTAAAAGTTTAAATTGTATCTTTTTTTTTTTTTCTTTTTTCTTTGAGCTCTTTGAATCTTTCTCTCACCAATTCATGTTCTCCTTTATTCAAATTTTCCATGCTCATTAAAACTTGGTAGTTTGGAGGAATTTAATACACAGATATTCTCTTTTATAATGTAGAAGTCACTAATTTAACTAATTGACTGTTGTGTTAAAAATGTAAAAACCAAAAAAGATAAATGCAAAGGCCATCCAGTAAAATGTAATTTAAAAGTTTAAAGAAATTTTTACATTTAGTTGAAGAGATATTCGAAGCAATAATAGTTTTTTAAAAGATATTATAATATTAATAGGAAGGGAGGAGGGGAAACAATTTATCAAAAAAAAATTATGGTGCAAACGTAAACAAATTCCCTACAGCTAGGTTGGACTTTTCTTCTCTCAATTTATTGCATTCATTATGTGTGAAAATAAATGGTTGTTGAATTGTTTTTCTTCTATAAGATTAATATCCCAATAATAATGGAATTAATTATTAATTGAACAAAACTGTATACCATAGCCTATTTGATCATTTGATATTACCAAAAACAGACGTGTCACAGCTGACACTATAGCTACATCAAGTAATTTTCCTTTATGTTATTACTGTAAGCATAAAATTCAGACAGGAGAAGAAGAAGGAAAGAAGCATGATGATATTATATTATTGTTCAATATAGTAACAAAAAGGATCTGTTAAGTCTCGTCAATACATTTTACCGTAGGGTTAAAAGAAATTAAAAGACCGTTATAAAAAAGATGGTTTCAATAGTTCAATTTCTAAAATTTTCCCCTCTTGTCTGATTTTAAATCAATCCTTTCCTCTCTTTATTCAACAAAAGAAATGTGAACAAAAAGTAAAGGATTTTGCTATCAGCTAATTTTAGATAATAGTATTTTATCTTGCAAAATAGTTTGAATAATAACTTAATGAATTGTAATGTGTGGGAGTCTCCGTGGCATAGTGGCTAACATGCTGGATTGCAACATCATTGTAAGTTCAAACTCCAATCCTGCTATTACATTTGCTTTCAGACTAATACTCTTGGGAAAGGTATGAACTCCCTCATTCCTCCAGCTATGGGTTAAAGTTAAATAGTATCACTACTGTTATTCTACAAGGGTTGCTTTGGCATTAGATAACCCATGAAGGCTGATATGCCATTAAAAAAGAAGCCAAAATTGTAAAATATTGCTAGTTTTTTTAAAGATTTCTTATAAATCTGAAATATTCTACCTATAAAATACCATAGTGGCATTGAACTTAGATTGGTACATAAAAAGCAGAATAAGTTTTGTTTACAATAAAAAGAAAAAAGTATATTTAATTATTATTCTAAATGCAAAAAGAAAAAGACTTTAGCAGAAAACTTGTTCAGTACAACATGATCCTGATAGAAGCACTTGTGGCATAACAGTTATCATCATAAGGAATGGATGTTGTGACCAAAGTTCAAATCCTGTACAAGGCTGTTTGCTTTTCCTTAAAAGCATGAATCCATCCGTTCTCCCCTAGTTATGGATAAATAGTAGGGCAGACTGATTAGGCAACTAGTCTAGGAAAAAGAAAACTCTGAAACCAGTTATACTCTGCTCAAAAATTGACCTTGTGTCACATCCTGCCTGTGGCAGAGGAGTTGGATGAATACATACACAATAGTTGCATTCCAATATTGCATGGTATTGTATAAGATCAATCAATAAAAGTAAGGATTGTGGAAAATATTGTGCACAATTTAAACAAGCATTAAATTCAATTCTAAGTTCTGCCGATGGAGCATGTGTGCAGTTCAGAGTCTGAAAAGAAGATATAGACTTATTTTAATGAACAATAAAACCTTTGGTATTATTCATATTTTAGAATTAGAAATTTGCATGAATTGAGTTAACTATTACAATAAGTGAGCCTTACCTATTGAATAATTCATCTTTTCAATTTTTGTAAATGTTCATTTATAGTTTGTTTTTATTTTTATGTTTTTGTTTGTCATATACACAACAGGTGGCTTGTTGTTGGTAAATGCTGATTGGTTGATCTGCCTGTAGATTTAAATTAAATCTCTCTTTATTCATATGCTGTTTTTTGTTGTTTGTTTTTTTAAATAGAATTACATATGCATGTACATATTTAAACTGTTAACATAATCATATAAAATGGAATAACTGTTTGAAGAGTTAGTGGATTTTGTTTTTATGGTAACAGTGGCTTTAGAATATAAATGAAATTGAAATGACAAGTATTATTAGAAATGAAAAATAGGAATAAGTATGTTCAGTTTTACATATAAAGAAGAAAAAAGATAATTAATTTGACTTTAAAACCTACAGAAAAAATTGTTTCTATTTGCTGTAAAGAATTTTTATTTCCTATGATGCGTATCACGATTGGATTTTATTGTAGTTAATACATACTGATGGAAAATAAAATTTTAATACTCTTAATAGGTTTAAATTTACTCAAGATTAAACAGAAAGATAATATAGTTTAATTACAGTAAAGGATCATATGCACAGATTCCAAAATAAGAGGTGTATCAACTGTACTCCTATTAATATACGGTACCTTTCTGAGGGTTTTCACACAGACCTCTACTCACACATACATATGGTATGATATACGGATATTATTATTATTACTTGCTGTCCATCGTATCCAATGATGACATCACGCAAATCTGTTTCCTCCGATATATTCAGTCTCTTATGTCTTGCCAGCTGTCTATGGGGATGTTAAAGTCCTCTAGGTTTCTCTTGATGTTGTCTTTATACCTGAGCTTTGGTCTACCAATTCCACATGATCCCTCTCTCAGTTGAGAGTACAGAATCTGTTTTGGCAGTCTGTAATCCCCAAGTCTGTTTAAGTAGCCAGCCCACCTCAGGTTGCACTGGACAAGTATGTTGTGCATGCCAGGGAGTCCAGTTCCCTTCAGGATGGTCCTGTTTGAAACCTGCTGCCACCACTTGACATTTAATATACTGCACAAGTGACACATCTAGGAGACATGTAGTCTGTGGGCATCTGCTTTGTATATCATCCAGACTTCCGCATGTACAGAAGGGTTGAGAGAACTATGGCACAGTATACTGTACATTTAGCTGTCAAGGAGATGTCTGTTGAACCACTTGCCTCTTCAGCCGACCAAATGCTGATATAAGTCTTACTAATCACAAGTGAAACACAAGCAGCTTCCTCCAAGATTTGAACTCTGGTTGCTGATATCATCTCCAGTGACAAGAACCATTATGCTAGGCACACCCGCCCAACCGTAAGATCATCTACAGATATGGCTTTCAATATGATCTATGTGCATGGTGTAATGGTTAGAGTCATGGGAAATGGACTCGTCACGCCAAGTTCAAATCCTGGACATGGAAATTACATTTTCACTTAGCACTAATACCCTTGGGAAAGGTATGAATCCTACTCTCCCTGCAGCTATGGGTAAACAGCAGACTGGACTCTTTAACCTTGGTTAGGCAACCAGTCTAGGAGAAGGAAAACTCTAAAATCAAACCTGTTGAACTTTGCTTAATAAATTGACCTTGTGTCACATCCTGCTTGTGTGGAGAGGTTGGTAAATATATGCTTAGTAGTTGAGAGTAAGTAACAGATCATTACAAATAATCAAATATTTCCAAACTGTATACACACTTTTATTAATAGCTCTACATAGAAGGAAGTGCCATGGTGTAATGATTATCATTGTAGGAAATAAACACAGCAACATGAGTTCAAATCCTGGATAAGACTTTACATTTCACGTAATGCTAATACTATTGAGAAAGGTATGCATCCAACTAGTTTCCCTTCAACTATGGGTAAATAAAAGAGCAAACTGGGTTCTTTAACCTTGATATGACAACCAAACCAGGAGAAAGAAAAACCCTAAATTCAAACCTGTTAAACTTTGCTTAAAAATTGACCATATGTCACATCCTACTTGAGCGGAAGGGTTGGTAAATACATACATAGATTAAAAGAATATCTGTGACAATTTTAAGTGCTTGTGTTTATAATTATACAACTTCTTTTATATAAGCGTAAATTACATGTAAATCTATTATCCTATTTTTAGGTTCCTTTTTTTTATAAATAAAGGTTACATTGAACTACTTAACATTTCTTCTAAAATAATTTCTTTCCTAAAACCTATCAATTTAAACGCTATGCTGGTTTAAGAAATATCTTCTCTCTCTCTCTCTCTCTCTCTCTCTCTCTCTACATTGTAATATGCTATTTTAGTTCCAAGGTCAGAGAATTGTGTCAATTTCTCTAGATACCTTTTAATACCTTTGGTGCTTTGCTATGAGAAGACTAACCAGAAACCATACAAAATACATTGATAATGCAATATTTCAATCAGAACCTGTCATAGCAACTTTTAATACCTTATATGTTAGCATACAAGCAGCCCTATAAGCTGGGGCTTTAGAATATACCGACTGCACCTCTGCAGAGAGGTAAGACCCCCCCCCCCAATGGGTCCCATCTGTTGGCCATGCATGGCAACCAGTGATGTTTAAGGATGGAGTCCTGGTGGATGAGCAGTCCATGACATGCAACACTCCACTTAGACCCTTACTTGGTTAACACGCTGGACTGTGACATCGCAGTGAGTTCAAACTCCAGTCATGGTATTATGTTCGCTTTCGGACTAATACCCTTGGGAAAGGTATGAACCACTCATTCCAACAACTATGGGTTAAACAGTATCGTAACTGTTCTTCTAGAGGGATGGCTTTGGCATTAAATAACTTACAAAGGTTGATGTGCCATTAAACAAAGAAACCATTTTTTTTTTTTTTTTTTTTTTTGGTGTAAGAGATAACTATGAAATTAGAATCCTTCCCTTCTTCCTCAATAAGTAAGTAGTCATTGCAAGGGACAGCAAGGGAGTCTATCCCCTTTTCACTAGCACTAGACCAAGGAGATTTTTTTTTCATCTTAGGTGGGGTGCCACACCTACCATCAGCTCCTCACTTTGCAGCACAGATTCCTGTGATACTCATATGCTAAGTTGCCAAGAGCCGGTATCGAACCCGGAACCTTATGGTTCCTAGTCAAACGCTCTACCAACTAAGTTAAACTGAAGCACTAATATCATGGACCATTGTTACAATGGAAACTCAATGGTTTCTAAGAAAACTGCCAATGATTGGTTACTTTTTAATGGTAGATCAGATTGATTTCTTTCAGTTTTAACCTTTCACTCACTATCTACATAAACAGTAGACAGCAAATTTCATGTAGAAACCTTTCTTGACAATAATCTGTAAATTAAAATGAGTTGTGATTATGCTTTGCTTACGTGGCATCTGTATCTGCTACTGAAGCCAGAGAAGCGCAGCTTAATTGAAGGAGTGAAAAGGTATGTAAGGTATTTTCCCCTGTAGATAGCACATTTCTAGAATAGAATTAAGTTGATTGTTCAGGGTTGTCACTCTCATTGAATAGATAAAATGATACAGTTTGCTGTATTTAACCTGTTATGAAATGATTATCTTCTTGAACATTTTCTCATCTTACGTCATCAAGATGACATTTTCTCAGTCACTAATTATTTGTTTTCTCACTAATGTTGCCTCGGAAACTGGAAAGACTGTCACGTCAAACTGTGATATGACTTTGCATCTGGGCTTGCTACTTGATAAGTGCACTTGACTCAATAGCTCACTTGAGTTAGAAATGTTTTAAACTCCTTAATGTCAAGACAAAAAAAAATATGGTTAAAAATTAAGGTTTCACCTTATCATTTTATAAGTAATGCAAGAAGCAGGCCTTTATAATTAAAAGGAGGAAAAAAAAAAAGAAGAAAAGTGTAAATAAATTATTCCTTTAGATGCTACTCATACATAGAGCAATTCAAAAATACATGGGTTAAAATTCTTACAAGTTTGAGTCAGTATATATGTATTTTCCTATCCTCTTCACACAAGCAGGATGCGATACAAGGTCAATTTCTTAAATGGAGTTCGAATTCAGTTTTCCTTCTCCTATACTGGTTGTCATACCAAGATTAGAAAGCCAAGTTTGCCCTACTATTTACCCCTAGCTGGAGGGAGTATAATTAGATTTATACCTTTCCCAAGGGTATTAGTGCTATGTGAAAGGCAAACAGCCTCAGCCAGGATTTGAACTCCAGTCACCCAGTCCATTTGATGATGACCATTTCGCCATAAACACCTTTAAGTCAGTATATAGTTGTTTTGGTTTTTTTTACAGATCTAAAATATCATTCATATCATAAAATGCAAATAGCCCCACCTCACTGCAAACTTGAACATGAATAAATATTTACACTTAAAAAAGGCAGTGGTTCATTTAAATAAAATATAATTCATTTTCTCCATACTGTCATTTCATTTAATTCTAATCCTTACCCTTTCCCTACAAGCACGTATGTGAAAGACCTAAGCTCAAATTCTGGGTGACAATGTTTGTATTTTACTTCACTGTAATGCTCTTGGGAAAGGCATGAATCCATCTGTTTTCACTGCAGCTATGGCTAAATAGTAGGGCAGACTGGTTCTTGTGCCACAACTAAACAAACCTTAGTAAAAAAAAAAAAAAATTTAAATGAGGGGAAGGGAGGCTGATGTCTCACATGGTGTAATGGTTAACAAGCTAGGCTAGTAAACGATTCCTAGGGAGTTCAAGTCTGTCTGGGTGCCCCATATTTCCAGGCTGGTGCCACAACCTAAACAAAACTTTGTAAAAGAAGTTTTAAAAAGGTACCTCACATGGTGTAATGGTTAGCAAGCTAGACTAACAAACCATTACTAGTGAGTTCAAGTCTCACTGGGTGCTGAGAATTTTCAAATACAGAATGAACATGATAGGGAAAATATTATTACTGTAAGCATAGCAACTAGTGACACTACTTTGAAATAAGTATTATTGCTATTAGTTAAAAAAAATAAAAAATAAAAAAAACTTTCATTACTCTTACATAATTTTAACTTTTTTTATTTTATTTTTTATCAATTTGTTTCTTGGTGGTAGATTTATTTAAGGTTTTGTTTTCTTTCTATAAAAGATCACTGAATACTTTTATATATGAATGGAGATGAAGTAAAGCTGTATTGTCTTTTATAATCTAACTCTTTGAAGCTCATCTGTTATAGACTAGAATGAATTGATTAGTCCATTTTCTGGACCATCTGTTCCTTACTCTACTATGTACTTTAATCCATTCTTTACTTACCAATCAACTATATTGAAGATATAAAGTTGTAATCTCCTCTCCCCGCCTCTCTCCCTCTCTCTCTCTCTCTCTCTCTCTCATTATTTTGACCTACAATTTGAAGCATACATTTGCTAGTTCTTTTAGCTTGCCAGACAGGTTTGAGTGTTGTGTTGTTGTTTTTTAATGTAGTGGAATTAACCTGTACTTATTACATCAGCTAATACATTTTTCAAGCAGATTTACAGTTTGAAACTCCTGGCACTTCTCTTAAGGACCAATGTAGACTAGTTTCAATGACTTAGTAAATCAATTTCTTTGGAATATTTAATTGTATTTGCAGACTTGGTTATTCCCAATACACTCCATGTCAAAACCCTGTTTTTCCTCTTCACCTCTCACTTTTGGAATTGGTCGAGAAAATTCATAAGTATCTAGATATAGATAGACATGAACAGATTTGAATGTATAGACAGATGTGAACAGGCTTAGATAGATAGATAGATAGATAGATAGATAGATAGATAGATGTGAACAGGCTTAGATAGATATATTGATAGATATGAACAAGCCTATGTAGATAGTGAAGATCAGTATTTTCATAGTATTCCTATCTCTAGGAAACCAGACCTAAATATTTTTTTAGTCATATAAAAAAAAGATTTTTATAGATAACTTTACTGAATAATATGGAAATAAACTTGCTATTTCATCCAACATAAAATGTTCTATTTATTAAAGGCTGTTGACACTTATCAATTTGACCACTGACTTTTTGGACTTTCTATTTACATATTCATTATTATAAAAAGGAAGAATTTACTCTGATAAAAATCAACTTTTGAGATTCAATATATATTTATTCTATCTTAATCCTGAGAATTAGCAGTGTGTGCATGTGTGAGGCCTGTATGTGTTGCTGCTTTTTGTTGAGAATATTCAATACTAGATAACCTCAATTTCTATTATATTTACATTTTCATGTATAATGACAGACAATTTTATGTCAGAAGTGTTCAGGTTGCAATATAAATTTCCATTGTTATTGTCTATATATGGTTAAAACCATCATCATAGCATTTATTCGTTTTCCTTTTCTTTCTTTTTTTAATTAATAAATATATGATTTTTTTTCTCCACCAAAAGATATGTACTGATCTAATGCATGACCAATATTAAAATATTAAGAGGAAACCCAGTTTTAATTAAATTTTAAAAATGAATATATATATATATATATATATATTATATATATATATATAAAACAGTTTTAAATTCTTACCAGCAGCTCTTTAAAAATTAGAATAATTTTCACCTTTGCTATTTGAAAATGACACACACACTAAATGTTTTGAAGTTAACATTTAGTAAATATGAAAATATTTAAGATATCACCACATTTATTAGACAAATACTGACTACCTAGAATTTTTTTATTTATTTGTTTTGTATTTTGGGAACTTTCCTTTATTTCATGACTAGAAGCAGCTACCTGGTGTCATCTGGGTAGAAGGGGGATTTTTTAAAAAGTTAGTCTTGCAGATCCATTATTATTAATCGCAAGTTGGATCCTCGCTGGATGACCCATAAAAAATCCTACGTAAAAAAGACCAGGTGGGATGTCAGAATTTTTTTCCCAAATATAAATAAAATTTTCATTATTTTTGCACAAAAAGCAAGCTCTGGTGATAGTGAATATGTATATATATTTACATACACACAACTGCCCTTTATATATGTATAGTAGATAGATTGATAGATAATAAAGAATGTCTGAAATTTAACTATAAGTCTGCTATTCTTCTATATCAATATATATTGACTTTTCAGTTGATTGATTGAAATAACATGTCACTCCGTCTAGGGTTATTTTATGCCTAGAGTTAAGGGAATCGCGTTTTCTCAATCATATAAAAAAAAAAAATTTGTAGATAACTATTTTTTGGCCTAGTTGTTTCTTAAGAGTGTTTTACATATAGTTATGTTATCAGGTATTTTTATCTAATACAAAAATGATTTACACACCGTTTCAAGTATTTCTATCTAATACTAATAATTCATATACCATCATTTCATGGTTTCAAGTAATTATTTCATTTAATAATAACCATTTGTTTGCTCACAGTTATGAAGTTTCAATTATTCTTATTTAACACCCATAATTTCCAAACAGTTATATGGTTTTAGGTAACTACGGTCTTCCTAACATGAATAATTTTATTTCATGATGATAGTCATCTGTTTGCACACAGTTATATGGGTTCACATATTCTTATCTAATACTAATAATTTTCAAATAGATTTATTTGACCCATTAGATGAAACTTTAACAGGTACTACTACTCCAGGTCAGTGGACCTGGGAGAAATGGCAATGAACAGGTACTCCACACTCCCTCAGAACCCCAGAAGGGGAGCTTGATCATCAGATGCAGTTAGACTAAACTCCAGAACATCCCCTTTTTGGGGGTGGGTGTCATGTCTCTCTGCAAGTATATAGTGTATTCCAAACCCCACTGACAGGACATCCTTTTCGGTTGAACTATATTTTAATTTGAAATATTTATGCCAACCCAACAGGATGTGAAAAACAAGGTCAATTTCTTAAGCAGGTTTTAACAGGTTTGAATTCAGAGTTTTCCTTCTCCTACACTTGTTACCTAGCCATGGTTAAAGAGCCCAGTCTACCCTACTATTTACCCATAGCTGGAGGGAGTAATTGGATACATACCTATTTAAATTTGAATATACCCTTAAGGTATGCATTCAACTATTCTCCCTCCAGCTATGGATAAATAGTAGGGCAGACTGGGCTCTTTAACTTTGATTAGGCAACCAGTCTAGGAGAAGGAAAACTCTGAATTCAAACCTGCTAAACTCCACTTAAAAAATTGACTTTTTGTCACAGTCTACTCATGCAGAGGGGTTGATAAATATGTATATTCAAATATGAATTTTTAAACCTTTAACATTCTCCCCATCCCCACCATCTAGTCTAATCACTGAAACTGCCATTTACTAATCTCTTTCCTGTTGAAAGCATTTAATAGTAGACATCAACATATCTCAGCAGAAAGTTTGAAGGTGAAATGTTTCTGTCCTGTTTTTCCATCATAGTTACAGTGTATATATATATATTTGGGAGTGGGGTGGGAGTTGACAAATCCCATATTATTTTTATTTCTAATAACTTGGGTTGTCAAAAAAAAATGACACCTCATTTTATTAAAAGTATTTAATCTGATTAAGCTTTTAGTGGCACTCATGCTGCTACTGAACTTGAATTGATTCATTCAAACCCTTTCTCTATCTGAATAATCCTTTGGTGTTATATTGCAGTTGTGGGTACCTTAGTCTGCCAGAAAATAATAAAAAGAACTTAGAGGTACTTATGACTTCATATCAGTGGGAGTAGGTGGGATAGAGTAATTTAGAGAGTCCTCCAATTTCCACAGAATTAATACCTGATAATAAGTAGTCAGAGAACTTACTACTTAACACTTTACTCTTTATATAGAAATATCACTTTCCAGTCCTCAGAATTCATAGGATTCTATCATTTTCATCTTTTCTTAATTCACTTTGTCAATTTTGCTGTTTGATAAAATCCAAATCCTATATGATGAACTTGAGAGTAATCACAATTTTCAAATTCTTTTTTATGCTGTGAAAATCATTCAGATCAACAATTATTTTAAATTCTAAAAATCCTTAAAATTTTTGCATCAGTCATCATTTTGTAAATGAGTTAAAAGAAATAACTGTTGGCTAAAAAGAGTCATTACTGAATTTTTTCTTCTTTTTCTTTAAAGACATCTATGTGGCTGATGGCTAAGTATTTAAATTTATTCTAACTTCCCTTTTTCTGATAAAAAAAAAGTTTTATTTGTTCCAGTATTTCCTTCTTTAGTAAATTCTTTTATTTATAATCAAATCAGTTGAATGATTAAATTTGATTTTTTTTTTTTTTTTTTTTTTTTTTCTAAAATTTTTAATTTTTTTTACTTCCATTAAATCAATTAGTGAATGAATGGGGGACACATTTTCTATTATTTTCTTCTCCCCCCGGATATACACACACACTTCCATTGTATATACTGTCAAGTGTTTGAAGTCATTTAAACATTTTGAGAATATAGATAAAACAATGACAAAAAAAATAATTAATTAGATATTTGAGTTTTGGTCATGTGAGTAGAAAATTTATCCAAAATAGTACTTTGTTTATAAAAAAAAATGAATTGATTTTGCATTAAATGACCCAAAAAGGGTTGATATGCCATAAAACAAAACAAAGCAAAACAACCAACCAAAATAGATTGGTTTCCATAACTACTATCTGATCCAGTACACATCTTAATCTATAAAATTTACCAGACTTTGTGACAAAGCACCAAGTTCAAAAGTTACATTTAATTTTGTAAAATCAAAACATTCTTACTCTACATTTAAAGAATAGGTTTTCCTTAGCAATAAAAGCAAACATTTTTAATAATTTTGACTACTATCACCCTTCACCTTCCTAATTTCAGTTGATTTTTATTGAAACTCTGATCATCATAGAAATTTGAATAATGCCTATAAAGCCACTCAATACAATTGTCTCCAATTAGTCTGTGCCATTATTTATTATTGTTTTATACATTAGTTGTGATAGGATTAATCTTTTTTTTCTTGTTACACACTAATGTGCTGGACTGTGTGACTACACAATAAACAAGTTCAAACTTCAGTCATACTATTAAATTCACTTTTGGACTAATACTCTTGGGAAAGGTATGAACCCTTTCTTTCTGCAGCTATGGGTTAAATAGTATCACTACTGTTCTTCTACAAGGATGACTTTGGCATTAAATAACCTACAAAAGTTGATATGCCATTAAAACAAAGAAACCAAACTTATTCTTTATTCATTTTTGTGATACACTATGTTCCTGGCTGTCATAGAGTAAGTTACAATAAAATGCAACTAGAATTAGAAAAATGAAGAATAATGCTAGTCAAAATTATCAATAATAATGATTGACAGAGATCTTCATCTTTAAAAAATAAACAACGGTTAAATAAAAATGTAATGAAAGCAAATTAAGATATTTTCCCTTAATTAGAATAATCAATTGATTTATTTAATCTACTTATTATCAATTGGTTTGTTTTTTTCTAACTACTGTGATGGCAATTTTTTTCTCAAAGGAAGTTGACAAAAATAGAAAATCTTTATTTTATGTTTAAAACAGTATTATTTCTGCAACAGTATATGTAATATGCTAATGATTCAAACAATAATTATATACATATATATATATATATATATATATATATATATATATGAACCAAAGATGTGCAGACCTTCACTATTTATATCACCAAAGTGAATATGTAAATTTCCTTTCATAGCAGTGCCGTCATCTTGAAAATAAATAGCACAAGATGAGTTATCTTAACCATGGCACTAAACTGATGACTTTCTAAGATGATATATCTTATCTGTAGCAGCTATCAAGTTAATAAATAAATTCAGAAATTTGGAATTCTCTTGGTAAATTATTTTCATTTTAGCATTTCAGATCTACAAATAGTCTTTTACTTGTAAGAGAATTTAAAATTATTTATCTTTGGAACTATTAATAATACTTGAGTATGATAAGGTATACAAAACTGGCCAATCAGGTGAAAGCTATTTCTCATTGGTTTATAATCTTATTTTTATTATTTATTGTAATGGACTCCATCAGTTCTATACATCTGCTATAGAAGAAAGTCTTAATTCTTATCTGTTTGATTCTTGCTAATACCACTTTCTGCTTTTTTTGCAGGAGTTTTGTGCTGATTTTCAATATAAGACTTGATTGCAATCGAAAAATATAGAATTCTCTTTCTCTTAAATAAATCTTACCAGCTTGAGGAATAATAAAAAACTTTTTTTTTTACGTACAAGCCTTAAACTTTTTAAGTATTATTTCTCTTATATCATGATCCTCAGTAATACCAGCTGGGGGTTGTACAGACACCATGCTGACTCTCTGACAATCACCTGCCATCTATCTTGGTAGTGAGTTGTACTCTGCAACTCAGCAAAAGACAGGCCTGTCCAATCCCAGATCTTTCCACCTCTTTTTCTGTCTGCCTCTTCAGCTTTTCCTCAGGAACTGTGCCTTGCAGGATGCTTTTTGCCAACTCTTATATACAAGCAAGCTATTCTATCAAATGAAGGAGGTGCACTTCATGTAACGATTATCATTGTAAGAAATGAAGTCTGCAACCCAAGTTCAAATACTGGATGAGGCTGTTTGCATTTCACTTCATACTAATGCCCTTAAGAAAGGCATGAATTCATCTGTTCTCTCCCTTACCATTACCAAAAGTAAATATTTGACAGACTGGGTTATTTAGTCTTGGTTAGGTAACCAGTCAAGGAGAAGGAAAACTGAATTCAAACTAGTTTTACTCCACATAGAAATTGACCTTGTCACATTGTGCCCATAGTGAATGGGTTAGGTAAATATATATTCTATCAAATAGATATTTTCATTTCATTCTTTTAGTCTCCAACCAATTGACATTTCTTAGTTGAGATGTAAAGATTGATTGTTACAAACAAAACACCAAAAATGTTATCCTGTTGATCTGCTTCAAAGAGTTAAGTGCAGTGTAAATCAAAGCATACTATGGGGTAGCAAGAGGTTTTGGGTTTTAAGGTTTAAAGGTAGCTGGATATTCTTGTTGCGTGTTTTTAGGGTTTTGCTTTTAAACACCATTTCATTTGGTGGTTGTGCTGAAAAGGAAGAAATTCAAGGAACGAAAGGAAAGAGACAGACAGAAGGTGGTTTTATGACTTTATGGCTTTATTTACTGGTCATAGCCGCCCATGGTAAGGGGATATCCCTCTGGCCATGGTAAGGGGATATCCCTCTGGCCATGGTAGTGACTACACACAGTTAAGATCTAAACTCTAATGACCGATGCATTATCTTCGGAGTCGGAGTTGGTCCTTTTTCTCGCACATGCACTGAGGGTTTTTCCAGTGAAGGCTCATGAGAGTTTGTTTTTTTTTTAATTTCAATTTTATTTTGATCCCTCACAGTACTTTCATATTCAAACAAGATCCTTCAATTAAAATGGTTATGGATTAAAAGATTAAAACCTTTAATGCTCTGATAAGATAGAAGATCAAGGTTTTCAATCTGCTTTCTATAAGATTAAGTCTATGATTAATCATGAAAATGTCACTAAGTTGACTCAGTTGTAACATTTTCAGGTTTATTTGAACTGATCATATCTTCTTTTAGACTGACCAAATTTGGGCAAAACTTTTCAGCTGAACTATTTTGTCATTTAACACATTTACTGTCTTATTTATATGTACCTCGATTTTGAAAGAAAAGATACCACTTTTTTTTTTCTTTTTTTCTTTCTTTTTCACAGACTATAGTCATTTTTGAATATGTATTGGAATAAGTTATTTTATGTTAATTTCACAGTCTGAATGATATACAGGGTTCTTAAAAAATATATCATTTAAGATGTACAGGGTTTCAGAAAAATTGATATCATTTCATAATTTAATAACTTTACCAATTCTTGTTCAAATGATTTCAAATTTTAACAGCATGTGTAGAAACAACTCAAAATTCTATGTTTTAATGTTTAAACAACTTTTCTTTCAGCGAATGGCATTTCTATACCTCAAAAGAAAAAATATTAAACATTCAATTTTGAGTTGTTATATAATATAATATATATATTATATTATATATGAATCATGAGATCTAGTCTCTAATGTTGCAATAGTAGCAACATTAATTTTAGTTTACAATAAAGTTGCAGTCATTATGTAAATTTACTGAATCTTCATTTCATTTTTAAATCATTGTAAAATGAATTATGAAACTTTCTGCAGCTTTTTTATTTTTATTTTTATTTTTATTTTTATTTATTTTTTTTTTTTTTGATAGTTTGCTTAAGACAGCATTTGAAATGTCTTATCTGCATTATCTGTTTGGTTCTTTTGTGCAACCCTTGAACAATTCCTGGTTGAATAAATGAAATGTTTATATTTGAATTTTTTCAAATTGGCTGCTTTTAAAACTGGTTATGTTTTGTTAAAAAAAAAGATTTTTTTTTTTAATTTCTTCATTGAAAACATGAACATTTAATGACATTCAAATATTTCACAGTCGCATGACATTCAGATCAACTTTTGATCTTACAAAAGAAAAAGTAATAATAATAATTCACAGCATGATAGCTACTTTGTTGGAAACCTTTCATTTAATAATTTTTTCTTAATTTGTTCTTAATTATCTCCTTCAGACGCCAGAGGAACATGAAGCAGAAACGAAAATCAAATCAAAGGAAGCCAGAAAATATATTTTCAACTGCTTGGACGATATGGCGCAGGTGAGAATGCCCCGGAGCTTCACACAAGACAAAGGGTTCGCTGTAAGCTGTCTTAGTATAGTGTTGTTTAGTTCAGGCATGTAGATTAGTAGCCAGCTGTTCGCAACTTGTTATGACTCGCCATCAACAACTAATTTTTCTTCCCAAATCTTCTAAGCTGCAATGTCAGCTGACCTTCTAATGAAAATTATTATTTATTTTTTTTTTTTTTTTTTTTTTTTTTAATGATCACAGACCCTGGTTTTCTTTCTTAAGTGGGGGAAAATACATATGTGACACTTTGAAGCATGACCCTCTTTTTCTTTTTTTTTTTTTTTTTTTTTTCCTCAATATATAATTATATTTTACCTTGTAACACTAGAAAAAGATTGTTTTGTATCAGGTTTATGAAAAAGAAGAAAAGAACAGAATAATAATTTCAACAATGGAATTATAATTTATCCAATTGTGATATTAGTCTTTCCTTGGCTTCGTCAGGTATTACCATGTGGGAAAAATGACATTATTATATATATATATATATATATATATATATATGCTCTAATTTTTGGCAAACAACTTTATTTCAAATTGTTTTCAAGTTTTTTGGGGTTTTTTTTCCTCTTATCTTCTTTAAAATACTATCCTATTAATCTTGTTGTTTGCACAGAATGATATAAAATTTAAACTTCTAATGGATAAAGTTCTCCTAATTCTATTAACTTATTGCTTTCTACTGAGAGAAACTCAAAAGCAGTAAAATGTTAATATGCATTTCAGCTTTCAGTAGAAATAAATTTTAATGTTGCTATTGACTAAATTAAATGAGATTTTTAAACTGCATATTTTAAAAACTTTATTAATGACTATTCTTTTCAAGATCAGACACACACAATCAAAAAATCTGGCATTTATTTTTTTTCTTTCTTTTGAAATCAAAAATGATGAATTAGAATTAATAACTCTTTTTGAAATAATTGATTCAAACATTATTTTCTTAAGTTAAAATCTATAACACAACCAGGATACATCATTATAGCTTCATTTATAAGTACAGGTTAATCACCATTCAGCAAAAAACACTTTTTTTTTCAGGGGTGAGGGGGTGGGGGATAATAGATTTTTTAAAAAAGAAATGATAGCCAAAAAGAAATAATTCCATTGTAATTATTTTCAAACTATTTTATATATAGTCCAGGTTAAAAGCATGGTAAGAGTAACCTGAAGACAAACTTTTTAGACCTAATTTTTCCAATGCAAGTATCATTGGGGAATAAGAAAAGGTAACATGGCCTATTTACCATTTCTTATTCCCCAATGATACCTGCATCAGAAAAATAAGGTCTAAAAAAGTTTGGTTTTGGGTTACCCTTACCATGCTTTTAACCGGGATTAAATAGTGTATTTTGTACTAAATTATAATTTTAATTCCATGTCTTCATTTACGTCTTTTTCCTCCATGAATTTGTTAGAAGATACTAGACTGATAATTTGGAAATTTATGAATTTAGCTAGACATGCAGTTGCCATTCACTACTCAGCTGCCATGTCTTCAAGATCTTTCTTTTAGCGACATTTATCAGTTTGACCGTAAATCCAGAGAAGAAAAAAAACATCTAAGCTATAATCTGTTTACTTATCCATCAGTATTGTTTTTGTTTAATGCATTTTTTCCATTCTGCCTTTGGTCAACTCATCATTGTCTATTGAGGGTTTATTTATTGATGTATATTGATTTTTTTTTTTTTTTTTTAAGAATTTTTCTATGCTTTCTCATTTGAATCAGTAGTTGTGCTTGTCAACTGTCACTCTCTTATTAAACAGGTATTGAAAATGTATTACTAAAAAAAAAAAAAAATATATATATATACACACATGGCTCCATTGTTAGTGCTTACTGCAGGCTAGATTTTAAAATGTATAAGCAGTTGTGATTAAAAAAAAAAAAAAGATACAAATTCTTTGGTAAAATAATAATTTCTACTACAAATATATATATTCAGCATAAGTTGGAAAAATATGAAGATCTGCAAGAACAATGTGTCAGAAATGGATATCAAATGTATTTCTTATCGAGTTTAGATACCTTGGACTTTCACCATCAGACAAGAAGAAATACATAAACAAGATCCAAAATAAGGGCCTAATTGCATCAGTGTGGATATGCCAGTTCCACAGTGTGATGACAATCCAACAAAGCTTGGTAGTATTGTGAGATACTGTTGGGTCATGCTGGGCTAATGCTTCAGACCAACAACTAGGCCTGAACCCAGAGTCATCATCTGATGGAGGCTTTGTTAGTATATGTAGTAATAATTATTTAGCTCAATTTTGAGATATATTGATTGAAAGGAATCAGTCAGAATTTTATCACAGCACATAGGATTCCTTTATTTGCTACCTGTTTTAAAAACAGTAATTTCAGCTTAAACTATGTAGAATATTATCTTGACTTACCTGCTGAAATTTACATTCAGTGTCTTGGCATTGTCAGCTCATCAGTTAATTCAAATTTAACATCATTGAATTTATGATTCATTGCTGAGATAGTGTACACTGACTTTCCCGGTGATCTCCAGGATAAATGTGATAGACTGATATATATATTAGTACAAATCATTTACCACAGTTTGTGTTCCTTCTATTACAAATGCTTGTACAATCACTTTTCTCCAGAATTCCCAGGTCTGTGTGGTCAAATGTTGCTCTTCTAAATGCTTCTCTTTTAAATTTAACATTATATATATATATATATATATATATATATATATATATATATATATATACTTTAAAAATTATCAAAATATAATAATCTAATTGAGTGTTGATTTTAAAAGATTAAAAAACAAAAGAAACTCTCTACTTTTAGTAAGGAGATCATTACTTGACCATTCTTTGTATTCAGTACTTTTTGTTCAAACATCCTCCCCACCCCATCACTTTTGTGTTGATGCCTCTCATAACCATTTGGTTGCAGCTTGAATTTTATTGTATTGTCACAATAAAAGCAGAATTTGTTTGTTTTATTTTTTTTTGTTAGCCCCTCTCTTTTCTTTCTTCTGTTCTTTAAAGAAATCTTCATTCTTTTGTTGAATTTTTTTATTAAAAGAATAAATAAATTAGCAATAATATAAACTAAAATTCTTTTAATTCAATACAATCTTAAAAATCTAAAATTTATCAAAAAATATTTTTCTATTTCCACATTTTGAATTGATAATTTTTTAAATTTAAATTTGTTCCCCATTCTTTATTGAATGCTAATATATTTTTTTATTTATTAGATGAAGATTTGTCAATTGTCATTATTAATTTTAACTAGTTTTTTTTTTTTTTTTTTTTTAAACTTTAGTTGTTTTTTTTTGTCACAACTCACTCAGATAATTATTTCTATGACAGCAGGGAACAGCACATATGAAAGACAATAATAAAGGATAAGTCTCACATGTCTCATCAACATCTTATGTTTTATTATTGTTTCCAATCCATGATTATTCCTTGCTGTCAGAGAAACGATGTTCCAAGTGATTTGCAATGAATAAAGTAACTTTTTTTAAAAAACTAAAAGAAAATACTAGTTAAAATGAATAATATTAGTTTTCTTTTAGTCAAATTAATGTTTTGTTTTTTTCATTTTGATTTTCAACTTTACAAAATTCTGCTTTTATTTGGCAAATTGTATTGAAAATTTGTTGTATTTGTTTTCTTTTTTGCTTTTTCCCCCATTTTTTTCTATTTGTAAATCATAAACCTTTTTTTTTAATCTTTGCTTTAACTGATTATTTGCACACGCTTTCTTTGTGTATGTCTGTATTTGAACAAGAGAATAGATTAGAACTACTGCATGTATCATACATACATATATATATGTATGCCTTGTCTAATAATTAAATATCCATTATAAATATGCGTGTCTGTGATTGAATAAGTGTTTATTTTTGTATATATGAACACCTGCAATCATTTTCAGTTAATGTGTTTAATTTTTGCTTTGCACAATGAATTAGTTTCTCCCAGTTTTAGTTGTTTTCTTTCTTTTTTTTTTCTTGGGGTGGGGGGGGCTAGAATTTTTTCATCAAATCATTTCCTGCTTTTTTGGTTATTTCAAAGTCATCCAACATTCTAAACACAAGTATAAAATATAATATATATATATGTGTGTGTGTGTGTGTATAATCCAACAAAATTCTCTTTGTTTATATACTAATAGAAAATAGAATTCTAACACCCAGAAGTACAAAGCCAATTTTGACCTGGATATAGTATAGGTATGCTAGTGGGTTGTAGATATGCTGATAAAATTTTCAGTCTTTAGCCATCTTGCAACTTGTTAATACCCAAGGAGGATATACAGTGTATTAAGTATAGAGACTGAGTAATGTTGATACACCCCATAATTTTGAACCTGTGCAAGTATGCTGACAGAAAATAATTGTAACTGAAGCCCAATGCCAATTATGACCTAGGTACAGTATGCATATGTTAGAGAGTAAGAGATATTCTTATAAAATTTTTAGACTTTGGCTTTCTTGTGATGTAGTAACACTCATATGACTTCACTGTCTGCAACACTGTGAGAGTGCAAGCCTGTGTTAATGCCTAAAGAGGATGTACAGCAGAGTTTCCCCAAATTTTCAGCTTTAGGGCTACAAAACTTAACTCAAGAATGATTGAGGCTGTGATCTTAAAAGGACAGGAAAAAAACACTTAAATGTCCTGATAGAATAAAGCAATTTCCAATTAAATTTGCTGCTTGATTTGATAATTTTGTATTAAATTCTAAATATAACGGAAATAGTTCTTCTGAATGATCACACTGGACACATACTGTAAAGTAGGGTTTCCCAACCTTTTTTGACCCAAGGGCCACAAAACTTAGAAGGGACTAGTGATGCAATTTTAATGGGACGGGAAACAAATTGTGTAAATTCACAAGGTAACAATCCTGATTTATTAATAAGACATTTGATGTTGTTTGCAATCAAGTTAAATGAAGAGGTTGACAGAAGGGGAGCACACCAGACAAGTGAGGATTTGAGAGTTGCAAACACACAATACATTTGGCATGCTTCATTTTTTTAGAACAACTATTCACAGCAATATATAGTGCCAAACATACTCACTACATGTTGGGTTTGGTTAATAAGATTGGAGAATCATCTTCATGGAAGCACATGGTTTCTTATAGAAGTCAAGGATGTGACAAGCAAGAAACATGGACTTCAAATCTTCTGAACAATGAAGATCAATGAGTTTCATCTGCAATTGTAATGGTACTTTATCACAGTCAACATCAAAAGGTGAAGAGAACATTTTGAAAGTTAAGTTAAGTGCTGCATTGATGGGCCTCAAAGGCCACCTGTGGCTCATGGGTTGGGGATTCCTGATGTACAGTATACTAATATGGAGTCTGAGTATTGCTGATACAACCCTTATTTTTTAACCTGTGCTTCTTGATTGATTTATATATGTGATTATGTAATCCAGCTATATTATCTGTACATTTAATCTTGAGTAAATTTGAATAAACTCGGGTTGTAGCAATTTTTTTTCTGTCAGTATATATGAATAAAATTTGAATACTACTGTAATTTTAAGGTCGGGGGGTCAAAATTTAAATTATTCAATAGTGCAGTCACACAGATTCAAGGATGTTGAGGACATTATAAGAAATACAATAGCGCAGCTTCAGTTTCAGGGATGCTTTCGCTAATAGAAAACTTGCCTGAATAAATGTGTTGAATGTCAAGGGAAATATTTTGAAGTAAATTAACATTTCATTCATTGTTTTTTCTTGTTTTCTAAATTGAAAAGTAATCAAAAAGTTATGATTTAAGGATATGGAGGACATTAAAAGAAATATGACAGCACAGCTTTTCACCATATCAAAAGAGAAAATTCAGAGGTGCTTTGACCAATGAAAAACCTGCTGGAATAAATATGTTAAATACCAAGTACTATTCCTACACCCATTTATCTTGAAACCTGTGCTCATATTGATCTCTATATTTGATCCAGCTATATTATCTGTATATTTTATCTTGAGTAAATTGAAACATATTTTCAAGCGGTTGTTATTTGATTTTCCATCAGTATAGATTTAGAATTATCTTGGTACAATCATCACAATGCTTTGGTGTGAAACATCCATAAAACAAAAATCCTTTATAACATATGTTAAAATATGCTACATAATCATATTACATTTTTTCTGCTCTTGCTTATATTTATTATAATGTTACTAGGGTTGGTTATTGAAATAATAACTCCGATTGTAACTTACAAATGAAAAGTGTTTATTTTAACAAGGTGTACAAGACTGTGTTAATAGTAGTATGTTACTAGCTAGTCTCACTAGGAAGAAGGGCCCCTGAGAACAACAGGGTCAATGTTTATATTCAAAGAATAGTCCATTCTATTCCAAAGGAGTATCATTAATTCTCTACAACAATATTATAAACATACATTCATGTAAATCCAGTGAAAAGGAGGGGGTGGAAAAAAGGAAAATTACCTATAAAAATTTTCATGTGCTGAATTTTATATTTATTTAAGTTTCTAATTTTAGCTCCCCCGATTACAATAATTTAATCTCTAATAATGAATTTAAAAAGAATTCTAAAATCATTGAATTATTTTGAATTTTTCCCATAGATGTCTTCAAAATTAATTAATATATATATGAGAGAGCAGGATCCCATTTTTATATTTCAGGGTGACAGACAAAAAAAAACTATTTGGTGACCAAAAAAGTTTGTTCAGTTTATTAACTTTATTGAACAAAATATCTACTATTTCCTTCCACTATCTTTGGTTACATTTCAGATAACTTCCTAATCCCACCCTTACCATCTTTCAACAAAGAATGCTCCTTTCCAAAGGATTGTATTTTGGGTTTTTTTTGTAGGTTGGGAGGGTCATACATTAAGAAAATTCAGTAAAGGTCCAACATCTGTTGAATTCCACATTCAACAGATGTTGGACCTTTACTGAATTTGAATTGATGTGGGAAATGTTCCTAATTTATAACAAATATTACTTGGTCATTCCAACATGTATTTGTTCTAATGGAATATTATTTGTTTCTGTTAATTAATTCCTGCCACTTTTTGTTGATTGCTGACTTCAGATGGTTTAATTGAGAACAGTACTTGTTCAAATCAATCTTTTGGTTCTCTCAAAGAAACTCGTAGTAAAAGAATCCCTTCCAAATGCACGATATATACAATATCATCATCTTTGGATGAAGACTGTTGTAGAAACAAAACATTTTCCTTGCAAATTGGAAATACAGTCTGGTGGATTTTTTTTTTTTTTTTTTTTTTTTGCTGAACTTATGTGGAAGTCAAACATTAAAGTGACTAATATAACCAAGCTGTTGCAAATATTTTTAATTATTGATTTGGATATTTTGAATAAAGTCTGCTTTCGGTACTACTGTGATGTCACATCCTACCACTTCAGCTTGGCTGAGAGCCAGGATATGTTCATGGTCATAGTCTGATGTCAGGTGCTTAATTTGTTAAGTCACAGTCATTATGAGTAACATATAGTGGAAAAACAAGTGTTCTGGTTAAAATAACCATGCTTTTTGTTTGTTTTTTGTTTTGTTTTGGGTTTTTTTTTAGATTAAGCATGAAATACATTCACAGGAAACAATTGTTGCCCAGTCTATACCAAGAACAGTTCATTACAATCTCCTTGTATACAACAATTAACTGTCTCTCCTACATCATATTACAATTATTCTCAAGTAATATCTTGACTTGATCACTACCAATCTCAATGGTTTTATCCAGCTGTAAAGCATTGTTTAGCAAGAAATCTCAAACACAAACCTATACAAGTCATTTTTAAACCATTAAATCATTTAGAGTACCTTCTCCTTGAATTTGACATGCCATCATGGTGTAATGGTTAGCAAGCTAGTCTTGTAGATCCATTACTGCTGGATGCCTCATATTTACAACTTTGTGTTGCATCCTACCTGTGATGAATGGGTTGAGTAAATACCTACTTTCTCCATAAGTTATACAAATCTTTTTTTGAAATTGAGTTATTTTTTTACTTTTGTAAAAAAAAAAATGCATATGCCAAAAAATATTCTAAAAAATTAGAGTTGATCGATAAAAATACACTAATTTTGGTAACCAGAGTTTAAATTCTGGATGAGGCAATTTACATTTTACTTCACACTAATGCCCTTAGAAAAAGCATGAATCAATCTTTTCTCTTCAACCCCACCCCACCTCACCTCCTAACTATGGGTGAAGAGTAGACCAGACTAGGTTCTTTCTTCCTGGATGCCGAATCTCGAAGAAGGGAAACGTTGAATTAAAAACAGTCACCTTGTGTCACATGCTGCTCATGGCAGAGGGGTTGGGTAAATACTTACAGCCGACTCATTGATGAAAATAAGACACTACATAAACAAGGACTTTCTTTATTTGTCAGACCTAGTTTCATTCATGGATGTGGAGGTCATTAAACGAAATTTGGCATCACAGCTTCACACCATATCAAAAAAGAACATTTCAGAGGTGCTTAAATCAATTAAAAACTCTCTACAAAAGTAAAACTAAATGCTCCTAATGCCATCAAACATTACACAAAACAAACATTTTGATTCTCAAGATAATAGTTTATACTATGATTTATGATGGAGGCGCGTGGTGTAATGGTTAGAGTCGTAGGAAATGGACTCGTCAACACGAGTTCAAATCCTGGACAAGGCTGTTTGCATTTCACATAGCGCTAATACCCTTGGGAAAGGTATGCATCTAATTATTCTACCTCCAGCTATCAGGAAATAGTAGGGTAGACTGGGCTCTTTAACCTTGGCTAGGTAACCAGTCTAGGAGAAGGAATAGTCTAAATTCAAACATGTAAAACTCCACTTAAGAAATTGACCTTGTGTCGCATCCTGCTCATGCGGAGGGTTTTGGTAAATATACCTATTATTATACTAAAGCTGAGTTAATCAGCTTTTGCTTCCTAAAGGCTTTTTTGCTGTTTAGTTTAATGACATGAAAATTATATTAAATTATTCCTTACTTTTAGGATTGAATTATGTTTGGAAAAAATTCTGTTTTTATTGGTTTTAATTGGTCGTAATTTGCAATTAAGTCAAAAACCGACCACTCTCTTACTTTACTCTCTGTCTATCTGTTTCTTCCCCTCTATGTATCTCTTGACTGCCTCCTCGTTATAAAATGTTAGTTTCTCTGGAGATTCAGGAGAATTTGAAATGTATTTCTATGTTAAATTTCACAACCAGCAACCCATAGCTTAAATAAGGTCAAACATTTCCTTTCTTAGAAAGCTAACAAAATGATTTTAAGGTTTCGTCTGGCCGTATTTATTTTTAAAAAATGTTATTTGCTTTGCTAACTCCCTTTTCCCTAATCTCAATTATCTACCCAAGCTGAATGGGTGACCCAATGGGTCACGTTTTGTCTAGTATACTATGATTGATTTGATGAACCTTTTGTAAGATTAAAATCAAATTAGAGAAAAGAAAAAGTTATGGAATATTTTATGTATTTTGTTTTAATACTGCAGATTATAGATTAAAATAAAACTTTACTTCAGACTGCTACAATGTCAATATGCTCAAACATGAATAATTACATTCATGTTTAACATTCAATATATAAAATACTTGAAAGAAAAGAAATCTGAGCATAAAAGGGTTATATCTATTCTTTTTGAATATATTACTCCGGCTAGGAATCACAAGGTTCCTGGTTCGATACCGGCCCTTGCGAACTCAGAGTATGAGTAGCACAGGGATCTGTGCGGTAAAGTGAGGAGTTAATAGTAGGTGTGGTGCTCAACCTCACACACTAAAATAATCTCTGCTAGTGAAAAGGGGATAGACTCCCTCACTGTATGGCTCATACCGACATTAAGCCACCCTGTTGACTTTACTTTTTACTTTCTTAAAAGCCATGATAAAAATTTAAAAAAAAAAACATGGTTGCTCATCCGTTAGACTAGACATTGCTGCAATTTTCTCTATGGCATCATTTGATAAAGGATATATGCTCTTCTTCATACAATTTGTTCCCTTCTTTCTTTCCAACAGAATCTTTTTATATTGTTTGAAGAGGGTTTTTTTTTTTTGGGGGGGGGGGGTTTGTTGTTCATCTATTAATTATTTGCCTTGAAAACACACACTCCATCTTGCTTAAACATCTCTGATTCATGATCACTAATCTTCTTGAGATGATGTTAGCCGTAATCTAGAGCTTTATTTGCTGAAATAAGGTTGAGAGCCTTAAGGGTAGAAATATCAACTTGCAGAGATTCAGTTCAAGGCAATCCAGAAGATCCGTGTTTGTTCTTGTCATTCCCCCAGAAATGGGAATTAGGATTACAACATTCAAATATCAGAAAATTTTCATGATCATAAATTAAATCCCTTGAATGAACAACTATGAAATTAAAACTATATATTTCACATATAGATATTGTATATAAGAAAAACAAAAAGGTTAAAATCTTGATATGGCAAAAATAGTCATCTCCAAAATTTATCCTTCTTAATAAAAAAAAATTTTACCATTTAATAAAATTCTCTTTTCCTAACAATCAGCATTCATAATGTTGCCATGTCAATCTAATAGTCTGATGGTAATGTTCTCCAGTATTTTTCCATAAATTTATAAAACTTTCAAAATCATTTATTTGAGTGAAACATCATAATAAATATATAGACATTCAACCAAATTTGTTTTTATCTCTTATTTCACTTCTATCCTGTCTGATATTTATATCAAAACATTTATTCATAATGGGGGGGGGGGGGTTAACCATAACTCAGTAAAAATGATACATCATAGCAAGATTTTTATTAGAGCAATACATATAAAATATTCTAACTTAGAGAATAAGCAATTTCTCGTTGAATGATTATTTTGTGGGACCTGCATTCATTTAATCATCACCCAAAGTAATAGAGATGATTATTATAGGCCAATTAAAATCTTTCATTACTTCCTCATTCTTTTCTTTTTTTAGAAGCATTAGTATTATCATGGACTACTTTTGTTATTTACTGCAAAAGTCTGAAACATAGGTCTTAGATTACTTACAGTACTTGCTGTTACCCATGTAAGCATTGAAACAGGCTCATCATTGCTTAACTTTGGTGAGCTGATGGAAAACATTGCTTTCAGCATGACTTTACCATAAGTCTCATCATGATCTGCAGTTACAACAGGAATCCAAAGGGCTTTGTGGATCATCTAGTATTATATAAAAGGAATATTTCTTATATAAGGGCTTTGTTAGTCATCTAATATATATATATATATATATATAGGAATTTACCTTAGTTAAACTATCTATATTATTAAAATATTTTAAAAACAGATTAGTGCATCATTTTTTTTTTTAATGTTAATATTTATGGAGGTGCTTGTAGTGTAATGGTTATCATCATAGGCAATAGACATGGTGACCAGAGTTCAAATTCTGGATGAGGCTGTTTGCATTTTGCATAATGCTAATACTGTTGGGAATGGTATGCATCCAGTTATTTTTCCCTCCAGCTATGGGTAAATAGCAGGGCAGACTGGGTCCTTTAACCTTTGTGTGGCAATCGGTTTAAGAGAATGAATTCCAACCTGTTAAAAAAACTCTACTTAAACTTATACAGAGGGATTGGTTAAATACATAAAGTTAATATTTACCTATGTATTTTTCTTTTTTTAAATTATTTTTATGGAAACTGGTATTTTTTTTAAATAATTTTGGTTTCAAATAAATAATTAAAATTTTTAAATAAATCTAGTTGTTTTAATTTGAAATTGTTTGAAATGACCTAGGTTTTAAATTTCTTTTTTTCTGCTTATTTAAGTAAAAAGGTCCTACACTCTGGTTTTTATAAAACTTGTATATAATTAAAGAAAAAAAAGTTTTATGTATATTTCTATATAATCCTAAAATTAATGTATGTAGAATATGATAGTTTATTCTACAGAGAACATAGAATGCATTAGTTATTCAAAAGGGAATATTCAGGAATGTGACGTAAATGTGTGAGTTTATATTAGGTTTTTTTGGTTTTTTGGGTTTTTTTGTTTTTTTATATTTGATTTGCTTCTTGACTTCTAAATAGAGATCTTTATTTAGTTTACTTTTTTTTCTTCTTTTTAACAGTTATTGAAAACTCAAGAGAATTAAATGAGTTTTAAATAAATTTTACTTTTTACTGTTTCTATAAGCAAACTATTAAAATCAATCTTCTAAACTAAAAATTTGAAAACTTATTTGTGAATAACACCCCCCCCCACACACACACACACACATACACTAACCTTGAGACATAACTTCATCTGTTTGTTTTTTTTTATCTCAGCAAAGAAAATCTGATTATCCCTGAAGATTTTGCTTTTGTTCCTTGTGAATATCTCTTGAATATTTTAATGTCAAAATTAATCCAACAATAAAAGATCATAACCTTGTTCTATCAGGTGTTTGAGTTTCCTGAATGATCAGTTTTAGTATTTCACACTATTGTTTCAATTATAGTTAGATGGTTAATAATCTCAACACCCGCCCGCCCCCCCCCCCTCTCTCAGATAAATGTCTTACCATTGTTTGTCAGAAATTGAAATGAAGATAAATATATTTTGATTATTAGTTGTTGTTTTTTTTTAAAAAATACTTACTGGCTTTGTAAATGACCATTTTGATCCTTGTTAAATGCTCTAATAATCTGGCCTTGTGCCAGATTTGGTACTTTGCTACTAACCTTCAGTCTTTTTCACCCATTAATCTCTTCTATATCTCTTTTGGTAGTGTTTACCTACATCACCAGACCTACTGACCTAGAAACATTACAAGTCTTCTATGTGTTTATTAGTGGTGTTCCTTTTCCTTAATATCCCAAATAAGGAATACAGGCAATGAAAACACAATCTTCTTTATACATAGTCTTATTGTGTTTATCAGTGGATGATGGATGCTAATTAAGAGATAATCACACAAAATTATTACTGAATTTCGTTAAAGATGATGTACTATAACTTAACGGATGTTTTGTTTTTGTTATCAATTTAAATCTCCTTTGAATTAACTTTGAAGGGAGGACTGAGTGAAGTGTCCATAAAGTAGAGGTATAGTTTACAAGACATACAATGTATAACTGAACACTGACTTTCTGTCCATTATACATATATTATAAGCTGAACTCACTAGTTTATTTTTAAGAATTAAAATTTACCAAAAGTATTTATTTTCTGATGAATTGTGTGTGTGTGTGTGTGTGTGTGTGTGTGTATATATATACACATACATATATGTATGTATATACAAGGTGTGCCAAAAAAGTATCAAGATTTTCAGAACTTTTTGACACACCTTGTATTTTGAAAAAAAATGAATGTTACATTTATTGTTCATTCCTATCTTGGTAAATACAGCTTCAATCTCTATAGTTTTTTTTACACACCTTTTATATTTATATATATATATGTGTGTGTGTGTGTGTGTGTGTTAGTGCCTCTTTTAAAAACAACTTTGATCAATCTTTTTATGTTACAAAATAAATTAACAACATACATCAAAAAGGCATGATATCTCTTAAATATGTTTAGACAATTCACACCTTTTTGTTGTGTGCTAAATACTTTATACAAACATACTTTGAATAGTTAATTTTTAATCATTTTTGGTGTGGTATAAAAGTGATTCATCCATTTCTCAAATTTAACTTTTAAAACACATTTTTTCTTTTATCTTTTTGTGGATATCCAACAAATGTCAAAACAAAACCAACTGAATAAGTTTTATTAGATACTAGATGACCTTTGAATTCAAACTGTCCTTTATGATATCAGTGCTTCTCCTCTGAAAGGAATAAATGCTTCTATATAACATTTTATGGTTATCTCTTATCCATATATTAATATTTGGATGATTAAAATATGTTCAGCATGAATGCAGACATTGCAAATTGAACTGTATTTATTCTCTAAGTTAGAACATTTTAAGCATATTGCTCTTATAAAAATCTCATTATGATGTGCTGTTTTTGCTTGATTACTTTTACATACACCTATTTAAATATAAATTTAATGATATATAGATTTTCCCCGTCATTTTGTTTTTTTCCGAGGAAGCCTATGTTGACATATATGAGAACACATAAGTTTTATTAGATTTATTCTGACTTAACATAATACCAGAAATGAGAAATTTAAATAATCTATTATATACATATTTTGTATTATTTAGATTTTTCAGACTGTTGTTCTCATTTTTATTCTTATATACACAACATTTTGGCTGATGTACCCTCTGGCCTTCTTCAGGTGTTTCTTGTTGAATTCGAGAACCTTCATGGAAGTTTAAACCAAACCCTTTATTTAACCCATTAAGGTAGATTGTTTCATTCCATTAAACATGACCGGGTACAAGTTTTAAGCTATGTTAAGTATTCTATGTTATTTTCGCCTATAGTCAGGCTTGAACCTGCAACCTACAAATGATTGTCACTTAGAACTGTATTAACTCAACCCGTATATCCTTGCACCATGTGTCCAACTGTGTGTATAGATAATACTAATTATCAAGCCTCCTCTCAAAAATTCAGACAAATATCCATATTTATATATTTTATTTTTAATTTTCCTTTGCAATTTATAATTTATATCTGGGATTTTCTGATTTGATTCCAAATAGAAGAAAAGATAAAACAAGCAAGTAACATAATTATTGTTAACTCCAACAGGGTTCCCACGCATCCTGGAAAATAAAATGTAAATTTTCCAGTACTGGAAAAGCTGGAAAAAGGGGTGTTTTATCTCAAAAATCCTGGAAAAATTTTGTATTTTGTCCTGGAAAATTAGAATTATCTGAGACAAAATTAATGTTATTGTTACCGTTAACAAATATAACTAGTAAAATAACAAATACAGTGTTTTTTATTTATTTGTTTTTGTTTTGTTTTAATGTTCAACGAATCTACCCAACATTTCCCAAACTGGTCATGAATATTCATTAAACATTAAAAATCCTTCTGACTGGCTATTTGTTGATTTCATCCGAAGTTTCACTTTCATCATGTAGCAATATTTTGATTTATTTTTACGCGACACTGACACTGAATATGAACAAGACAAGAATTTGTCAGTCAGACTAAAGATAATGAGGTATTCGTTAAAGCTTAGAAAGGTTAAAAAGTAAATTCCGCTTTACAAAACTGCCCCCTCTCCCTCATAAAATTTAGAACATTTAACTTTAAAATTTTCTTTATAATCATGTTCAGCAATGTTAAATCAATTGAATGATTTAATTTTTAAGAAAAAGTAAATATTTTTAGCAAGGCTTAAAATTTGTTTTAAGGGAAAATTTTGTAACTCAGTGAAATATTTTCCACAGAAATTCGACATAAAAAAAAAAATCTCCACAATTGAATTGACATAATTTTAATTTTATTGTCACAAATAACATTATTTAGAAGGTTTGAGTAAAATGCTCAGATAAAGGTAATTTGAAGAAATGAGCTAAAATTGTGATTGAAAATCAAAGAATTTTCGGTACTTGTATAGAATAGCACACATGCAAAATTTTGACTGAAAATGAACAAATTTTTTTTTTTTTTTTTTTTTTTTTTTATAATTACATTTAAGAATTAGATAAAATTGATGTTCATTCAAAAAGTTTATTAAACATTTTTGGAAGCATTGAAAAGTGAAAAAATTTTCCTAAGACAAAATTTGGTTCCATTTTAGTCTCGGTGGTTGGTCGGATGTGGGGGTTGGGATCAAGTGACTATGTCAACAATGTAGGGATTGAGAGTTATTGTTTATAGTTATATTTACGGGGTGGGGTGCTTCAAGCATGCGGCGCTTGAACAAAATTTTCAGGGTTTTTCATCAAATGTCAATTTCATCTCAGTTAAATTAAGTGTTCTTTCCACTATGTAAATAGGGAACTCCCCACCCCCTCTGGAAATATTGGTCATTTTAACATTTTGTCGTCCCAGACTACTGCCCTAATTGACGCTATGTTTTTACTTGCCGACATAATTCTGGCCAAACATAGATATTTTCCGAGTCGTATTTTTCGCATTTTATTGGCAAATTAATGTAGATATTTTACAGTGCCCCCATCCAACCCAGATAGATATTATACAATTAAGCCCCCCCCCACAGCTTTATTTTGGCACATCAATTTAGATATTTTACAACCCACCCCTAGCCCTATCGGTGGGGCTTTAGAATACACAGATTGCACCTCTGCAGAGGCATAAGGACCCCCCTTCTGGGGCCACCTGTTGGCGGCAACCCATGATGCTTAAGAACAGTCCTGGTGGATGAGCAGTCCATGACATGCAACACTCCACTTAGTCTAGAGGGACAGTCGGAGAGGGCTCCTCCAATCAATCGGCTGGTCACATCAAGCCCTAGCACCTATATGATTTCCCCAACCCTTTTTATCATATATGTGCTTGAAGGCGGTGGCTGAGGGTCTTCATGTCCTGGGAATGACATTAAACTCTATCTGATGATGATATTCCAGTAGTGGAGATCTGGGGAATGTGGAGCACCCCTTCATCACCATTGCTCCCTGGTTCACTCTGACCCGGAATGGTAGTACCTGTTAATGGTCCCATCTATGGGTTGAATAGAAAAATGTGTTTATAAAAAAGTTGATTATCCATTAAGATTAAATTTATTTCAAAATTTGTTTTCACATTAAATGGGGCTTTAGAATACACTGAGGTTGATATGCCGTAAAACAAACCAAACAACCCATCCTGTTTAAAAACACTTTTTTTTAATGAATTTGTACTAAGCAACACCACCCCCACCCCCGCCTAATATGACAATGTAAATAAACATAAACCTGTCTGTATTTTTTAGATGAGGCTTGATGGGAATAATTTTGATTTTTCAGATTGTTGTCCTCATCTTTATTGTGGCATGTATAACCATAATGTTTCAGCTGCTATATCCTCCATCCTTCCTCACGTGTTCCCTGTGTATCCAAGTATAGTAATGATCCAACCTGGAAAATCATTTTTAACAGTTTGACAGTTGATCAAATAGGCGTTGAAGAACTTTCAAAGATCCAATTAAAAAAATGACCATTGTTTTTGCATGCCTATCATTCCGACATGTGCCACGAGAAGAATTATGATCATTTAGAAAAAAAAGTTTATTGGCATTTCCTGTCCAACTCGAGGCGTAAAATCTGTCATCAGTCTTTTTCGATATTTTTATTTTTAAACTAATTAACTTTAAAAACAATTTGATTTAGTCTTTTTAATAATTGGTTCCCATATTGTGTTCATCGATACTTGGTTTTCTCAATAGGTCATTACAGTCAAACATAAGCTTCTTTGAGACATTTTCTTTTCCAATGTCCTTCACTATTTATTATTCACTATTTATTATTTTAACTTTGAAATATAACTTTAATATATAATAGTATATAAAATTTGATATAGATATAAAGCAAAGGGACATTATGAAATATCTACATATATTTGCCGATAAAAAAAAGAAACAAGAAACACAACACAGTAAATATTTGAAATTTGAGTTTATTGAAATTTGTACAAATTCAATAAAAAAAAACTAAAAAAACATTCATTTCAAATGTGGAGGGAGAGGGGTAAAATATCTAAATTGATTTGCCAATAAAAAACCGCAATGTTGATCATGGCTAAGCAAAAACAGGAGACCTGACAATTTTATTGTACAGGGCGTCCATAAAGTCCGTTTGCACTTTAAAGAATTTATAACTTTAAAGTGCACACTGACTTTATGGACTCTCTCTATAATTAATTGATAGATGTAGACATCATCTATAATGAACCCAAGATATTTCATTAACCCTGCATCATAAAAAGTAAGAATAAAACTGGCTTAATGTGTCAATATTAGACGTAATAGTAAATTATGAAATTGCTGTGAACAAGTGCTGTCCTGGAAAATTTAAAAAATGCCCTGGAAACGTCCTGGAAAATGATTTTCTAAAACGAGTGGGAACCCTGACCAATATAAATGGTCATTTAGTGTAAAGAATGAATTTCAAAAGGGAGAGTACCAAAAGTTCTTTAGGATTTATATCTCACTTGGTCATTATATTTTGCCCAATGGTTAACAAGCTAGTCTCGCAGATCCATTACTACAGAATAGTGAATTCAATTGTCACTGGAAGTTCCATATTTGCAACCTTGTATCACATCCTACTCATGGCAAATGGGTTGGGTAAATACCTACTCTTTACTTCACATATGGGCACCTTACATGGTGTAAGGGTTATCAAGGTAGACAAGCAGATCATTGTAAATTGTTTTTTTACTGGGTGTCATATACTTCTAGCCTTGTGCCAAACTAAGCTAAGCTTAGTAAATGATTACTTAACTTCATTATTCAATGCTTTTGTATACAGTAGGTTAAATACTAAATATATTTATAGGCTTTTCCATTTCTTTTTTTTAAACATCCAAATATAAAGACTATTTTTCTAAATATAAATTTATCACTTTTTTTTGTTCAAATCTTTAAACTCTAAAAAAAAAAAAATAAATAAACAAAATAAAACCATTTTTTTTAATTTAATATTTCCACCTCATAATTTTTCTAAAAGTTTATGAATTATGTAAACAGCAGTGATGCTGATAGCTTTTTGATTTAGTGCATCCTGGAATGCACATATTTGCTTCCCCGGGAAAATTTATGGGTCCCAACTAAAGTTTCTTAATAGATTTTAGGGTTTTTATTTATGACCTTGGAAAATAACTAAAGTCGTCTAACTCCTACCTTGTAACCTATCCTGTGTAATTCGTTTCTAAGAAAATATTGAAATGTATTTACAGTTAGCTTGAAATGGTGAGGGAAGAACAAAGAAAAGCACTGGGACACATGGATATGATTTTTTACTGTGTCCTTTTAGATTTTTGTGCAGCAGGGACGCAGGACGAGTACCTATCAGCATCTCTGAAACAGAATATCATTATCACTTCTTTCTTTCAATATTTCACATTGCTTCATTCTTTTAGGTTTTCATTTAAATTTTTAATAACATTTTAAAGATTTCCTATTAATAATGTTTACATTAAAACCAAACATCTTTGAATATTATTTATTGAATTTATTTTATAAGAAGGATTTGTCTTGTCTTCTGTATAAGTAACCACTTGTTATTTTCTTTAATTGAACAGGCGTATATTATTTTTAAACTAAATAGATTGCACAAGAATATTTTCATACTGGAATGTATATTTTTCAGAAATTAGAATTTCATATTTCTTATTAAGTATTGTATATTAGCATAACAGCTATCATCGTAGAAAATGGAATCAGCGACCCAAGTTCAAATTTTGATTGAGACTGTGTTCACTTCACTTTTGTGCCCTTAGGAAAGGCATAAATCCATCTCTTCTCCTCCCAGCTATGGGTAAATAGTAGGGCAGACAGTTCTTTAGCCTTGGTAAGGTAATCAGTCTTGGAGAAGGAAAACTTCGAACCAGCTTTACTCAACTTTACTGCATCCTGCTCTTGGCAGAGGGATTGTGTGTGTGTACACACACACACACACACACACACACATTACTGGATTATTGCAAATTTTCTTTTTTTTTTTAATTTTCATCTCAATTTAAGGACCTTAGAAATAATACAAAATCGTATACCAATGTCACTTACATTGGTATACGATTTTGTATTATTTCTAGCCTCATCTCAAAAATTCAGAGAAATAGTATATGATTTTGTACTCTAGTTTTTAATAGTAGAAATGTGTTTTATTTTTATTCAATCAATAATCTATATATTTTTCTATAGACATCTATTTATGACAAAGGATTCTCACATTTATACTTTGAATCTTTCTTTTTATAACTTCTTTTGATTTGATTTGAAAGATTCACTTCAAATTCTCTACTGATTATTAAAATATATTTTCTTTCATTATGTTTTCGTTTACTTAAATTTAATACAACTCTGACATGTCTCAGTGTTTGTTAGAAGTTTCATTTTTTTTAACAAAAACAATGAAATGCATTATTCAAGATATAAAAAATATTATTTTTATAGAGGGTAGAAAGTAACTAGATAAATGTGATTTTTAGATTTATTTATTTTAATTCTTACCATTTTGATGTTTGTCTGTTCACATATAAGTTTAAAATCAGCTATCAGGCAATTCTAATGGGGTCTGCTTCTATGTTGAAACCTTACTATTTTTCAGTATTTTGTATAGCACTGGATCAATTTAATTAAGAAAATTAATTAACCCATTACAAAATGCTTCATTAAGTACATAATTTAACCAACCCCTCTTCCTCAGGCAGGATATGACACAAGATCTACAATAAGTAAACTCTGGTGAATTAGCTTGGCTGTCTTTATTTCCTAGTGTAACCAGAGCTGGATTTAGACCTTGGGGGCCTGGGACACTTCTGGTTTGGGGGTCCCTCAAGTTGCTTCAACATAGAAATTGAATTAGGTACATGAGAAGTAAAATGAATTTAAATACAAAAATATATAAGTTAGGTTCCATAGAAAATGTTTAATTTTATTTTTCTCAATTATATTGACTGTAAAAATAATTTTTACTACATTTTTCAGTTTGTATTATACGAGAAAGTGATAGAATTCTTTCCAGCTTGCTGCAAATCACCATTATTTTTTCAATATTAAAACTAATTATGTAATTAATATAGGTTTTATAAAGGAAGTATGGGTGCCCATCTGGCAAGGGGCCCAGAGCAATTGCCTTTTTTGCCCTGTTATAAATCCACTCTTAATTATAGATTTACCTACTTGTGTAATTAGTTTGAAATATAATAGTGCAATTAATTCATTAGAATAATTTTTATAATTTATTTTTCAAAACTTATTTGACATTAGGAAGGAGAAGGGGAGAGAGCAATCTACTGTAACAGGGCTGTCAATATACATATCTTGAAAAATTAATATTTAATTTCTCTGTTGGATAAATCATGCACAACATTTAGTCATCACAAACTGCCCATTGTTCTCTCCAAATTCTAAATGTTTGACATTTTCCTATAAGCCTGTTGTATCTCATTTTTATTTCCCTCTTCCCTCTATTGATCTTTCCCAACAAATATGTACCAACACATTCATGTGCATTAGATTTTTTAAAAATCACTTGACAGTTTGTTTTTTGGGGTTTTTTTTAATCTTGTTTCATAAGTCAGTTGCTTAGAAACAATAATTATTTGATTTATTGAAACTAACAAAAATATATGCTCCCCCTCCCTCTTTGTACACAAGTATTTAGGTTTTAACATAATAGAATATATTAGAAAGACTAATGAAACTTAATAAGAACGCATATAAAAAGATTGCACTTATTTTGATTTGATTTTAATCAATTCTATATAAAATTATACATAGGATTGCATTTAATATGTTTCCGAATAAAGTAATAATATTAGAAATCAATAACACAAAGTAATTATTTATTAAATCCAGTTTTGTTAAATACCAATATGCAAATTATCCACAGCATATATTGTGTAAGTCTTTATTTCTTGGTGATATCTAACACACATTTCAAGATTTTAAACGTATTGATAACATGGGCTGTTTTGAGGCAACTCAGCTAGATTTTAATAGGGACATCGTTGATAAATAAGATGCTTATTAAGATTGAATAATGCTTATTTAGTAATTATTGAAAATATGATGTAAATACGTTTGTGGGATCTGCATTCATTACTAATGTTATTTTTTTAATCATGCAAATTCTCAATATAACAGCTAAGTATGAAATACTAATATTATCATGGATAGCTGTTAACTATGAAATGCTAATTAAAATCCTACACTCCCTGCTAAATAAAAGTACTAATATCATCATAGACAGCTGTTAACTATGAAATGCTAATTAAAATCCTACACTCCCTGCTAAATAGAAGTACTAATATCATCATGGACTTATTGAAACTAGCAAAAATATATGCTCCCCTCCCTCTTTGTAGGTTTTTAACGAAATGCTAATTAAAATTCTATACTCCTTTCTAATTAGAAGCACCAATATCATCATGGAAAGCAGTTAACTAGGAAATGCAAATTAAAATATTTCATCCGTTCCTAAATAGAAGCTTCAATATCATTATGGGTCAATGTTACAGCAGGAACCCAACAGGATCTCAAATTGTTTTCTTTTGAAGTTTCTAGCTTATTTTTGTTTTCTTATTTTATATTCCTTCTTTAGTGTAAAAGACATATTGAAACCTATTCATTGTGCAATTCTAAAAATTTTAAAAATATATTACCCCCATATTCTTTTTGTATTTTCAATTTTATCTATTTCTAAAATAACTTATTTTATTTACCTAATTTAATATAATTGTTGTCTAAAACTCCATAACACAAAAGGTTTATAAATGATTGAATTATCCTACCAACAAAATTTCAGAATAATATCCACTTTCTTGCTTGTTGTATGTCATCAAAATGACTTAGGTCTGTGCAAGAAGGACATGATTTCTGTTGATTCAACCTTTATCTCCTCAAAACCCCTTTTCATGTCGGCAGTAGATCACTTGTGTTTACTTGTTTCTATTTGTCTGTTTTGGGATCCTATGATACGGATTATGTTTTCTTTCAGATTAATGTGCCGCAAGACTTGGAGGGCCGGGAATTGGTGGCTGAAAAGGTGGATAGGCGAGAGTTTATTGACTTGCTCAAGCGAATGTTAACTCTTGACAGGGATCGTCGGATTACTCCTGGAGAAGCCCTCAATCATTTATTTGTGGTCATGGGACATCTTGGGGACTATGGACACTGTAACATGTGAGTAATTTACTTGAGTATCAGTATTTTAGCTATTGGCACAAAATTTTGATTTTTCTCTTTTTTTTTTTTTTTTTTTTTTCTTTTTTTTTTCATGGCATTTTCTACCTCTATGGTTTGTTCAGGAAAATCAGTTTTATTCAATAATATATTCAGACTGGTATCCAAATCTTCATTATTATTATTATTATACTTACATGTTTACAGTCTTTAACATGGGAATTTAAAATCAGTCTTTATTTAATCTATAGGGATAGATTGTTTTCATCCAGCCGTCTGTGCATAGGGGATATCACATATTAGTTAATATTTTTTACTTAATTCATCCTTGGGATGTTGCTTGCTTCTTTCACTGAAACAAAGTGTATGACTCGTCATATACTGCGTAAGCCAGGGATTGAACACAAGACCACCAGGTGCACGTTAACTAACATTTATATTCACTATGCCAATCTGAGCACTTAAGTAAATAATTAGAATTTCAGACAAAAAATCGGTTTTATTAGGATATAATTTTTTTTTATTCAGTTAATGAAATATGTAAAATATTCAGTATGTATTTTAGTTACTATTTTATTTATTTTTTTTTTTAAATTAATTTATTTCTCTTTCTTTCTCTCTCTAGAACCTCAGACCTATAGCTTTTCTTAACTATGAATGCATTGACATTGTGTAGCCATATTTGGACATATCAGTTCATCAAGAAGATTAAGATGGTTGTTTTATCTCATGGGCACTGTTTTTTAGGGGTTTCTTTTTATTTTCTTAACTAGAAATTCAGAGTATTGTTTGTTTGTTGTTTTTTGTTTGTTTTTCAAGTATTTCAAGAAAATTATACAGTCTTACACTGTAATGAAATAATGACTAAAATCTTTTCTTTCTTTTTCCCCCTTCAACAGAGTAAAAAGTAGTGTGCAGAGTATGGAGATATGTAGACGACCAACGACTATAAGTGCTTATGATTTAAACCAAAACAGTGGATCGGTTGTAGCTAATTTGGTTCCATCATCTACAGGAAACATTACTGTTACCTTCAATAACCAAATTAATGGATTGCCTCCTCAAGTAAGTTGCTCAAATTAATTAGATATGATAATCCAAGTCAGACTAAAGAAAACTGCTGAAATATATTTCTTATAGTTGTTAGTAGTACTAACTGAACTAGTTATACTTTGATTAAATACTGCCATTTGCCTAAAAATATGTATTAGGCTAATAATGAATTATTAAATATTACAAATTATTTTACAGAAGTCAAACCTTATTAAGACATTGACTTTCAGATTTTATTAATTCACTTTGTTTTTCTTTTTCTTTTTCTTTTTTTAATTTATCTCAGAAAATCATTGTAGTTATTTACTAAGCTTAGTTTAGTTATGGTACATGGCCAGAAGTATGTGGCACTCAGTGAGAATCAAATTCACTTGTAATGATCTGTTAGCTTGCAGTTATTAAAAGTCATTGTATCAGCATTTGAAAATATAATTTAATTCATTTTTTTTTTTTGTATTGTTTTGTCAGATAAAAGAAATGCTGAAAATTAATTTATTCTTTTATTTTTGCTATTCAAAACTTTTGCTATTCAGAACTTTTAAAGTAGATTTAAAATTTATGTCAAATCTACTTACATTGCAATGCCCTTTATTCATATTTTTACATTGGTTAAAAAAAACTTCTAATTTAATTAATTTCTGTATTTTCTTTGTTACAGGTGGCTTCTCAGAATTTCAGTGGAACTGCTCCCCAAGCTACTGAGCTGCCCTATTTACAATATTCTGGCCAATCTGGAGCGACTTACCTCCCTTACCAGCCAGGCCCACCTCAGGTGGCCACTCAGCAGCTCAATCAGCAGATACCCTCCCAGAGAAATAGTACACAGTTTAGCCGACATGATCCATTCCGTCAGCCTCTGTTGCCATCTCTTGTTGTGCCAGCACCAATTCAAGGTGATATAATCTATTCCAACTGCCATGTTTATATTTTTCTAAAGCAATGCTTAATGTACATCATGTCAGCTTATAGTCATAACCACAGATATTTGTATTGCTAATATTTGACCTCAGTAAGTAATGTGACTATATCTATAGGAATTTAAAAGGAAATACTATACCATTTTAATTACATACTATAGAACAGAATATATCTCATATCTTATTAATTCCCATAGGCTATAATATTAAATGTCGTTTTTAAAAATGAATTTAAAGTATATTTCTTAATTGAAAACACTGAGAATTAAAAAAATTTCCTTAATTCTTTTTCAAGTGAGTTTTTTGTAGTTTATATTTTTTTCTTCAATCAGTAATCACTTGGGTAACAGAACTGTTAAGATAAAATTTCATTATCCATGCAAAAAAAAAAAAACTAATGAATAGATTTGAATTGTAAAAATATGATTGATACCTTTTGAAGATCATTGTATGTTTTGTAATAACTACATTTTAACCCAGCAGATGAAAATATATTACAAAAACATTTACAGATATATTTGAATTTCTTTTAAAAATGTATTTTTTAGAAATGAAACCGAAAAGATAAAAGCCAGTTTGTTTGGAGTTTTTTTAGTTGAAAATTGGAGAAAAAATCATTTAAAACAACATTAGCAAATATTGAGTTTTTTGTTATTCTCTTTATTATCCATAATATTTTTTTATTCTTTAAATTGAGTATTTTTACTATGTCATCAAAACATAAAATACGATTTTTATTACATCATCAAAGCATCAAATACTCTGTCATCAAAATATGAAATACTGATTTTTACTACATCAGGTGGAGGTGTTTGTGGTGTAATGGTTATCGTCGTAGGAAATGGACACGGCGAACCGAGTTCAATTCCTGGACGAAGCTGTTTGCATTTCACATAGCGCTAATGTCCTTGGGAAAGGTATCTATCCAACTATTCTCCCTCCAGCTATGGGTAAATAGTAGGGTATACTTGGCTCTTTAACCTTGGTCTAGCAGCCTGTTAAACTCCGCTTAAAAATTGACCTTGTGTCACATCCTGCTAGAGCGGAGGGGATGGGTAAATACTACATCATGAATATATAAAGCACTATTTGTACTACATCATCATGTGATAATATAATAAATTCCAACAAAAGATAAATAAACCCCTTATTTAGACATTTGAACAGTAACATAAGCTTTTGGTTTGTGATTAAGAAATTCCACCATCATATGTCACCCCGGTGAAAGAAAAAAAAATACCAAAAAGCAGGGAATTAACCAAATTTAATGAAATTTTCAGTGTTGATCTATAAATGAATAAAAGATATAATCCACCAGTTATTTTATTTAAAAACTTTTACATTTTTTCAGGTAAGTTAACTTGGAACCACGTATCTTTGAGAATCTGTGTTACGCCTCAAAGATATGTGGTTCCAAGTTAACTGACCTGAAAAAATGTAAAAAATTTTAAATAAAATAACTGGTGGATTATATCTTTTATTTATTAATATATCAACACTGAAAATTTCATTAAATTCGGTTAATTCACTGATTTTTGCTCATTTTTTTTCTTTCGACAAGGTGACATACGATGGTGGAATTTAGATCCGTTAAGTTCAATTTAACCAAGAAATGAATTTATTTGCAAGTCAATTTTTGAGTTCAGATCAATTTACTTTATAATGATTTCACTTGGTAATGAAATCAAGAAATAAATAATTATTATTTATTTTTTCCTTCCAAGCTTTTTTGGAGCATCTTAATTATTTGAAATCTGTTTTAAATGCTGATCTTTATGGCATGCATGCATTTCTTCCAAAAAATTATTTTTATGTACTATTTAGTAAAGACCCCAGAATTTTTACTGCAAACAACTTCTTGCACATTGTAAATTAATGATTTCTTATATGAAATTCTTTGCTTTTTACAGGTCTCAACTCTCCTAATCGATATCCCAATGTTGTGCCCATGGTTACACAGGCCCACCAAACTCTCCAGTTGCAGCCTCAAATTATGTCACAGGTAGATTCAACTTCAGTACTGAAGGATATTTGTCTTATCACTTGCATCTTTTAGATTTTTTTTCCTTCTCACAGAAATCCATTGATCCGACTTTCAATAAGCAAAGTGTCATTTCTTTTTTTTGCTTTTGCTTAAGTAGTAAATATGAAGACAATACATGTTTTTTTTGTTTTTTTCTGTGTTTCACTAAAAAAGAAGAACTTCAAAAAATTGGTAACAAGCTATTTTCTATTTTGTTGTAGGTTTTCTGCTTTATTCTTTTAAATTAAAATGTTGTATAAATGAATGTTATTATTTCACTAATGAAAAGTAATAATTCAATTTTTATGACTCCTCTCCCCTCAAAAAAAAAACAAAAAAAAGAAAATACATTCCTCTGTCTAGCCTTTGAGTTTGTATCACAAAATTTCTTGCAAATATACTGACAGAAAATAAAGGATCCTGAAGGATGATACCAATTTTGATCTGTGTACAATATATCTTTGAGTATTCTTGATATATCCCTTATGATGGAATCTGTACTCATTGATTTTTAGAGGTGATTGTTTACTGCAGAGGTTCCCAACCCATTGGCCTGCAGGCTACATGCAGCCCATTACCTAACTTTCAAAATTTTCTCTTCACCTTTTGATGTTGACTGTGAAGAAGAACCATTACAACTGCAGATGGAACTCATTGATCTTCAGTGTTCAGAAGTTTCTTACTTGTCACATCCTTGACTTCTATAAGAACCACATGGATGATTCCCCAAACTTTATCCCTGACACCAAGCAAGTAGTGAGCATGTTTGGCACTACATACCTCTGTGAACTGTTGTTCTCCAAAATGAAGTATGCCAAGAGTACGCTGCATTTGCAACTGTCAAATCATCCCTTGTTTGGTTTGCTCTTTCTGTCAACTTCATTTAACCCTGATATTATGTCTTTTTGCGATTGCAAACATTAGCTGTCTCATTAGTAAATTATGATTGTTACCTTGTGAATTTAGCTGTTTTTTGTTTTTTTCCTGTCCTTTTAAAATTAAAGCTCTGTAGCCCCTAGGCTGAAAAGTTTAGGGACCCTTGGTTTACTGTAATCCAGCTCTATGACCTGTATGTTTAATCTTGAGTAAATTGAAACATATTCAGGATATCATAATTTTATTTTCTGTCAGTGTATATTATTACTATTCGTTAATCATAAATGTCTTTACTTGTTTATTAGAAAAGCCTAAGTAGCCAGGAGATATGAGATATAAAAATATCCAAGTGCAGACTATCACTAACAAGTAAATACAACTACATTTTAAGATTCATCTAATGTACAGCCTTATTTTATTTTAGGCTGTGACTACTCAGCATCTCACTCCAGTAATAGACAGAGGGCGAGGACAAGTCTTCATGGCAGTAAGTAAAATATTTGAGATTATAAGAATATTTTTTTAAATGTTGGTACAGTCAAATGAATTTAAAGTTTGAATGGTCATTGTGTTATCTTTTTAATTAGGAGGGTCAGAATAGAGACTAGCTTTGATTGTATTTGTTTCAATCTGAACTTTGATTTTTTTTTTTCAATTCCATTTATAATGATTATGTACACATCAAGTAATCCTAAATAAAAATTGATTGAGAATATCTATCCATTAAAGAAAATATGTTGATTTTACATCAATTTCATTGTCAAAATGTTTTTTATGTGAGCTAAAATATTATGATTTTAAGATTTTTGTACTATATGTATTACTTTAGAAATATTTACTAAGTGTGGCGCACCCAGTGAAGATTAAACTCACTACTTAAAAAGCAAATTTAACAGACATATTACAGCCACCAAAACTTATATAAATATTATACCTTCAAAGTATACTTTTTTTTTTTTTTTTTTTTTTTTTTTTTTTTTTAGATAATATACCAAAGCATATCTAATTTAAACTTTGTGCTTCTGAAATTTAGCCTTTTTTTTTTTTCTTTTTCAATTTTCAATCCGTGTTACTAATTCGTTGTGAAAAAAAGTAGTGCTTTAACAAGTGGAAACCGATGCTATAAGCACTTACCTATTTGATTTTTTTTTTTCCTTTTTTAAGAATCCTCCTGTGAATTCTTGGCATGGTAATCGGCAAGTGGTAGTGAGTTCGTGGCCACAACAGATACCAGCTCTGACTTCCCAGCGTTCCATGCAGCAACCGGCTGCCGCTGCTGTGATTCCTGACACTTTGGCTACCCAGGCTGTCACAGATAATTGGCGGCGCTCTATAGTATTAGGAGGAGAGGATCTTGACCAAGCTCCACCCGCAGTTGTGCCTCTGGTAGGTGCCCACTATAGGTTTCTCTGCATCATTTCTCAACATATCAACACACTCAAACCTCTTTCCCTTACACTCATGTCCATTACATATCTGGATACAAATTATGATTAATTTTCTTATTGTAATTTTCAAAAGTCAAATTGAAGAAAAAAATACCATATAATATTTTATTTATTACTCATCTTATTATTAAATGTTAATGTTTTTAAGTTTTCAGATGAATGCTTTCAAAAGCTTTGCAAAGGAACAAAGGGTGAATTTAAAAAAAGTTTTTTTTTTTAAAATATCCCTATTAAAATAATCTTGAAAACAAAGACAGAACTGTGTATATCAAAGTTAATTATGATCAAAATAAACATAATTACAAAATATAATTTTAAGGTGTTAGATAAATGATCTGACACTTGTATTATTTTTTTATTTTTTTAAATCTATATAAATCCTTTGAGTTTTTAACTCATCATATGGTTGTGATCTTTAGAAAAGAAAAGAAGATCAAGCAGTTTATCAGTCATGAACTTCTAACTTTTAAATACTGCAATATTTGGCTTATATACTAATCTATGATAGTACAAATTCACATGTAGATATTTTTCTTATTCTTAAGTATAATATACACTAAGGATAATATCAAGTATGAGTATGCTGCAGCTGCTGCTATTATCATGATAGAAATGATTAAAGATATCTAATAAAACATTTTGAGGGGTGATCTTCTCATGTATAATATGATAGCCTGTTCTGAATGATCTTTTGGCAAATCTCACTTTATTGAAACAAAATATCTCCTCTCTTATGACCAATTTTTATCAGTTTTACTTAGAGAAAAATTTCAATCAAATATGAATTTTGACCCATGGTTTCAATTTGTTTCGATTATTCCTACAGAAAAATACATCCACTGTTCTGTCTTAGAGTCTTCATTTTTTTTTTTTTTTTTTTTTTTTTCCTCCCCAAGATTTTTTCACTATAAATTATGGATAATGATGAAGGGGGTGCTGAAAAATTCTCAGACCAGCCAAAAAGAGAATTACTTCTTTTGTTGAATTTTTGAAGCATGAAGAAAAACTTAAACAATGTGCCAAGTGCATTGAACTATAAGGATCAATATGTGGAATAGCATGTATGTTTCATGGCCCTAGGTCACCATCCTTTTCTTGGTCAGGCTGTTAACTTTTCAGCCCTCCCCCCTTTGTGTATAATTATGATTGCAGTTATCATACATTAGTTCAATATTTCCATTTTGCACAGTTGTCTCAGCTATTGTCTTTCAGCTATATATACACCTGATGAACAACTTTAATCTTCATATGACGGAACAAAATGTTTTAAAAACTAAACTTGTGTGTATGTGTCTTGGTTATTTTGCTTAAAGATGTGAACCTCCTCCTCCTAAAATCTGTGAAGGGTCGGTTTAGCTCAGTTGGTAGAGTGTCCGGCTGGGAACCTCAAGGTTCCTGGTTTGATGCCGGCCCTCACCAACTCAGCATATGAGTAGCACAGCGATCTGTGCGGTAAAGTGAGGTGCTGATGGTAGGTGTGGCGCACCACCTTGGATGCTAAAAAACAATCTCCTTGGTCTAGCGCTAGTGAAAAGGGGATAGACTTACTCGCTGTCTGGCTAATACCAACTTTAAGCCACCCCAACGACTTTACCTTTATTTAATCTATAATTTATTGCATGTAAGTGCAACTGATATTACAATCAATAATACTGATATCCTTTTTCTTTTGATTCATAATTGAAATCAAGTAGAATGTTATTTACATTAACTCTTTGATATGGGAAACATATATTAATATTCCCTCCTGTAAAATTCCTACTGAAATAAGAATATTACTTTACAATGACATAGTTCCAATGGCAATTATCAAAAAATGTTACTGAGACACAAAAATACAGGTCATTGATAGTCTTGGAAGAGTCTCTTTATAGAGAAGTGATGTAGGAAGGTTCGATAATACAACTTTAACATTAACTCTTGTCAGTTTGTTAAAACTAGAACTTATTTGATAAAAAGTTTACTTTCAAGTTTTTTCTGCTCACAAAAATGACTAGTGCTTTGTACACATGAAGCCACTTTAAATAAATGGTCACTGCTATTTTGGATCACTTCTGATTAAAAACAAAATCAATTTTGTCTTTTATTTCACATCTATGGAAGAATATTGAAAATGTTACTGTTGTAGTGAGTTTGATCCTCACTGGATGCTCCACACTTGTGGCCTTGAGCCAGACTATGCTAAATACATACATGGCAATGTCTGCTTGCAAACTTTGAGGATTTGTATATGGAAATTTTCCCACTTGGAAAAGTCAATCAGTGATAGAAATGTATCAACATTTCTAGAGATTGTGTGACATGATGGAATTAAGTCTTGTTGGGGAGGGGGGTCCATGATGTAGAGGCTAATGTACTGAACTGCAATATTGTAGTAAGTAAATTCAAACTTCAGTCACATTATTACATTCACTTTCAGACTAATACCCTTGGGAAAGGTATGAACCCCTTCATCCCCCAGCTATGGGTTAAATAGTACCACTACTGTTTTTCTACAAGGATGGCTTTGGCATTAAGTAACACACAGTCTTGTTTATCTTGATATTCTTGTTTAATCAGATATTCTAAAAAATGTTATTCTATTCAAAAGAAAATGTTATCAGGTTCTGTTGCTGTTTTATGACAAGTCTTATAAAAGAAACTAAGGCTATTATATATTTTAAGGGTTTTGCATGAAATAGAAATTCAAATACAAAATTATTTTGTAAATTTTATTTTTCTGATTTCAGATTTGTTCAACCATTTTACGCTACAAACGTTTTTATAGAATGTAGCACAAGAAACGTTTTTTATCTTTTGGTTTGATGAATTTTATTGTACATTTGGAATTATTAAGTTTGGAAATTTATCAATCTTTTATGATAATAAACAAGTACAATCTTACTCAAATTTATTAATTTCAACAATTTTCGGCAATAGATGAATCATATGCAAACTTTGTTTTTATTTGATTAATTTAAGCAAGTTAGAAACATTCTTGATTACTTATCTATTTGCATAAAGTTCTAACTTTCCTCCAGTCATTTCACTTTTCCTCTTGTGTTTCACACTCTTTTCTTTTTCAAATTCTCACCTAATCTGGATATTTAAAACAACCTTATTTTATATTTGTGATTTTCATTATAGCAAAGAAATAGCATCAAAATAGCAGTGACTGAAATTAGACGAAATACTTTCAATGCATATTTTACATGATTTTTTTTATTCAATTAAAGTCATGTTCATCTGAATTTTTTTTTTTTGTTCCTTCATATAACTATTAACTATTTAAAGCAGAGTTATACAAAGATCACCTTGAGTTTATTACTCTACAGCATTTATAGACTCATTAAACCAATTTACCTTTCCCTTCTTTACTAACTGATTAATGGGAAAGATGTTCTGTCAATCTCTTCTTCTAACCATATTAAAAAGGAAAAAAACTATAATCTATTATGTAGCCTGAAGATGAGTGGAAAAATGTTAATATTTCATTTTTTTTAAATCACTATCGTTAGTTTTCTCATGAAGGATATTGTTGTTATGCCTCCTTATTTTTCTATCTTCTCATATCAAACTTTTTTAAATTTAAAAAAAAAAAGTCTTTTCACAGAACATATACACTGTTAATACAATATTTATATACAGATCAAATTCTGTTAAGTAATTCAGATGATAGTTAAAAAAATTAAATTCTTTTTCTTACCATTATTTCTGAAATCCTCCAATTCAATTTTTAAATTTTTACACTATTAATGTTTTTGATCTGATAAGTCAATTTATTTAAAAACTATTTTACTCTATCAGCAAAAAAATCCAATTGGTTAATAGACTTAGTTTTTGAAATCTGGTTTGACAGTAAATTTCCAGTTAAGGATAGATTTTTGGAGGAAAAAAAATCTAAATCTTAAGTAATCTGTGGTTGAATATCCCAACTTTATTTTTTGGTTATCACTTCTGCCTTTCTTTCAAATCCAAATAACTAAAACTGCCTACAAACACATTTCTAATATTTTTTCATAATTGAAATTCCTGAGAATTGTTTAAGTTGATAACATTGAACTAAAGGTGTTTAACATATTTCTATGTTGTTGGGTTTTTTTTTATAAGAGTTCTACTTCCCTCCTACTCTGTTTGCTGGGTACACACCATGCCCTCCATCTATATTATTATTAATGTGCCCCAGGTCCAATATTACTGTTACATTACTCTTTTGGTATGGTTGCCTTTCAGGAATGAATAAGTTGGCACCTGCCAATGTAAATTACTATTGCTACTTACTACTATTACGACTGACTCTCTGCTAGTTGGTACATTATCTACACGATCACAAACCTCTCTATTCTGCTTCAAGTTTCTAACTGATAACTACATTCCTTCTGAACCAGTTTCTACCCAGTAGTCTCCCTCCCACACGACCACCTTGGAATTTCTTGCTCATACAGAGAAAATATTTTTTCTTTTTTGTTTGTTTTTCATTCTTTCACTAAAAGAAATGCTTCTATTCGTATTTTCTCTAAAAAAAAATTTAAAAAAAAAAAAAAGATTACATAAATCATATTTTATGCCTTATTCATTTATTAAAGTTAGTGACAAAACCCATTAAAAATAAAAAAAGATAACAAAGGAAATTTTGGTTTTCCTTTCCAATAATATTCAATTTTAAAATAATCTTTATTGTAACTAGTACAAAATAAAAAACGGCCTCCGTGCGATGTAAAAATAGATTTTTGAAACATATTGCCTGAGGGGTGTGAGTAAAAAATTCAATGTCATCGAGTTTGTACCCTAAGTAAGTAAAATCATCAAATTCATTAAAGGATTAAAAAATAAAACAATTTGAAATGTAAACTTTAAATATGTATTAAAATAAAAACAAACTATATATAGATATATATAATACCAGTCATGTATTTATTAAAACTTGTTTTAAAAAACAATGAGGACTGTCTAATGTTGCATGTTCAAATTTTGAGTGTATTTATTGAATAAATACACTCAAAATTTGAACATGCCAAAAATCGTAGAATAAATTTTATTCTATGTTATGACGATTTTGGGTAATGTGATGTAAGCAGTGACGTAATTTTTGTTTCAGACAAAAAACGGAAGCGAATCTCCATTATTAATAGATGAGAATTTTGTTAATGTTATCAAAAATGGAAAACTGCAGAGAAGGAGATGTATATTTTACCTACTTTCTCTTGATAGAATTTTACTTCACTTTTCATCAATTCTCATAAAATATAAATAAGATATAAAAAAAGTTTGACTTTGGGTTACCATTACCACACTTTTAACCTGGACTATCATAAACATAGCATAAGTAAGCCACTACCTTTTTTTTATCATCAACTGATTCCACATTGCTCATCTTTATACTTAATTAATCCTTTATAAAGTCAATGTTGTAGAATTATTTTTAGTTTGGGCAAGGAAGTAGGAATTAGAATGGTTGCCTCTATCTGTTCATTTTTGTTTTTCTTTTATTCTGATAGATTCTTTTTATCAAAACAGACATCAGTTTATTTATTCTTTTCTGATTAAACATTTTTACATTCCAGTTAAATGTAAAAAGGAAGCAAAATTGAAAACAAAAATATTTTTTTTAATACTTTGTCTTTTCTAAGTATGCAATGTGTACAAGTTTGTGCTGAAAAGTGTATAGGCTGATGTTGTATATACTGTTGATTACTTTTTAGACCAATGAGATCCAAGCAATTCAACACTGATGAAAGAAGTGTGTGAACCACAGGGGGAAGAATGTTGATTTCACAGTTGGCTGGTTTCTTTGTTTAATGGCATATTAATCTTCATATTCAAGGGGCCGGGTTAGCTCAGTCGGTTGAGCGTTCGGCTAGAAACCACAAGGTTCCTAATTCGATACCAGTCCTCGCCAACTCAGCATATGAGTAGCACAGGGATCTGTGTGGTAAAGTAAGGAGCTGATGGTAGGTGTGGCGCTCCAACTCAGATGCCAAAACAATCTCCTTGGTCTAGCGCTATTGAAAAGGGGATAGACTCTCCCTCACTGACTGGCTGATACCGACTTTAGGCGCCCCGACAACTTTGCTTTACTATATATATATATATATATATACACACACACACACACACAAATCCTTGCTCATTATATACTGTTATACACTCAAATTATACCAAGCACTACAAGATGCATATAAGTATGAGTGTACCATAAAATGAAATTATCTTTTATATCAAATTTCTAATCAATCTGCTTGAAATCAAGTTTGTTCTCTGATGCTTTGGTTTTATCATTGCTCTTTATCTTTGGTTTAATATTTTAGGTTCCAATCTTTGTTTATTCCCTCTCTTATACTCATCTTTGTTACAAGATATATCGGTCATACTTGTCTTTGTATTCTCATTACAAATCATCCCTCTCTTTTGCTTTACTGGCTTTGAGCAATACTGAATAACTAGCATCCATTTCATTGATCTTCTCTTTTGTTCATTCATTCATTCATTATTATGGTTTTCCTTCTCTTCCTCATCACTAAAAGCATCTTCACTTAATACAGCTGATTGCCTTATTGATTCTACTTTTATTTTTTATTTGTTTTTTTTTTTTTATTGTTAGTATTTAAACAATCCCTTATTTTGCCACTTGCTTAGATATTGTCTCTCATTACCATGATTGCGCCAATCAATATATTGCTGATTACTGAATTATTTTTCTGTATATGATTAAGATAATTTTTGTTTTAGGTTATATCTAAATATCTAACAACAAAATAGTCTAACAAACTAATCCCTTTTGTAAAAAATCTAATATATATTATTGAAAAGCAAACAAAAATGCTGGTCTTTGCCAGTTTGATGTATTGAGACATTTACTTTTACTTTGTCTGGTTTCCATTGATACTTTTCTTAGTTTCAAAATTTAGCTGAATATGCTAAAAATAAAGTTTTAAAAAAGAGGGAGGTTCTTAAACATTAGAAAAAGATCTCCAATTTGCAGGTATAGAATCTTTACAATCCTTTTCAAAATGGAATATATAGAGCAGCAGTCTCAACCCAACTTTCAAACTTTTCTCTTCACCTTTTGATGTTAAGTGTGAAGAAGAACCATTACAACTGCAGATGAAACTCATTGATCTTCAGTGTTCAGAAGATTCATCTTTTCTGCTTGCCACACCCTTGATTTCTAGAAGAACCACGTTCTTCCATCTGGATGATTCCCCAACCTCATCACCTACACCCAGCAAGTAATGAGCATGTTTGGCATGACATGTTTTGGTGGACGGTTGTTCTCCAGAAGGAAGCATGCCAAGAATATACTGTGTTTGCAACTGTTAAATCATCACTTCTAATGTTCTCTTTCTGTCAACCTCTTTATTTAACCTTGATATTACATCTCCTGAGTTGAGCTCTGTGATCCTTGGGCTGAAAAGGTTGGGGAACTCTGATACAGAGAGTAATTCTTAGTTTTCCTTTGTATATATATATATATATATATATATATATAAGTTGAAAACAATGGAAGTGAATCAGACAGTATGTTGAAAAAATAAATAAATAAAGGAAAGAAAATGTTGAATGGATAGTATATAAAAAGGGTCATTCAATAAATAAGGTGAGTTTAAGGAGTAAGCAATAGGAAGCACTGTGTACATTTGCAACTTTTTTTTTTTTAAGGAAATCAATAGTGATGTATCCTGTCAGCATAACCTTCTTTACTGGCCTCAAACTTTTTCTTTACCACAGTGTCTGTGTGTTTCCACTTCATGGACTGGCTTTTTTACTCTGGCTTGTAATGGCAAACCCATGTTTAACTCATTTGTAAATTTTTTTTTTTTTTTTTTTTACTTAAAATATCTTTCTCCGTACATATCACACATTCTTCTGTAAATTTTACATGGTTTGCACTTCTTAACCACCAAAAATTAATGATAGACCTCTGTTCAAACCTGGAGCACTCTTGATTTATCACCAATTTTGTATAGCTTCAAAACAAATAGTTTTGCAAGATTAAAGTAATTTTTGCTATAAACAAATTCCAAACAATACAGTTTATATTTAGGAGAAAAATTCTGAAGAAAAAAATTCCCTATATTTATTCATATATATATATATATATATATATATATATATGTGTGTGTGTGTGTGTGTATAATCACATTTATCTATAATATACTTTAATTGCTGCAACTAACCCATTACTTTTATCAAGTAAAAAAGCTTGAGAAGCCCTGATCTAGATAGAACCAATGTTACTTCATAATAAATGTTAGTCAATTTTTGGAGCCACTTTCATATGAAAACTCTTCTCTGATTGTCATTGTCATGAGACTAATTTTGAATTTAGGTATCTTTTAAAATACTGGTAATAGCTAATCTCTTTTTCATTTCCACTTCATTCTGATTTTCTACTCTCAGTGTCAGCATCTCGTTAGTGTCTTACCTGTTAGATTCTAATTCATTTGCTTCAGTGGGTCAGGAATGCTTTTGCATCTTACTTGTGTGCTCATATACTTCATGTGTCCTAAAAATCAAGCAGATCCTACCAGAATATATCCAGAATAATATTGAATAGAAAATCTGTTAGATTGGAAAGAAAACCTGTCGCTTTTTTTGTTGAGACATTTAATTAGTCAATTACAAATGCAATCAAGTTTCAATAGTTTCCTATATTTTTGATAGCTTAATTCCATCAATCAATTTATTAATCAGGCATAGAATTCTTTGGATTTTGAGGCAAAAAAAGCTTCTCTTTTTCTTTTTTAACCTTCATAATTAGTATATACTGTTTCCTTTCCAGGAAATGTTGTAAAGATCTGGAAAGGTTATAATCTAAAGCAGCAATGTTAATAGAGTTGAGGTGGATGAGAAAAAACTTTCATTTAGAGCCAACATCTTTTCCTGTATGTATTTTGTACTGTGTGGTCTTGTGATGTCATGCAAGAGTCACACGTTTTTAACAAAGACTGCTATAGTGCTTCCAGTTGACAAAAATATTCAGCGGCAAGTCCCTGTGGTGCAATGGCTAATGTGCTGGACTGTGACACCGTAGTAAGTGAGTTCAAACGCCAATCGTACTATTACTTTCACTTTCAGACTAATAACCTTGGGAAAGGTATGAACCCCCTCATCTTGCCCAGCTATGGGTTAAATAGTACCACTACTGTTCTTTTACAAGGATGTTTTGGCATTAAATAACTTGTGAAGGTTGTTATGCCAGTAAAGAAACCAAACCAAAATTAGAATATCTCCCAGAAAGGACTTTCTGATTAAGTTAAAACCAATTAAATAATGTTGAACCCAGTCCTATTTGGCACTTAACCGAGTTCATGAAGATGGGTTAGGATTGCTATATGGGTTGTGTTAAACTGTTGTACGATTTTTCATGCTGTCTATATAAGATTTTCTTGATTTTAAGATTAGTCAATTATCTAGAATGAGGGAATTTTAAGGATAAACCATTGTTAGCATTTCTTAACACTTCTGACTTTATTTCCATTTACAATGCTACTGAACCCTTCTTGAACTCCTAAATCATACTGTGTCTCAAATGAGTCTTTGTTTACACTCATTTTTATGGGTCACATCAGTTATTCAATCTGTCATTGAATATTCTTGAAATGAAAGAGGAAAGATCAGAACTAACTTTTATGTACATCTTTATATAATATCAATTCTATGTAAAGTTATCATAGCAAAACAAGCATCTCTTTCTTTCCAACCTAATATGAAGGAATGAATTGGGGATTAATTTAGATTTCTATTGACTAAAACAAATTAATGGAATTTACTTAATTTGTAGGTACAATGGGTTTAATGCTAAATTCTTTGGCAGATTATCTCATGTAAATCACCTAGCTTCTTCTCTAAAAGAATTCTTTTTTTTTCTCTCATTTAGCTCATATGGTTTACATTCAGGGTTAATTTGCTGGTTAACATATTTGGATCTTTACTGCAATTGTAGACTGCTGGTTTCCATCCATGGCCTTTACTGCTCAACAATGTAGCTGTAGTGCCAGCAGGACTCTACCCTTATGTCCTGTTCACACTGGCTTCCAGAGATTTTCTCGACTATATATGGTAGGCCTTTAGCAGGATCTGTGTGCTTGTTTTCTTGCTATTGCCACAGTTTATTTATGGCATTTATTTTGTGAAAAAAATCCTCTGGAACTGTAAGTGCATGTGTTTTCTCAAAATGAGTCTTACACAGCCTTTTGCCAATCTTCACATTGAGTGCTCGGTTTTTTTTTCTTCTTTTTTTTTTTTTTTTTTTTTTTTACTAATGAATAGATAAGAATAAGCCTGCCTACAACTACTAAATTTAAAAAAATGTTATCTTCTCCTCCTCCTGTCTGATTAAAATGTCCAGTTTTTGTCTCTAGTCGTTTGGCATTTTTTCTATGGTGTCCAGGTCTTTCTCTCTATCTACTGTGTCTAGGAGACTTGTGCTCTTGCATGCACCTTTGGTGCTCATATAACACACCTTCCTGTAAAAGAAAAACTCCAGGGGGCTTTTCTTTTCTGTTTTTTTCTTTCTTTTTTCTAGGCAAATGCTCAAATACTAAAACATGTATTGTGTTGCTTTCTCTTGTTTCTAAAAATGAAACATAGACTTTTTATTTCTTTTTTTTTTTTTTTTTTTTTTTTTTTTTTTTACACCTGATTGATTTTTTTATTACATTTTTTTCTCTGTACATGTATTTTCTCAACCCCTCCCCATGAACCGGATGCAACACAAGGTCAGTTTTTAAGAAGAGTTTAACAGGTTTGACATAAACCAGTGACCTTACCATGGTTAAAGTGCACAGTTTACCCTACTAGAATAATTGGATGCATACCTTTCCCATGGGTATTAGGATTATGTGAAATGGAAACAGCCTCTATATAAGTTCTCTCCTACCAGGCCAGGATTCTGTTTAAGTACTGAAATGGATACCATCCATAGTGTGATCGCCTAAAAAGTTAGTATAATTAACTATTAGTCAATGTAGTGAATTTGATCTAAGCTTAATAACTATCAATATAACTGGTGTAGTAAAGATCAAGAGTTAGCTCCCTTACAAAATGGGGTTTACTCCAAGTAATCCTTATTTATCCCCTCCACCACCTTATTTTGATTACCTCTCTGTTTGCTACTTCAATTGCCTTAGCCATATTCCATACATTCTGGAATCTGCATGTTTCTTATTTTTTTTACTAACCGTTCTATTTTGAGATTTTGTGTTAAGTTTCCAATAGTTTCTTTATTTTCCATCCTGTTTAGAAGACTCATCTCTGTTTTTACTTTTGAGTGAAAAGAATAGACATTTTGAAATTGAAGAAACTTGTTTTCTCTAAAAACCTCCTGAATTTATTGGCCAAATATTTATGACTTTAATAATGGTTCATATATTCAAATTTTATATAGTCATTGTACAAATCATTTGGTTTAGCAACTTCCAGTTTTATTAATACAGATAAGAATTATAAGAATTTATTTTGATTACTCACACATGATTAGGCTGTGAGTAAAATACTTAAAATGAAAGTTTTTGCCACCATGATGTTTTGAAGTATCCAAGTAATTTTTCCATTTGAGTTGTTTAGTCCTGATTAAAAGTGGAGTAAGGGTAACTCAAAGCCAAAACTTTTTTAGACCTTATTTTTACGATGCAGGTATCATTGGGGAATAAGAAAAGTTTCAGTAAATGGGCCTAGCATTGGCTCATTTACCAAAACTTTTCTCATTTCCCAATGATACCTGCATCGGAAAAATAAGGTCTAAAAAAGTTTTGGCTTTGGGTTACCCTTACTCCACTTTTAATCTGCACTAATTAGATTGGCCAATGAATTTTTAATATTTCTAAAAAAATACTTCCTTTTATGTATTTAACAAGATACATTAAGCATTAATACAGTTGGTTTGTTTGTTTTGTTTGACTGCTTTTCAAATTGAAAAATTTGAATTCTTAGTTTGAGAATCTTAGTTCTTAATTCAAGCTTAATTTCAATAATTCTATAATTTTATTTCAATTGTTTTTAAATTTTCAAGTTGTTGGTATCAAATTCTACAGGATTTTTTTTTTTTTTTGAGGGGGGGTATCTTATTCTTATTTCCAGTTTTGAGATAAGCTAATTATATGTGGTTACACAGAATGTTATGAATTTTGGGAGTGTATAGCTGTGTAATTATTTGAATAAAGATGATTAAAATTGTAATATAAAATATTCCCATGACATCACATATTTTATCATAAGACAATATTGGATCCAATAAAATCTAAGTAACACAGTAAATATATAGATTGCCATAAATTTGTCAGTTTTTCTTTGTGTGTTTTCTCAAATTAAATCTGCTTATTCTCCAAAGTGTCTAGGTGTCAGGTAGAAAACCTATTTTAAACCAAAACTCATGTTTTTATATTCACTGTATTTGCATAGGTGGGCCCTGTGCTCAATTTGCATTGAGCCTACATTCAATGGCCACACATCTGATATCAAAAAGTACAAGTTCTATATGGGTGACTATTCACTACAAATGTAATCTTCTGATGTTTATAGTTTAATATTTTTGGTTTTTGAATATCTCGTTGATAGGAATGTTTTCTTATGCTTGACTGAATGTTTTAATGTTTGATGCTCTTAAACATTTCCTGATATCTCTATTTGAAAATGTTTTATATCCTATTGTGGGAATTATGCGAATCTGACCAAATACAATGCTATGTTATTTAGGATAATTATTAACTTACTTCTTAAACATTTATTTGCACTTTTTTAAATATTTGTTTGTTTAGGGTTGGGGGGGGGGTAATTTTTAACAACCTTGCCTAGTTTGACAAGATATTCATTTTTAGAATATAGATTTCTTTTTTAAAAATGCAATGATTCCCATCATTTCTTTCTTATGCGTTTGCTTCTTCCTCTCTAGTTAAAGAAAAAATATCATGAGATATTATATCAGAATTTTTGTCCTAAATAAATTTTTTGAAATATTCAGAAAATAAGTCATTTGAAAACATCCTTTTTGGTGCAGATATATAAAGATATAAATTTCTTCCACCAGAAATAAATTTCAATATGCCTTTGATTTGGATCAATTTGAAGCAATTCATACTCTATAGGTTAGCTGGGCATCCAATGTGATCTAATGGTTTGCAAACTAGTTTCAAAGATTTATTACTCTGAATAGAGAGTTCCATCCTTGCTACCTTGTGTCACATCTTATCAATTGAGTAAATACCTACTCTTTAGGTTAGCTGATTAATGCTGGAAGGCTAGGAATGAGTATTCTAAAAACCTTCAAACTCTTTGGAAGAATTATAAGAATTATTTTGTATTGCATGTGTTAACATTTAAAATTTCACAAAAACTTGAAAGTAGCTCTTCAATGTTTTGTAGAGAATTTCATGTAGATTTAAAACTTTTAATGGTAATACAATTTTTTGTTATTTGTTCATGTGACCACAAAACTTTTGTTCATCTTTGTTAAATAACACTAGATTTCTCTGTTTAGTCGTATGCTTTTTTCATCCAACATGAACTAATGAATACATTTTAGTTCTACTATTCTGAAAACCCTTTTTACTAACATTGGTAGCAAAAAGAATGTATCTTTGTATTACTGATTAGTTCACAATGTTTTTGCTATTAATATTTGCTATCTTACGCATGAAAGAACACATTTGAGACAAAGATTGTGATTAATATGATAAAATGAGTTGTATAAAATAATTACCCAAGAGAAAGATTAATTTTCGAAGAGAAGAAAACGTAATCAGTTTGTATTCATTGTAACTGTAAAGGCTTAAATATGAAAATAGGCAAACTGTGGTAGATTTCCGAGATACAATTCCTGACATTCAAAGTTTAGTAAAATTTAGTCTGGTCATTATCAAGTGAATGACCTTTTGAAGATAACAGTTAGTCTAAGTTGAAAAAACAAATGAGGGAAACTTAAAACCTGGCAGTTTTTTTGTTTTTTTTATTTGGTCGATAAGAACTTGTTAAGCTATAGTCATGAAATAATGATGATTCTATAGAATGGTAGCTGCTGATGTTGCTACACATATTGCCAGCCACCATCATCATCAATCCTTCTCTGCATTTTTTTCTGAAATTGTCAGCAATAAATTAGTTAACCCAATAAATGCCATTGTCCATTTATGTTTATAAAAATTGCTATATTCATATTTTAGATTGCACCAATGTTCCAAAAAGAGAAGGAACTTTTTTTTTTTGTATAATAGATATTTATACAAATCTTGAATTGTGTGCATATTGTTTTTGCAAAGCCCCAATGCTAAATTATTAAAGAAAAGTCAAAAAAGTTCCCTTGGATAATTCCAGTGTTTATAAATAGATTATAAACAGAAAAGCCAATTCATTTTGCCTTCTGTTTTGAAGAAGGGGTATTCCCTTCTGTAAAATACCTATATTGGTGTACTTTGTGCTAAGGAAGATATTTAGTTGAGTGCCCATTCTCTAAAGATCATTATTAGCATTAATATATCTAACAATGAAAATAACAGAAGGAAAAACAAAAACTCATTTCTACATACGAGAACATTTAATATTTGATATATACATACCAGTAATATTAGAGGAAAAAATACATGAATATATCCCATCAGCTAGAAACATACACATATTGTTCCACAAATAAGCAGTATGTGGAAGAGATTTAAAAAATGGAAAAAGGCTTTCCATTGTGAGGTTATGATTAGCAAGCTAATCTCACAGATCCATTACTACTGAATAGTAAGTTTGATCCTCAATGGATGCCCCATACTTGTGACCTTATGTTACATCCCACTACTTGATAAGTGTAGGTAATCTCGCCACATGGCTTTATCATTGACTGGCAGGGTCAGAGACAATGTCACTACTGTTCAAAGAACAGAGTACAAAAAAGAGGTTAAGAAGTTTCTAGGACAGTCATATGACACCTTACAAACCCCTAATGGACATGTAAATTATCTAAGGAAGATAGTTATTTTTTGTATTCCAACACCTACAAGAGGTACCTGTGATGTAATGGTTATCATCATAGGAAATGGACACAATGACATGAGTTCAAATCTTGGACAAGGCTGTTTACATTTTCCTTGGGAAAGGTATGCATCTAGCTATTCTCCCTCCAGCTATGGGTAAATAGTAGGGCAAACTGGGCTCTTTTATCTTGGTATGGCAACTAGTCTAGGAGAAGGAAAACTCTGGATTCAAACCTGTTGAACTCTGCTTAAAAATTGACTTTGTGTCGCATTCTGCTCATGCCGAAGTGTTGGTAAATACAATCATATTGAGAAAAACCATTATCTCTCACAGTCTTTATAGTCATTAGAAACTTGAGGATCTGTTTATTTAATGATATGCCAATGAACAAGTTTTGAAGTTATTCTTGAAGAAATTACTGCTATTCATTGAGTAAATTATTGTGTTCGGTGTAAAATGGTTGAAAATGAATTCAGTTTTTCTGTGGTTGTTTTATTGGCTGTTTTTCATCTTACTGAAAATATGGTTTATTTAAAATGTAAAGTTTTTGAGTTTAAAGAAAGCATGGATCAAAATCATATCGACAAATTGCATGTAAAATACAGAATAATGACTTCCTCAAAATTTTTGGATATCCATTGTTGCAAAAAAATTGTTTGCAACAAATTGAAAACTTGGTCATAAAAGAGAAATGTTTAGTACATTGGTATATTTCTTGTTGTTTATTGTTTATACAATAAGAGGATTTACATTGAGAAAAATTGTTTCTTCTCATCCCAAGTGGATGTTGCCAAAAGTCATAAATAAGATACATTTGTAAAACTAGCAAAAATATTTGCTCTCTGGGTATTTAAGTTTTAATATAATAAAATATCATATTGAATTAGAAAGAATAATAAATAAATAAAAGGAATTAAGATTTATCACTAGGATTTTTTGTGCATATTTATTAAAAATAAAACCAAAAATGAGAAATCAATAATACCAAGCAAATGTTTATTAAAATCAAATATTTAAGATCAATATGAAAATTAGCTTTCCTGTTTACTCTGACAAACTGCTATTTAGTCGTATAATATGTGGATAAGGCCAACAGTATAAATAGTACTAAAACAATTTTCTTAATAATTAAGATTTGAATAAAAAATAAAATCATAGAGAATGTGATATAAATAACTAAGGAAATTATGACATTGATAGTGACATAGTTTCAGTTACAGACACAGGTATATAATTTCCATTATCATAAGATGCTGGAAAGTTTTAAAAGAGTACTTTACAGTGAGTTATAAAATTACTTCTGCCAAACTATTATTGAGGTGTAATGGTTAACAAGCTAGTCTCAGATCTATTATGACTGAATAGTGAGTTTGATCCTCACTAGATGTATTGTACCAAATCTATCTGTTTAGTTTTTTGGGCACCTTGAGTAGTTTAATGGTTAGCTATCTTGGCTAACAGATCATTATTTGATTCTCCCTGGGTGCTCTATAGTTCTGACATTGTATTAAACTTAATAAATTATGTTCTACTCTAGATGTATTTGTTAGTTGTTTTTGGGGAAGGTTTTATTTTACAGTAATCTAAAAAAAGAAAGTCAAATAAGGATTACAATTTTACTATCTAAAATTTTAAAAGTTACTATTTAAATGTCTCAATTTTTTAAAATGCATTTAACTTTCAACTTGCAGCTGCTTCATGTTCTCATCTTGGCAATTTCTGTTAATAATTATTCCTTACTCTTCTCACCTTTGTTCTGAAATATACTCAAGTATGTACATGCAATCTATGTGAACTTCTAAAGCAAATACACTAATAAAATGATTTTAAAAAGTTAATCTCTCAAAAGACTAGGCAGCCTAGTCAATCACATTATTTTTTTTATTTTTTATATAATAATTTTTTTATATAATAATTTTTATTTTAATTTTACTTTAAAAAAATTATTTGTAGAACTGTGTTGTAAAAAATAACCAAATTACATTGAAATAATCTTCTTTTTTTTTCTTTCTTTGTAACTCTATTATGTGTGTGCTTTTACATATGATTTTTATTATGTTCCATTTGTAAATAATTTTCTGTTAAATTGGAATGGCCTAATCATCGGTGGCCTCCACCTTAATTCCATCAGTATTGTTCATTGCAGGCTTCAGCCAACCAACAGTGGAACCTTGCCAGTGTGGTGCCGAGCACATTCGGAGTACCGCCTACCAGACAAGCTCCTCAATCACATTCAAGCAAACGTCAAACTAAAAACAGGTACGCATCATCTTAACTCACCTTTCCTCATGATTTTATTAATGAAAAATATTGCCGACAAAAAGTTTCTTTGCCTTATGAAAGATGATCTAGTTTTATGAAAAGGTTAAAACCTGTACTGAATGTAGATTTGTCAGATAAAAATACAGGGCATCCAGTACAAATTTAAATTCAAATGATTTCTAATTTGCATATGTAAGTTGAGATAAAGTATTACAACAGGAGACAACTTTATATACTAAAAGATATGGACACCTTACATGGTGTAATGATTAGCAAGCTAGATTCGCAGGCAATTGGTAGTGAATTCGTTTCTCACTAGGTGCTCCTTACTTCTGGTTTTATACCACAGCTAAACTTAGTAAATAACTATTTCTACATGGTGGGCACTTCACTTGGTGTAACGGTTTGCAAGCTAGATTAGCAGACCATTTTTAGTGTGTTTCATTCTCACTGGGTGCCCAATACTTCCTGCCTTTTGCCACAATTAAGCTAAGCTTAGTAAATAACTATTTCTACTTACTATGCACCTCACATGGTGTAATTGTTTGTGAATTCGATTCTCACTGGGTGACCCATGCTGTTGATTTTATGCCATGACTAAGCTAAGCTTAGTAAATAACTATATACTAAAAATATTATTAGAAATTATTTAAATTCAAATTTGGACAAGTTATTCTGAATTTCTATTTGGTAAATTTCACTGTCTGGAATCACAATTTTGAATAAGAAACAAAATTTTGAGCATTGAAATGGTCTTTGTAGTATTTCAGGGTTTAAGCCTCCTTTAACACAGCTTTCTAAAAAGACCTAATATTATTGGGGGGGGGGGGTATTTATTGTGACCAATAAACCCTATAAACTATAAAGTTGATCAAATTATTGAATTTTCACAATGTGAATAGCAAAGTTGTTATCTATATAATTATTTGAAGAAGAAAAAATGATTTTATATAGAATTAAGTGTATATACAAACATTTTCTTTTTTCTTTAAAATTAGAAATTCTTTAGTGCAGGGATGGTCAAAATATGATACATGTGTCAAATGTGGCACATTGCATGATTAGATATGATGCATTACATCCCAGTTTACAATTGATGCTTATGCTATACAGAGTTGGATATTATTCATGCTTTATAAATGTTTCTTTCTTTTTTGTATATATTTTTTAATTATTTCTTTTAGTTTTAAATTAATTTACTTATCACAATACAAAATAAAATGAGCTAAAAGTAAAGCCAAAAATTATAATAAAAGTAAATTCAATTAAAAATGATCAGCTGGCTCAAAAGTCTCATCAATGCTCATCTTGTTTTTAATGAATGGAAGTACAAGATATCTGAACTTTGATGCATGGAATGTGATAGTTTGGTCACCCATATTAAATCATATCAAATGACTGTGACTTACAATCAAGTCATGCTGAAAGTACAGGTTCCCCTAGATTATTGCAGTTAAGTATCAATGAGCCTACTCAGTACTTAGATGGGTAACCACTAGGGAATTGCAGGTGCTGTAAGCAATCTAAGACACCCAGACACTTTGTAAATACCAACACCAAATGAAGGTTGTTTAGATAAAATCAAAACAAACTCAAAAGTCTAATTAAAGGAAGTAATGGTCATCTTTTCTTCTTTTTTTTTCTTTTTTTTTTTTTGTTAAGTCAATAAATTATATAAATATGTTGAATATATTTTTACAAGAATTGATGGGAGTACAAGATTTATATGGTGGATCTGAACTCTTATATAGAAAAACTAACACGTGTAAAAGGTAGGCCACACATGGGTTAGTGTATCATAATAATCAAAGATATTTGATAATGATTGTTTAATGTGTTCTTCATTAAGGATTTTTCATTTCTTTTCTTTTTTCTACAGGACAAGTAAAGAGACCTGCACATCAACCCAACTATCCCCCGTGAAAAAGCGTGTCAAAGAAAATACACCACCAAGGCTAGACAGTCTTCATAAAGAAGAAATTCTTCGTCTGTCTGGCTGGAGCAATGAGCCTCAAATTGTTTCACATAACAGTAAAGGAAGCAGCAGCAGCAACAACCACAGCCACTCAGCACGGGGTGGAGGGGACCATCGCCAGACCATTGTCATAGCCGACACCCCCAGTCCAGCCGTCAGTGTAATCACCATCAGCTCCGACAGTGAAGATGATGAAGAGTCCAAAACCCATCTAAAAGATACAGTTAAAAAGTAAGTAACTATTTCATAGTTTTAGTTGTTAGTCCAATACTATTATTATATAAGTAGATGACCTGTAAACTCACTGGGTTCCAATTGTATTCCTATGTATGGGTCAAATAGATTTGTCCAAAAATTGTTCATATTAGGTAGAAATACTTGATATATATAAGCATATGCAAAAAAACAGAAACTTGCGAAACTACACAAAATATAAATGTACAATGTATACAATTTCCTAACTCTAGGCATAAAATAACCCCAAATAGGCTATCATGCCATTAAAATCAATCAATCAAAGTTACAGCATTTTAAGTGTGATATTATAATAAAAATCTCTATGATGTGCCATTTTTGCTGGTTACATACATATGCACACTCACACACTTTTTTATTTATATATATATATATATATATATATATATGAAAAAGGAATGACTTACCGGTGAAATTGATCTCAATGTTTAGTTGATACAAGTTTTACCATGATAAGTCAGCATTATAACAAATATAAAGTGCTCAATACATAAGTAGAGCAAATTTATTATTATAGTATGTACAAAATAACCTACTCGAGTTTCACCATAAGGAGTTAACCCTGAAGATCCTTATGGGAAACTCAAGTAGGTTATTTCTGTACATACTATATATATATATATATATATATATATATATATATATATATATAATATTTTCTTTAATCCTCATACCCACGTATCTACTCACATATATAACTAACTATATATTTATACACACACACCTGCTCACATGTGTGTACCCAATTGCATCGTGCAGCATGCGTAGTGCCATGCCCCCCCTCCCCTGAACCTTTTTTTTCTTTGGAATCCACTTCTTTAAAAGAAACAATTTAGCTCTTAGATTTCTTCAAAGTCAATAAATTTTCATTTGATTTGTCTCTTTTAGGGTACGTGATGTCCATACAAGTACCAACCACCACCACCATCACCATCACCACCACAGCAGCCATCACAGGCAATATCAACAACATGGTAACCATAGCAATAGCAGCAACAGCAGCAGCCATGGTGGTGGCCATGGAAATCATTCCTACACTCAAAATAGCAGTAGTGTTGACAGTGGAAACAGCAGTTCAAGATCAGGATCATCTGCTTTCGGTTAGTACCTTTCAAGCCAACAAATTCATTCTTCAAGGTTTCTGATATGATCAACTCATTTGAGGAAACAATTTTCTCATCTAATTACAATTTTGTCTACGGAGGCGCACTTAGAGTAATGGTTATCGGCATAGAAAATGGATTCAGCGACCTGGATGAGGTTGTTTGCATTTTTGCTTTCTTGCTAATGCCATTTGAGAAGAATTGAATTTCTCTGTTCCCACTCAATTTCAGTTATGGGGAAATAGTAGGGAAGACTGGGTTCTTTAACTTTGGTTAGGCTAGACTAGTTTTTAGTGAAGAAAAACTCTGAATTCAAACCAGTTGTATTTTGTAGTGTAATGGTTATCATCATAGGAAATGGACATGGCAACTCGAGTTCAAATCTTGGACAAGACTAGTAGCATTTCTCATAGCGCTAATACTATTGGAAAAGGTATTCATCCACCTATTCTACCTCCAGCTTAATAGTAGGACAAACTGGGCTCTTTAACCTTGATATGGCAACCAGTCTAGGAGAAGGAAAACTGAATTCATACTTGTTAGATTCTGCTTAAAAATAGACCTGTGTCATATCCAGCTCATGTGGAGTGATTGGTAAATCCATTCTTTGCTTAAAAATTGACCTTGTGCAACATCCTGCCCGTTGGGTAAATATACAATTTTGTCTTCACTCTGACTTCTTCAAATAGCAAAAAATACAGTTGACATCTAAAAATATCTGCAGTTTTTATTATTAATTAAGAATAAGTTTTAGATTTTAAAGGTTCACCTTCAGTGGCCATTAAGCTCTGTCAAGTCACATCCTATTTATAGTATTAGAATTGCAAATAAATATTCTATAATTAGTATTTAATAGCTGTTATTTATTAAACATTGCTTAGTTTGGCATACAAACCTTAAGTTACTTACAATAACTATTGTTGTCTCATCATAGTATAAGGGTTAGCAAGCTAGTCTCACTAATTCATCCATTACTACTGAAAAGCAAATTCAATCCTTGTTGGATGCCCCATACTTGATACCTTATGTCACATTCTACCCGTGGAAAACAGGTTGGGTAAATACCTACTTAGAATAACTTATTCTGAAGTGGTCACCCATCTAAATACTAAACTGGTCCATTGTTGCTTAACTTTGAAAATCTAACAAAAACCAGTGCTTTCAGCATGAATTGACCATAAAATTAGCATTTAACAATTGTCTCCCTTGAAAAATTATAATCACTAGGGTGAACATGAATGCTCAACCATCCCTCTCTCAATTACTACCACTATTACTGCTACTGCTATTATTATTATCTATATATTGATATGCTTGTTCCTTAATTTTCCGACCATTATCATACTGCAACACCCTCTGATTAAAAATGAGACCATCCAAATTGTCCAAGATGAAATACAAAAATGTAAATCCTGATTATCTGGTGTCGCTTAATCGCCAGATTATTTATTATGAGTGCTATCACCTCAGCTAAATAATGGACCATTCTATTTTTTTAATATAAAGAAAGAAAGATAAGAAAAACAACCTGCTACATAAAAAAAATATAAGAAAGAAAGAAGAGTAAAGGAAAGATAGAGAGAGGGGGTGAGTGCACAGAAGTGATAACACTAAGCTGTTTCATTCAAACATAATGAAAAGAAGGAAATAAAAGAAGAAAAAAGTGAGAGAGAGTTAGATCAAGATTATTATACTTTTTACATATTGAACTATTTGGCAATAGCTAAGTAAACATAGCAAACATAGTAATAATTAAATTATCATACTGTGGTATATCCACAGGTCCTGCTACTTATAATTATTATTATGATACAATGAAACAATAATTCTAAAAAATAAAATAAATTTTTTTTAAATTTTAATTGCAAATTAGGCTGGAAATTGCTATATTATCCAAAATAAAGCATTTTAGCATTGCTGTGCTAATAAAAATTTGCTACGATTTGCCATCCTGGTAACACACAAAAATTGAGGGTGAGTCCCCGTGGCATAGTAGCTAACATGATGGATTGCAACATCTTAGTAAATGAGTTCAAACTCCAGTCATGCTATTATGTTCATTTTCGGACTAATATTCTTAAGATAGGTGTGAACCTCTTCATCCTCTTGCTATGGGTTTAATTGTACTACTACTGTTCTTCTACAAGGATGGCTTTAGCATAAAATAACCAACAACGGCTGATAGGCCATTAAATAAAGAAATCTAACCAAACAAAAATTGCATCATTCTAATATAGATTCAGTTTTTCTCTGTAAATTATCTTTATCTATATTTTTTAATTCCTGTATGACAAATGTGCTTGTTAAAAAAAATCCCATTTAGAAAATTGATGTGCAAAAAGGGTACTGTGTAAAATAATACATTCACTTGACCTAAATTCTTCCCTTTAAAATAATGCATTGCCTTCAGAATTTGAAGCCTTATGAGATGATGTGAAGAGATTTTTCATCTGGGTAGATTTAATTGTCAGTTTGAAACTCTGTATTTCTTCAATTTCTGTATAAATCAAAATAGACATGCATTACTTGCTGCATTTTCAGTTGCTTCTTTAAAGGTTTCTAGACTATTTATTTTGCAAACAACATTAGAGAATTATCTTTTACTAATATCCTTCATTGTAACTCTGCAGAATATTGTCATAAGGAAAAATGATATAAATATCCATCATCTCTGCTCTTATACAATTTAAAACTTCCTTTTTTTTTCTTTTTTCAAATATTTTTGTAGTTATTTCCTTTGATGCTGAATAATAGTTTAAAAAAACAAAAAAAAACAGCCTTATTCTAAATTCTAATAATCTTTTATTTTTTCACTTCTTTACAGCTTTGAAATTTCTAAATGTATTTGCCTACCAAATTTCCTTGCTATTTTTTACCTGTATGATGGGATATTTCAAAGTTCACTATCTATTCACCTCAGAACTCATTCTATTCAAATAAAATCCTATTACTATTGTGATCTGAGTCCTTCTGCTCAATTATAATGAACTAAACATCAGTTTTTGTACAGTAGTTTATGATAGGATTGCAGAGGTGTCTTAAAATAGGCAAAGAGTTAAATAAAATAAGATCCTTTTGCATAATGGAGAAAAAAATTATATAAAAGTTAGGATTGCATTGACAGTCAACAGCACTTGGTGACTGTGAATTTCTCAGCTATATGATCATTAGATCACATAGGTAAGAAACAGTCACCAAACACTATTGACTTTGTGTCTATGCTATCCTAACTTAGATATCAGCAGCAGATATGACATCATCTTATAAATTTTTCAACTCAGCCCTGTGTGCTAAAAATATAAATAAATAAAAATAAGACTTTTGTTATTTTCTCCAAATAATTTATTCTTTTTTTCCCCCAATCAGCTAAAAATAAATTCTTCTTCATTTAAATATTTGTGACTTGCTTTTTAATTAGGAGGGTCTCTGTGGCACAGTAGCTAACCTGCTGGACTGTGACATTGTAGTAAGCAAGTTTGAACTCCAGTCACACTATTATATTTAATTTTGGACTAATATCCTTGGAAAAGGTATGAACCCCTCCATCAGCACAGCTATGGGTTGAATAATACCACTACTGTTCTCCTACAAGGATGGCCTTTGCATAACCCATAAAGGTTGATATGTCATTAAATAGAGAAACCAAAAACCTTGTTATTAATCATTATCAATAATGGCAGGCACGTGTTTGTTTGCTGTTCATTTTTATTCAGTGGCTGATGAAAAGTTTCATTTGAACCTGCAAAATATTTTCAATCAACAACATTCTTTGCCCTGAATTTTAGCATAACTTAATTTGAAATCTCATTTGGCTTTCATTCCCTAAAGATATATTAAAAAAAATTTTTTTCAGTTTTTTATCCCCTCCTACCCACTTTAATATTTCAAATTAATTACTTTATACACTTGTGCCAATATATTTTAGTATAGGAATTTCAAATGAGAATTTCCTTAAATTAAAATGTGTGCACATCGACAAATGATTTCTGAAATGCATATAATTTACAACTTAGATATTTTTAACAATATTAAAAAAAATAAAACTTTTCTTTGCCAAACTATTTTTATATTTTATTCACATTTAAAAAATTCTTTCACATTAAATGTCAAGTTGTTGATGGTTGATATTGATATTATTCTTAGGAAGCAGAACAAAAACTGCCCCCCATCCAAAAAAAATAAAAATCATACATCTAAGATTTTTCATTAACTATTCCAGTTTTTATATCTTGCTAACCAAAATATTTATTCAGGATTTCATATTCACTAAACTAAAATAATTTCAATAAATAGTATTATTAGGATTATTTGGACTATTGTCCTCATCTTTATTATCTGTACGTTTCAATAAACTTCTGATTTTTTTCATGTTCAACAACTTCTAAGTTTGTTCATACATAATTTAAATGTTAGTAAGTTAATAACTAATTAATAAGTAATTGTTATTGCATCAGTCAGAGAAAATCTTTTAACTCTTTTGATGTGGAAAGCCCAAAAATACTTAATGTGTGATGATGAGATGCAACTTTAGTCCACATTACTTAAAACAATGTTGAACTGCAATATACCCATTTCAAAAAGTGCCATTTGTTTGATATATCCTAGCCCTAAAATTTAAAAAAATATTTACAAAATGTTTGTAAAACAGTTGTTTTTAGAAGTATCATTGAATAAAAAATTCTGTTATAAACACATTTGTGTGATACCACCACCCCTTGACGCCAGTATTGTAGTTATTTACTCAACCTATTCACCATGGGTAGGTTGCAAGTATGGGGCATCCAAGCGACTATTCAACTATTCATTAGTAATGAATCTGTAAGACTAGCTTACTAACCGTTACACTATGATGGGACACCCACACCAAATTTTTATTTTTATTTGCAAGCTTTTTTATTTTATGATGAAAATTGTTTTCCAGTGATTAAATTTGTTGTCAAATGGGCCACAAAAAAGGGTTAATGTCCCCAACCATTTCATCTCTTTTTAAATTAGATTATCTTCTTATACTTTTGACCTCTTGGATAAAATAAATTCTGATAATTTATTTTATAAAACTTTTTTGAGAGCTACTTATTTAAAATGTAGGCACCTATGAGAATCTTTTACAAATTTGTCTTTTCACTGTTCATGATATTCACTAATCTCATTACTTTCCTTTTCATTATCAAACCCTAAACTTTTCCTTTTATTGCCATCAGTTCTTATCAGATGGTCTCTCTTTTTATAGAATTTTAGTGGTGTGCCTAAGGATTTCTGTCTTCCTTTTTCTTCATATTAAAATATTTTATTCTAATTCCAGAAATAATGAACAAGCGCAATCACAGCCGGAAATCAGGAGAAATTTCAAGTATGTAAAAAAAGAAAATTGAAAAAAAAAAAAAATTTGGCTGTGACTTTCCTTTTGACAATTTTTCCTTGAATTTCATTTACCCAAATTTATGAGTGATTATTTAAACTTAGCAAAACTTTGCTAAATTCAACTAGAAATTTAGTAACAATCCCATAAAACAAATAGATCATCATTTCTATTTTATTCTCTCTTACTTGGTCTAGAAATTCAGATAACTTATTTTCATTATTAATTATTCACTTGTATTGGCACACCTGAGCAAAGAACAATATTTAGTCGAGTCTCTGCTTACTAAGGACCAATATTAGCATTAGTATATCTGTGATGTACTAACACTAAACACACAATGGAAGGAAAGACAAGATAAATGCATTTGTACATACAAGAATATTTGACCTTTTATATACATTATATAGATGCCAATGGTATGAATAAGAAATAATACACAAATGTGTCCCAACAGAAAAAAAATATACACATATTGTTCTATGCACAAGCAGTGTGTGGAAGGGATACAAAAATTAAAAAGAGCTTACTTGATGAAGGGAAAGTAAAATAGTCATGTGACTTTAGAATTCCCTGGCAGGGTTCAAGATGTGTCTCTCCTGTTCAAAGAACAAAGGCAAAAAGTGGTTGAGAAGGAATTTCTTGACTGTCATGTGACATCCTACAAAACCTCTAACAAACTTGCCATTTCTCCAAGGAAGTCAATTAGTTTTTCTATCATTTTATTGTGGTTTTTTTTTATCAGTATTCCTGGTCAAATACCTTTTGTCTGTTAAAGCAAACGGCTACTTTACAACAGTTTCAAGCTAACAACTTTAATGGCCAGAGGGTATTTAATCTAGAACATTTTGATAAAAACTAAAAAGTAAGATGAACAACAACTAATCACAAATGAATACTTTCTCTTTTATTTTATCATGACTGGTTTTCTATAAATTTCATTAATCCTGTATGTTTTCATTGCTTGTCATAATTTTGTATGACTTTCTGAAAAAAATGCAATAAGGAGTGAAGGTTTAAAACTTAGCATCAATTATTATCATCGAGTTGCTCCAATGCTTATTTTTATTTGATTTGATTTCTATATAAAATTATACATAGGATTGCTTTTAATAGGTTTGAGAATAAAACAATGATGTTAGAAATTAATAACACCCAGTAATCCTTTATTAAATACAGTTTTGTTAAAACCAGTATGTAATATAAATAACTAAGGAAATTGTGACATCAGTTTAAGTTAAAGACAGAAAGACACATGATATCCATTATAATAAGATATCATCAACGTAAAATGAAAGTTTTAAAACAAATGAACAAAACAAATTCTAAATGTATGTGGCAGTAATCAAACTTTTATTAATAGATAAGTGCAATGGTTATTATTAATTTTAATTAGTATTTCATTACCCCTTTTAATTCTAGGGAATATTTATATAAATAAATTTGATAAAAAGCAACTAAAAATCAAGAAGTACTAGTCAAAATCAATAAGAATAATGACTGACAATTCTTCATGTAAAAGAAAGAAATTAAAATGAAAAATAAATGCACTGACTGTTTATTCACATCATCTGAACTAAAATGTAGTAAACAAAAGTATCTTCATATCAGTAAAATTATTGTAATGTCTGTGTACATACATACACATATATATATAGTCATCCACAGACAGCGTGTTTCGACATTTACATCTCATCAGTGTGGCTGGACTTAACTACTTCTAGCCAAGAGTGAAATCTGACTGACCTTTCAGCAGTCCAGCCCCTTTTCAATCGGCTGTCCGTACATGTCAGTGAGAGGTAAACATTTTAACTGATAATATATATATATATATATATATATATATATATATATAATCCAACAAAAATAGCATAATGAGATTTTTATTAGAGAAATAAAATGATCTAATATAAAGAATAAAGCAATTTCCGTTCACAATTGAATGGTGATTTTTAGTGTCTGCATTCACATTCTCAATATAACGTTGATAACTGTGAAGTGCTAATTAGAATCCTTCAGTCTTTCCAGAATAGAAGCATCAGTATAATTATAGATGTCTGTTAGAATAGATGTTCACAGATCATCTAAATAATAAAGAATAGAAATGAAAAAAATAGACTAGAAATAAAAATTAGAGAATACCCAAAGATATCTCATACACTTTACAACAAAAGTATGACATTTTTAGAAATAAAATAAACAAACATAACTCAGTAAAAACAATTATAAATAATCCTTGTCACAGATAAAGTTCATTTTTTCAAATTATAGGGAATGATTTATAGATAAGTATAAACTTTTCCTGGGTTATGCGGCTAATGATTTGCTGATATTATTTACTTTTGATTCAATACTAATTTCTATTTTACATTTATTTATTATTTGTTTATGCCTCCTTGGGCATCTTCCCTTTTTTTTCTATTTTTTCACAATATCATATTTTTGTCTTTACATATTAAACTCTAAAAAAAAAAAAAAATCAGAATAAGCTATAATAATCAGTGGATGAGATATAAAATTTGTCCCTGCTACCTTTTTCGTTTTTATTCATAAGAAAGTTTCATCTATTCAGAAAAAAATGCCGCTTTATAGATCATTATTCACATAAGCATTAAAACCACTTGAAAATTTTGTAAACTTGAATCCACAATGAAAAGGAATAATGAAATAAACAATGTATTCAACCAGAAGCAGGAGCCAGCCAGTCTGGCACATAGTTAATTATGTTTACACAGTTGATATTCCAATTATTAATTGCAATTAATTTATTCTTCAAAATGTGTTCACTGATTGATTAATAAACAATCATGACATGTTATTAGGCCACCTCCTTTCCAGATTCGCTCTGTGTATTTTACAAATAGATCATAAATTCTTATATATTGGCCTAGGGATAAATAACAGCCACGCAGAGACTTGTTCGGTACTTGTATACACTAGGAGATTTGAAGGAAATACTTAACTAAAAGTTAATCTTTAAATATATACACACTCTACTACATTTGGAGGGTGTCATCAGTTATATCAATGCTTGGTTCCTCGGGGAGTTTCGGGTCTTACAACATCATACTCCTCTCACCATCAGAGAAGATGAAGCTCTGATCTGCCTCTTTGAATGTGATAAAGTCTACATGTAATTTCATTTCATACACAAGTAATAGTTTATTTCAACTCTGAATGAAAAAAAATCGCTCTGCTAACAACTCTGAGAATATTTGGTATAATGAAAGTGTAGGATGGTTGGACATACAGTTCCATTGTTACATGAAACCAAAAAATATTGCACTTAACATGTAATGACTTTTTTTTTATATATTCCTGGGAAAGGAGATCTGTTGTAATGTTTATCTGTTTAAACTGTGATTGTTTAACATAATACAATCTTTCAATTGTCTGATCACAATTTCTGTGAAACACAAATAATTTCATATTTTGAATGCTTTGCACTCAAATTTGTTCTTATAGAAGAATAAAAATGCAACCAACTACAATGCATTTATTTTATATGAAGTTATATTTTATGATTTATAAGTGTATATACAGGTTCATTGAAATATTATGACTTCTGATTTCTAGTTATGTTCATAGCAATAAAATCTAATTCCAAACTGAAGAACACAAAATCTAATTTTTATTTTTAATACATGATACATTGCATACTTAGCATAATGGTTATCATTGTAGGAAATAGAATCAGTGACCCAAGTTCAAATACTGGACTAGGCTGTTTGCATTTCATTTCACACTAATGAAAGGCATAAATCCATCTATCCTTAAAGCTATGACTAAATAGTAGAGCAGATTGGGTTATTTAACCTTAGTAAGGCAACCAGTCTAGGAGAAGGAAAACTCTGAATTTAAACCAGCTTTACACCACTTAAAAAATGACCTTGTGTGATATCTTGCCCATAGCAAAAATGATACATTGCAAGCAAAATATCTTAGAGGTTATTTTTTTTTTTTGTCAGCCAGCTCACTGGAAGATTGTTGTAAGTTTGTTTTATCTTTTAACTAAGTTGTGCAAAATGATTGAAAAATAGAAATATTGTTGTAAGGACTTTTATCTTAATGTTTGACCTTTTTTTTCCTTCTATTACTGTAGGTTCCCCACGTGTGCGTAAGAATGTGATAAGCTGTGTAACTGTTCCCGACAGTCCTGACCTTGAACATGGCTCAGCAGTGGCAGCAGGTGGTGGTGTTGGTCACAGTGCTCGCAAACCGATTACATTCACCCCAATCAAGCATGAAATCCCATCCTCTTCAACATCATCGTCATCCTCAGCTTCTTCAACATCCTCTTCCAGCAGCATTGGCAGCGTAAAAGGACTGGCTGCAGCTTCAGCTTCTTCCATGGCCGGTTGTGCAGCAGGAGCTGCACCAGGCATGTCCACACTGATTCAAGACAGCAATGGTGGATCTGGAAATGGAGGTGGAAGTAGCAGTGGCAGTTATATTAAGACACAGATGGTGCCTCCCAGCCAGAACCAACACTTGGTGGCCTCTGCAGCCTCTGCCAGGGGAGGAGGAAATGGAGCAGCAGCAGCCGCTGCTGCTGCACCTACAACTCTCTCCTTCATTCCACCAAATGTCACAATCAATGATCAGTCTCGGCCACCCAAGTACCGTGAACAGATAAATAAGACGTCTCCTTTCGTGACTCACATTCCCAAGCAGGAAGCCTCTTCGCTGTCCTCATCTCTTTTGTCATGTGCATCAACGTCATCTAATAGTGACAGGCTGCGACTGAACCGAACTCCAACCAAGCACGAGGTGAAGCTGCCTCCACTCGAGGTGGAAGTAACAACTGCACCCTCAACACATAGCAAGCTAGCGTATGTTTCCCCAACTGTGCGCCTCAGCCAGAACCAGCCACGAACTCTGCAAGGTCATTCTTCGCACCGGAACATGATGGGTGGCCCTCAACCTACTGGCACACTGGTTGCTACAGTCCTCAGCAGCAAACAACGGCCTACAAACAGCCTCATCAACCCAGCAAATAACTCCTCTCAACTCTCTCCAGCTCAACCCAGTGTACACATTGGCCAACCCGTCTTTCTCAATACAGGCTCACAAGTTGAAGTACATAGGTAAGTGGAATATAACTTCCTTTTTCTTCTATCTTTTTCCTGTCTGCATTCTTTTTGCATTGCCCTATCTCCTCCAGAAACTGTCATATTATTCCAGTTACTGGGTGCATAATGAAGTTGGGCATCTGGACTAGAAGCAATAATTCTGTCCAAAGAAAAAGAGAGAAAGAAAAAAAAACTAATAATAACTTGATCTTTCAATTAACCCATTGTACTTGTAGTATCTATAATCACGGATATCATTTAATGAAACCCAAAGAAGTGAAATAGCTGACATTAAAAATTATTCTAAGCTTAATTTGGGTTTTAAGACACTGTCAGGTACAGTGGGTTAATATTATAATAAGAATGACTTAAAGCAATAAAAATTTGGCAGAAGAAACAGCAGCTCTTTATTAATGTTGCATACAAACTTATTTATATCTTTATAAATAAAAGCATGCAACTGATTGCTTCAATGGTTAAAGCAAAATAATTATAATTTCTACATTTTTAATGAAAAAGGTTGTCTTAATAGGTGACTTAACCTTATTAGTTGTTTTTCTGCTTCAAGATTATTGTTGATGAAATAAAGATTTCAATCCTTTGAATTGTTTAAAATTCTCTTTGTATTGGTATGTATATTTTTGCTTAAATGTTATCAGTTATTTATAAGTGAGATATTTTTTAAGTATTCGTTCACCAGTAAAATCCTTACATGAAATCAAATATTCATTCATGACCAATAAAATCCCTAAATATCTTTAGTATGAAATAATTTTCATATTTTAAAGGAAATTAAAGATTCAATAATATTTAAGTTCTATTTTTTCAATTACCTTTGCAAATAAAGACACAAGTTATTGTCTTTTTAAGATACGCTAGATTAAGTCATAACTTAGAATGCATTTTTATATATAATTTGTACCTATATATTGTTTGATTTCCTGTTTTCATTGGATGTTGTCTTTTTTTTTTTTCTTTTTTTTCAAACTTTTCATTATGATAATTAGCATTGGTAATTGAATATTTTAAAGTTTTCTTGGCACCCAACCAAAAGCTTATGACGAATATTGTCATTGAATTATTTTTTATATTTTGAAATTGTGGATCTCTCTCTCTCTCTCTCTCTCCTCACTCACTCCCCTCTCTCTCTCTCTCTCTCTCTCTCTCTCTCTTCTTTCTCACTCCCCTCTCCCTCTCTCTCTCCTAATTATCTCTCTCTCCCTCTCTCTCTCTTGTGCATATGTGTGTGTAACTATGTGTGTACAGCTCTCTCTCTCTCTCTCTCTCTCTCTCTCTCTCTCTCTCTCTCTCTCTTTCTCTTTCTCTCTCTCTCTCTCTCTCTCTCTCTCATTTATCTTTCTCAATCTGTTGGCTAGTGGGTGCCAACAAGATCTATTTAGTAGTTGGGCCGACTTTCTAGCAGATTGCCTATATCCATTTGCTCACATCACTCATACCACTCGATGTCATTGGCTTCTGTTTAAGGACTGAGCCTGTAATCTTTTCTAAATTCCCCTTATTTTTCAGACTTGCATAGTTTGAGACGGACGCTAAACTCACACTACATTCAACATGAACATTTCTTCAAGTTCCTGTTACCACTGAACCCACCAAATGGCTGCAGATCTAATGCCTATCTCATATTGCATGTCCTCTTCTCCCTATTTCCACAGATGTACTGCTGTTGGTTGTCCAGTTTTAACATTCCTTCAACAGTAGCAGCAGCAGCAGTCTTAATTGTTCTTTAAAACACTTCTATTTCAATCCTACAAAAGCATTCTTGCCTTCATAAAGATATTTCTATTTAAAAAAAACAACAAATGAAGCACTACTACTCACATTATGACTAAATTACAATTTCTTTTGGGATGGAAGGGGTGTATAGATAATCATTCATTCTGGACCTGGAATAATCAATTGGTAATGAAAAATACAAAATGATTATTTTTTTAGCTTGATAGATCTTCATGTAAACTTGAATCTACTTATTTTATCTTTCTTGTTCATTTTACTTGAAAATTTCAATAAATCTCCATTTCAAACATTGATTTAGTTATTTTATGTTCTCATGCTCTTTCCTCTTTTTCTCTCTTTATAACTTTGCTATCAATTTTCATGTCACTGGTCAACCAAATCTTCATTGGAATTTGGTTGCCATTTATCTTGAAGCCATAAAAAAGATAAAACTGGAAACAAAACTTTAATCTTTGATGTGTATTGGCCTGTCAACTTTGGTTTCAATTGTTTGTCTCTTTGTAGGTTGGCACCTTTCAGATTATTAGGGTAGCTGGGTTATAAGGGCGTTTCCAGGAACCAGTGGCAAGAAAACATAAAGTACATAAAGAAGTTATATGCAATATGAGGTATGCAACTCTAACAGGTGACTTCAAGCAAAGGCTGATATTGGTAGAAAAGCATGTTTTTCAACTGTTCAACATAAATATACACACACACACACACACACACACACACACACACACACACATAAATATATATAATATACATTTTTAAAAATATATATACATACATACATACATACATATATACGCACTTTAAAAAGTTATGTTTCTGGGCAGGGGCAGAGCATACCATCAAGAGGGAAATGCCAATTAAGGTGATGTGTTATAATGTGTATAGAGAGTAGAAACACAAATAAAATAATACTTGTAAAATTTACTTTGCGTCAATTGAAACTGATCTGCATTTTACATTAGAATAAATAACTTTTCAAAATGAAAAATTCAACTGCTGAAAAATCTTGATGAATATACCTGAACATTGGATTGAGTATTAAATTGGCTTCAGGTTTTTTGTTTTTTTCTATGTTAGGCAAGTTCAAATGATTTACTGTTCTGTGTTTCATTATCCAAGAAAACTGCCAAACAAAACACAGGAGCATTGTGAAGTGTATTTAAGGAATGTTGAAATGCTTGGTGATGTATGTGTGTAATATTTTAGATTTGCTTTGTGTCTATATGTTGTTATGTAGTGATGTCTTATTTTGCTGTGTCAGTGTGTGAACAATATATTAATTGAATGGGAAAATCTACAAGTTTTTTAATGACGAGAGATGCTTTTTTTCTAATTGCTTCCTTTATTTTGGATCTTATTGTCATCAGTAGCACAAAAGATTTATAGTATAAAAGAATGAAGAAATGCCACTGGTACTTCTGCGTACAATTAAAGAATGCAAACTTTAACTGTTTTGCTTTCTTTGAATTCCAGTATTTAAATGTTTCCCAATTTTGTGAATGTTGATGAATTCTCATCAGTCAGTCTTATTGCCTGATTAAATGTTCATTGCTGCTGCTGCTGCTGTTTTACTATTATCTGTGTTACTGAAATTGCTTCAAGGTTGCTATGTTTGACTCCATAGTTGAGAAAGCCAACAAGAGATCCAGCTTTCTATGTAGTGTTTGCAATGTAGCCTCATTCCACATGCCTGATCACCTTGATGCTCTGTGCTGCCAACCAGCGCAGTCCACGGATAATATGGTTTACTGCCTTTGATTCCGAATGCACCTTTATTAAACCTTGTTTTCCACTTTCTAATAGGCATTATCAGCACTTTCAGCGGAGGTAGTTTGACTGTTAGTAGTGGATGGGCAGAAATATTCTTAGCATCAACCAGACATTTACTAGGCAAGTTAATTTTTCATGATCTCTGTTACAATTTACTTTTTCTTTTTTTTTTTTTTTTTTTTACTTTTTTTTTTTAAAACCTTTTTCGTTCTTTATTTTTAATTTTTTTTAAATTTTTTTTTTTTTAGTTCTTCCAACAGTGACAATTTCTCAAAAGGGCATCATTCAACACAGCTTTTTCCTTTTTCTTTTCTTTTTCCTATTTTTCTTTCTCTCTCTCTATCTCTCTTTTTCTTTTTTTCCTTCATTCTTTGAGAGAGAGCGAAAAATGCCACATTTTTCTTCTCTCCTATTTTTTTTTTTTTTTTTTTTTTTTCCTCTCAAATTTTTAAATGTTGCTATTAAGATTGGCTGAATTATTTTCTTGATTTGAATTTTTTGATTTATTGTGATATTTTATAATTTGTGAATCTTGGTAATTATGTAATTATATATATATATATATATATATATATATACACACACAAAGAATTTCATATATTTGTACAAATTCTTTTGATGGATGTAATGTATTAGCGCTTTCAGGAATTTTATAATAAAAATTCTTTAATATATCTTGGTCAGTAATTTTTCAAGTGATAATAACTAGTTAAAAACATCTACAATTGAATTAGCTGTATTTCACTGGGATTGTGTAATTTCATGCTAATGAACTGTTTATATTATGGAAATTACTGAATAACTTGTATCCCTAATTATAAATGTGTTCAATTGTGTTTCAATAAATAAAAATACACTCTGACTTCCATTGGAACTGAATTTAATAAAAAATGTTTTGTCAATGTGGGGGCATTTTATGACCAATTTTATAAGTAAAATGTTCCTGTCAAATTCCTAAGAGTTTGCATTTAATTTTTAATTCAATTCTTGATAATCAATTGTCACAACAGTGTTGTAGTTATAAAGATAAACAAACTGATCTGAATTAAACTTTTGCTCTTAAGTTTGCTTAAACAATAATTCTTTTTTTAATTAGCCTTTTAGATCTAAGTTTGAAATTAGACTTCATATAAACAAAGTCATAAAAGTAATATAAAAGTTTTTTTTTGTTTTGTTTTTTTTTTAAAACAAGCTTTATGCACAAATGTTAATGTATAGAGTTCTGCATTAATATAACATAAATATAGTTCTTTAAAAGTCTCTTTTTTTTAACATTGTAATCCAAATGATGATTTGTAATTAAAATTAGATACTAGATCATTAAATTTCTAAAATTCTAAAGCCCTTATTGAAAGTGTCCCAGTATTTATCCTTTCTAACAACTAAAACCTTATTAAACTCAACCTAAACCAACTAGTCAACTTGTAAGTGCTTGGAAAAAAATAACATCAAACTAAAAATAGCTGAGGCAGTTCTGTTTTGCTTAGCAAGATATGTTGAAAATCTAAATTACAGAAATGTTTTAGCATTAAAAAAAAATAGTAAACACTGAAAGGAATTTACATAGATACTGCAATTTTATTGCCAAATTTATTTATATAGCTTTGTTAGTATTTCTCATGATATTGCAGTTTTCTTTAGAAATAATGAAGCTTGTGTTAAAAAGCTATATATGTGATATTTATTGTTCCAGATGATTAGAATCAAACCAATTGATCAACAACTGCTGGACTCTGATTTCCCTCCTCCTTCCTCCTACTCCTACTCCTGAATCAATCCCAGATGAAATATTCTCATCAAAGCATCTTACTTATTAATGGCATTAGATAAGATGAACTGTTGATTCTCCTAATTGTTTGTAATGCACCACATACCAATGGATAAAATTGTAGTGTGTAATATTTTTTGATTCTTTGCATATCTTCTATTTAAGTCTTAGTATCACCATTTTCACCACCATTTACATTATCATTCACCTAATCACACAGATTTTGAAATATCACTTGCCATTATATCAATGTATATTAAGATCATTTCATGCAAATCTTATTAAAATATTTAGATATATGATTATAAATTCAATTTTGAGGGATTGCTTTATATTTATTTTTAAATATTATTTTTTAAACTTTGATATTTTTGTATGATTTTTTTTTAATGTGATTTTTAATATTTATTTCTTGTCTTTTTTTACTCCTGCTTTCAGTTTTGCATGACTTATTCTAATTTTTGATTAGGTCTCTTTGCTCATGAATTCACTTTTTAATCATTTGAAACAAAACTCCCCTACCCACTTTTCGTTTTATTTGTTTTTAGACTTTCTTTTCTAAATTTTTCATTTCTTAGGATGGGTTGCTTTTATTTATTTTTCTTTTGGGTTCTTTGTTTCTTTATTATTATTTTTTTTTTAATTGCTTCCATAAGCTTAAGGTTGGTTGTTGTTGTTGTTGTTGTTATTAGTATTAATTCTTTTATAGTTATTAACCAGACAATTAACAGTCTTCCTTTTATGTTGTTTTACAGGGATTACCGTCAACCTGCAGCCACTGCGACTGTCCAAGGAAGTCCTGTCCACCATTTCATAGTTCCTGCACACCAGCAACCTCAAGTGACAATCTCTGGAGTAGGGCAGTTCAGTGCATTAGCACCACCCCCAGCACACCAAAGTCCTCGCCATGTGCAGTATGCCAGCCACCCACTGCCTGCACACATGCACCCCGTACTTCATTCTACCAGTCTACCAGCAGCCACCATCCATACCCAAATCCACCCCCACTATGCCAACCATAGTAGCTTCATCAACTCAGCTGCTGCAGCGGCGGCGGCTGCAGCTGCAGCAGCTGCTGCTAGTGGAGGCATCTACACATCGTATCCGTTGAGTCCAACCAAGACAAGCCGGCAATATCAGTATCTGTACCCAACATTTTCTGGTGACTGAACGTTCACTTGCTGGAATAAACAAAACCTATTTTTGACTGGCTGATGAAATGAAAAACAGAAATTGCTGGTGTCCCTTTCTCTCTACTTGGGCCTATATTTCTTCCTTCTCTCTATACAAGGAGTGCAACCACTTTTGGTGCAGTGTAAACTGTTGTAATCCCCTCTGTAACTACTTTGTATAAACAACATAAAGTTTGTATGTATTTCCAGTTACTCTTCATTACTTTACCTTGGATATATATACAAAGTAGTTCTCCTCTCAACACTTTTTCTCTCTCTCTCTGTTCTGTTGTTCCTTCATTGGCTTAGTGTATTCAACCATGCCCTAAAGTAGATTTGAGGTGCTATCATAAACAGACATATTTTTCTCCTTCCATATTTTATATTATCTATAGCTCTGACAAAGAAAATATTAATATTCTTTTCTCTGATATTTTTCTGAAGACTTTTCCTTTAAAAAAATTTTTAGGCTTTTATCTTCTTTCTAAATATTACTTAAACAAAAAGTTTAATGTAAAATTTTTAATTTACAAAGCATTTTTTTTTTTTATCTTGAATAGCAAAATTTATTTGTAAGAGGTTGTGACATAATATGGACCATGAATTACTGATTTTTTAAGCCTTTATTATTATCATTATTATTATTATTAATAACATAAATTAGTTCTTATCTAATATATAGTTGCTTCTTTATTCTAGTAAAATGAGTTTGTAAGTATTTTGTTATGATAAGGATAATGAATATTGATTTTTAGTTAAGATTAGTAAATAATTTATAACTTTGTTCTTTAAAGATTTTTTTTCTCATATCCATAAAAATAGACAAACTGACTTTTGATCTTTTTTACATTCAACCAAATTATCTTGAATGTAAATACACATTTATGACTGTGTGTATGGATTTATAGCTATACATGCAAATTTATTTGAACGTTTATGTGTGCAAGTATATATACCTATATAGATGTGCGTATAGATATGAGTATGCATATGTTTATATATGCATATATATTTACACATGTGCATGTATATATGTGTGTGTGCATGGGTGTATGTATATATACACGTATGCATGCAAACATATATGTATATAGATAAACTATCTGCCATTGAGTTGCCTTCAAAAATTTCAAAAGTAAGTAAATTTGTCTGTCAGTAATGTTTGTGCAGGGACTTAAAAATTAAAGCCCAAAAATATACAAAATATAAAGGGGGGGAGGAGTGAGAGAGAGAGAGAGAAAGAGAGATGATAAACTTTACAAAATTTCCTTGCTACCACATTCTGTGATAGGTAATCACCTTGGACAAGCAAGGGCTTGGCTGTCAGCTCACAGTTTTCTGCATGGCTTAACAGACTAGTAAATTGAAACATATAAAAGAAATATATATATATATTAAAAAAAAAGCAACCTAATAAATAAAAGGTAAGAAGCTTTCTTTAAAAAGAAAGGATATTCAGTGGGGTTTTTGCTATGGTTTAAGATATTATTTTTGCCTCATTTCTTTATATATAATTTTTACCTTTCTATACAACCTCAAATGAGAATATCCAGCTAGCTAAAAAGCTATGCTGAACATCTAATCAAATCCAATCTATCATTTTATGTCATATATCTATTAAACACATTATATATAAATATATATAAATAAGTATATAATTATATAATTGCATTGTATCTAGGCCTGCTTAATTTTTCTCTTATTTGAATTTTACTTTTGATCTCTTCAAATGTCCAAAATTTATTTTCTTTTGTATGAAACTGTTGCCAGGCTGTTGTCATGGCCCCAGTTGCCTTTCGTGGTATGTGATTCTATTAGATATGGTTGTCTATTTTAACACATCTTTTTGGTGTGCTCATATATATATATATATATATATATATATATATAATATATATATATATATATATAGTCATTTGGTGCAGAAATTGTCTTTTCACAATGATCAAATTTTGTGCATAGAAAAAAAAAAATAATTTTTTTTTAAATTCTAGTGAGGCCTTCAAACATGTTGATACTCATATCTGTCTGACCCGTGTGCATTTTATTTTGTTTTTATTTTTTATGTGCAAGATGCTGGCTTGAATGAACTTTTGTGCACAGAGGAAAGCAAATTTATGCTTGAGAATCCTTTTTTTTTTTTTTCTTTTTTTTTTTTTTTTCTTTTTTTTTCCAAACAAAAAAGAAAAAGCAAACAAGGCAGAGCCGATATTTATTTATATTTTTTTTTAAGAAAAACAAATGACATAAAATATTAAAATGTTCAATGAAAGATTGGTCACTATTTGAATTATTATTGTTCTAATGAATTAGAGCCTAAAAACAGATAAAATGCAGTAAGAAAAAGAAAAGAAAAAAAAAGATTTTGACTGGAGAAAATAACTTTTAATCTTGTGATACTCCAGACATATTTTATTGAAATGATTGATTTGTGGGTTTTTACTTGGCTAACTGAAAATGAGTGAGTGAGGATTGTTGTCACTTGCAATCAAATAGCTATTTTAGCTTCCAAAAATAGCTTTATATACAATACTACATTCATATATATATATATTTATATATATATAATATTTTGCTCAAGTCCCAGGAGCAAATCACTTGAGGTAGAGGGCATGTATCAAAATAAATTTGTCCTGGTAATGAGACAGCCAGCGCTGTATTTGTGGCAAATAAGGACTAAATACAGAATCTTGGATTTTAACAAAAGTCAGAGTAAACTGTATTAATTTTTCTACCTCCTCTTGGCTTATAACCCTTCTGCTGTTGATATATATATATATATATATATATATATATATATATATATATAATCAGTTTTCTAGAGATGGTAACCAACCACATTATTAAGAGAGAAAGTCAACCTCTAGAGTTGAGTTGTTGAGAAGATGCTTAGAGCATACAAATTTGACCTCCCACAAAAGTTGTATCATATTTATCTTTGACAAAATATAAAGATTGAAATCAATATTGAACATAATTTTCTTTTTATGAGAGTAATATTTTGGTGCTGTTTGCATTTTTTAAGAAAAATATCAATATATATAGTAAAAATTGAATTGGAACCTCCTGATTAGATTGATATAAATACAAAATTGTTTTTTGCATATATATTATGCATATAGAAACATATACTCACACACAAAACACAAACATAAACAAGAAAATGTATACATTTTTATATATTTAATTCACTTTAAAATTTTCTAATTCTTTACACATTTTCTTATGTCAGTGTATATTTTGTAATAAAAAAAAATGTTAGGTATAAAAAAACGTTTTTAAAACAAGTAAAATTGCCATTTTCCTGTGATTAGATGAGCTTTGCAATAGAAATGTTACTGTGCATTAACATTTGCTGTTCAACTACAACTATTATTATTACTTCTACAGATCCTTGTGCCACTGTTTGATGCTGCCTGTCCTGTCTCATTATCCTTGTTAATTGTTGCTATCGAATTCCATTGCCTTTTATTCATTCCAGGCTCTAATTCTTGCTCTGCATTCACCTATCATTTAGCAAATCTTTTTTGTTCATCTTTAAATCAATTTTTCCATCCACTATTTTTAATTTTTAACTACCTAGAATACTTTTGACAGCTTTTGATATTTACTAAGTTTGCTTTTAGTAAAATATTTCTTTATAATATTTTTCTTCTCAGAAACTAAATTAAGATTATTAAAAAGAAAATTGCTCCTACTTTGCTTTTTTTTTTTTTTTTTTCAAACAAATACATAGACAGAAATAACTTGCTAAACACACACACACACACAAGCCCATGTTTAATTATAAATGGATGGATTTTCTCTTTACTCTAGAAGTAAAAACTGTATGTTGTAGTATGTATTGTAAATACATTTGTACATGATAGTTACTGAACCAAAGGACAGACGCAACATGTTTTAGGGGAGATTATTACCTGCCCTCACACAAACTCTCCTGATTATTGAACAACAAATACAAACTCAAACTCATTTGCTGTGTAATTTAACATTATGTATCAGATTTACAATAACCAATTTGAGAATCAACCATTTAAAATTTTGACAAGTTGATTCTTTAATATTGTTCTCATATTTTTTCTTAAAAAAAAGAAAAAAGAAAAAATAATGTTCCACTTTCCATATTTATCTTGTGTTTACCTCTTTCTTCATTCATCTGGTTTTCATATTTTTAATTTTTAAAATTTGCTTGACCAGATCATAATTTTTAATTTTTTTTTATTTTCCGCTTGCAATGTACTTTTTTCTGAGTTGTATATTCTATTATTGTCAATGTTGAGTAAACCACTTTTCTTTGCCACGTTGGATATTTTCTGAAACTATGACAGTGTTGCCACTGTGTAGGGCCAAATGTGTGATTTATACTAAGTTAACTGTCACTAGTTTTTTTTTTTTTTTTTTTATTAATTTCTTTTGGGTTTTATTTACTAGAACTGCTACTGAGCAGCCACAGATAAAATTTAGATGTGGCTAGCTGCACCTTCACTTGCTGTGATGCTAAATAAATAATTTTGCAGGGACTCTGATTCAATGCTACACTCATACTGCAAAACAAAAATTGATTGAACTTTTTTTTTTTTTTTTCAACTTTCTCTTTAATTATTTCCCATGAAATGAACTGGAGAGAATATATGCTTGAAAAATTTTTAACCTTATTTTGAAAGAAAATTTTCAAAAAAATAAAACAAAAAAAAATGATAATGGAAATAAAAGTGAATATTATGGAGGAAAAGTGATGAATTAAAAAGAAAAAAAATTAAATAAAAAAAAACTTATATACAAAAAAATATACTGATTCTTTCTATTTGGCTGTGAGTGAAAGAAAGATTTGTGAGAAAACAAAGACACATGGTATAAGCGTTTATTTCTTTCTAATAAGATTTTATGTCCCAGAATCTGGCTCTGTCCTTGTGAATAATTTTAGGCTGGTTCCATCCTTGCAGAATGAGCTTCAAGAAATTGATCCTTGTTGCCAGTTTTTTTGTTTTTTGGGTTTTTTTTTTTTTTAAATTTTGAGATAATTTTGTTTTATATAAATAATAATAATAATTAATCCCCGCCCCCTCAACAATGTGAGTCTATTCCCTGCCATCCCCAACTAACGTGGTGCCTCTGTCCTCTTGCCACAGTATCTCAACAACTACTGCATATATTATTAACTATTGCAACATAGTTTTCAGTATCCATGTAGAGCTTTGAATGAACGTTTTTGCATTTTCTGATTTTTCACACTAATTTTTTTTCATTTGTTTTCCTCCTCTACAACTCCTCTCTGTGTGTTCCATCGTTGTGGAACATTATCTATTATGATTATATTATTATATTATTATTATTATTATATTCTATAGAGAGATGATGGAATTTTGAATTATAATCCACTATTTAATGTTTTTCACTCTTAGTTTTTGATCTCATACACTGTCACTTGATGTCCTTGATGCCTATAATTTGATCATATGTTAACCTCTGGTAGCTCTGGTGATGGCTTTTTCATTCTCTTATTTTTGTCAGTTTTGATTTTTACTGTCCTTAAATTCTTTTAAGTTTTTATTCTTATCTCTCACAGAGCTGTCAGTTGGGTTGCTAAAGAGACCCTTTATATTGTGGATGGTACATTCTGGAAATTTTCGGCCTTTAATATTAAGCAATGGTTATTATCAGCTTCTTTTTTTTTTTTTTCTTTTTTTTTTTTTTTACACATTTATTTGAAAGGTTATATCCCAGAATTTTATTTGCTACATGGATATAACTGTCTTAATACTTACACAGTGCCATGGGTATGTATTGCATTGTGCAGGAGTTTTGATGATTTGTATCATTTTTTTTAATAGGGTGGGGAAAGAAGGTAAAAAAGATTGGTGGATGTGTTGTTGCTGTTCTGGCTGTCACACTCAGTATTCTTCACTGATTGTGCCTGTCCCATTGATACCCACCAATACAATGTATGAATGTACATCCTCTACTTTCAGCTCTTAAGGCTACACCACTCCTAAAAAAAACCCTGTTCTTTTGTTTAATTTAAAATGATGAAATCTCCCTCCTTATTTTTCCATATTAATTAGAAATATATATATATATATATATATGTATATATACTTCTAGCTTTGATCACATAGAGAAGAAAGCTAGTTAAATGAAAAATTTTTGGTTTTAAATATGAATTAAGTTTTAAAAAATTTTATTGAAAAAATTCTCTTATTTAAACCATTTTTTTTATGATTAGAACAATGAATTAGTCAATTAATTTTTATTTAATTTCATATTTTGTAAAAATCCTATTTTAGGGGGTTTAATCCAATTTTTTCTGCTGCTGCTGTTTTGGTCTTGTCTTTCTGTTATTTTACTCAGGGAGCAATGCCTCATTTGGACAATCTGTAAAACTTCAGGAAAAAAAAAAAAGAAAAGAGGAATCGCTTGACTCGGTCATCGTTTACCTTTTTCTCATTCACTAAGTTTAGTTGATCTAATATGAACGGTTTTCATTGCCAAATAATTACCCCCACCTCCAATGAATTATCTCATCCACACCTGAGAAATTTGATTTATTTGTATTAGCTGTATAATTTTCCTCCTCCTTCAACTAAATACAGGCATATTTAATGCTTGCTCTAGCCCACCTATTTTACTTAGATCAATCTCTCTCTCTCTCAGACATATACATACATACATACATACACATACACACAATCTTGTCAGTTTCTGTGTTATGGCTGTTCTCTTCCTATTCATTTTATAATCCAAAGGTTCCTTTTCCAACCTGAAATTCAAGTTGAACATGGGACTTTGATTTGTGGCAGCTAATGGCTGGAAGACAGGCATTAATCTTATTAAACTCACACATTTCTGGTTTGGATAGTGAAATTTTTTAGCCTGATTAACAATTGTTTTTTATTGGCTTAATTCAATGCTAAAGACACTTTTTTCATTTTAAACTGTTGTCATTCTTTTTGATATATTAATGGTTAAGTAGCTGTTCTTTGTTGTTGTTACTCAGAACCAAAACTAGAATTTCTTAATGTCATACTTCCATTTCTTGGTAGATATTTTGTTTTAATAGAATTCTGACTTTCCCTTTAGGTGTGACTACATTTTATAGAATCAACTCCATGTTTGGTTGTTATAGGTTAACGGAAGGAAGGAAAATAAAAATCTAAAACTTTCTCAAAAGTTTCTTTGTGTGAATGTATGAAAGAAAGAATGGCTAGAAAAAAAATGAAAAGTAATTTGCTGTACTGTACCATGATTGCTGGAATAAAATCAAAATGTTTTTTTTTTCTGTTTTTTTTTTTTTTTTTTTTTTTCTTCTCAATTTTGACAAATTCAAACTGGGCTATATTTAATTTTTTTTTTTTTTATTTCTTCAGAAAATTTATTCTTCCCATATACTTCATCCAGTCAAAGCGGACAGCTTTATTTTTCTTCCCACCCCACCCCACCCACACTAGAGGAGGGAGGAGTAAATTCATATTGATGCTTCCAAAGAACAGGGAACTGCCTCATCTTGTGAATCTAGGGTGACCTAGCTCCCATATATTTTTCCATTACCTCATATGTTGCTGACGTTTTTAATGGCCTTTTGTCAGAAAAACACCCATGAGATATATAGCATTGTTTCAAACCCAGAATGCCCTTGGCATGCTCCCCACCCCGTGTTCTGTGGGTACATTCCTCAACCATCCACTTATTGCATGTCTCTGAACCAACTCTGATTCTTCAAACTGCTTTATTTTCTTCTTTTTTAATCTTTCTTTTTATTGAGGTTTAATTTTTATTATCCAGCATTTTTAACTTTTTCTAGTCAAGTTAGAGTGTGTGTGATGGTGCACTTCAATATCTTATCTAGTTATTTACTAACATTGGTGGACATGTTTATTTTCCAAGCGTGACACTTGTTGCCACCCTTCAGTATTTCCTACAGAATGGAATATTATATAAACTTTCATAATGGGAACACTGCTATATTATTGCCACTTTGAAAATACTTTTCTTTTGTTTTTACCCCCCGTCCCCCCATTTATTTTCTTTTTTTCTTTTACCTTTCTTTCTTATCAAAAATTTATCAGAGCTTTTCACTTTATTATTCTCAAATATTTATTTGGCCTCAAGATTTCATTCAGGCATTTTTAGAATTTGCTAAAGAAAAAATAATATTTAAAAAAAAATCAAACATAGTCACATAAATAATGAATTTTGGGAAAGGTTTTTGAAATAAAAGATTAAAACTTACTGACCTTTTATGGTTACATTCCCCCCCCACCCTACCCTTTTCTTTATATGATGTTTCTCTTAACTCTTTATATTGTTTTTTTTTGTTTTTTTTTCCCCATATATGTTTCCTTTTTTTTTCTGCTGGATATAACACCCATGTATGTATGTGCATATATATATATATATATATGTATACACACATGCATACACAAGTTAAAGGTCTTGATTTACTCTTACAGGCTTGGAGATCTTGTATTTCAGGTGTGTTTGGTTTTTTTCTTTTTTTCTTTTTTTTCTCTTCTTCATTTGTTTTTGTTTTGTTTGTTTTCTTTCTTTTTTTTATCCCTGTCCCCAATTTTATTTCAATTTAAAAAAAAAACAAAAAAAACCTTCCTTTTGTTGTTGGTTTGTTTTGACTTTCATTTCTTTTGAGAAAAAAAAATGTCTTTATTACAATTCTTATCATTAATATTTTTTTGTGAATTAAGGTCAGACCAAAAATCTTGATATCGTGAATATATTTGTATATTTCTGTAAATAAAAGATAATTTTTGAAACCGCCTCTGTTTGCTGCTTTCACTATGAAGGCATCCAAACTTTTCTGCAAACCATTTTTTTCTCTCCTTCCTTCCTCTCTGTGACATTGATGTTCTCCACCATAAGAAGTGAAGCACAGACAGGTTTTAGTTAACAACTCACCACAACACAATGATTGTGATCCTTGGCTGAAAATGACAAAGCAAGGCAAAACAGGACTTTAATTTGCTTATTTGCGTACATAGATCATTTTAAAATTGTTTTTTGTTTGTTTTCGTTTTTGTTTTTTATGCAGTTGATTAGGCAATTGAATTGAATGCTGAGAAAACCATTTTCTTTTCCACTTTACCTACTTGAACTGTAAATATCTACATTATAGTTCTGCCAAAACAGAAATTTTAAAATTAATCTTTCCAAAATAAATGAAGCTTCTTTGTAACTTTGGTTAAATTAAATCAATCTCAGCTTCTCATTGCAGCAGTTTCATTTAAAGAGGCCTTTCTATATTTTCTTTAGCCATTGACATTAAAGATCATTATTTGATAAGTTTAATACACCACATAAGTATAAAATGGAAAAGCCTTTTATCTTTATTATATAATTGAGAATTCTTAGAAATTTACTGTTATAACTTTCAAGACTGAAAAAAGGGGGTGTTAAAGTATTTGTTTTTATATATCTATCATCAAGACAGAATTTCAATTCATCCTTAACCGTAAGTAGAACTGTGTGATTTAGAACTTGCAACATACAAAAATATTTATATTATTTTAAATATATTTTAAAATCTTTTTTCAACTGGAACTGTTTTAATCTTAACTTCCCTTGTAGTTAGTGTTGTTGTTTTTTTTTTTTTTTTTTGTTTGTTTTTTTTTTAATCTATCTCTCACTTTAATGCCCACCACCTAAATCTTGGAAAACAAATCTCATTCTCCCCTTATGTTCCCCTCACAGATTTCATCAGTGGTGCAGGGCATTCAGTCTGTGTCTCCTACATGCATATATGTTCCTATGTATGTAGGTCCGACATTTTCTGGAGAGTTCTGTATTCTGATATGTGTGTATATATGTCAGAAACGCAAGTTAGATCCGGACCTTGGAGTTTACTGACATATAACTCATGTAAAAACAGAGAACCAAATGTCTGTAACTTGGCTGTTTTTATTTTGTAATTCTCTTTTCTTTTTTCTTTTTTTTTCAAAGTTAATATAAGTGCCCTACCCCCACTGCATAGAAGTATATCGTTTATATCAAAGATAACAACTTTTTTTTTTTTTCATTATATCAAGCAATAGGATAATTAGAATCATCATCATATCATCATCATCATCATATATAATCTGTTGTTTGAAAACTTTATCAATTTGCAATATTTTCAAAGGCTCCCCCCTCTCCATATATACATATTACTTTCATGGATTAGTTTCTTTTCAACATTTGTAATTCATGAGATTTTGGAAAAATAATCTACAATAAGGAATAAAAACAAACAGTATGTCTATATGATGTAAGACAATATTAGTGAATTGTTATTACTATTATTATTTAGTGGTGTCAGTTTCCAGGAAATTAAAGAAATTACTTTTTATCATTATTTGTAGCAATTAAGGAAAATTATAAGGAATCCTACATGAAAAAATTCAACAATAAATTGGGAAATTTGTACAAAATTTTCTAACATAATTTATCTTCTTTTTTTTTTCTTCTCTTTTTTTTTTCTCTTTCTCTCTCTTAAATTTTTCCTCTTTTCAATTAATGATTGAGTACAAATGCTTTAAGCTCTGTTCTAAGTGCAGAGTTTAATTTAATCAGAAAGTTTGTTTTTCTAAACAGTCCATTTATAAGTCTCATTATTTAGAGGAAAATATACTAATGTTTCACACTTTAGAAATCAAATATACTTTATATTACACAATTTTATATTATAGAAGATTATGAACTTTTCTTTTTATGTAATTTTAGTGAGATAAAATTCTTTGGGAATAACAATAATCAATATTATTTATATTCCACCTGTTTTCCTCCCACAAGAAACTTCAATGTGGCCTCAAATCAAAATGTTATTTTTCCTATTATATTTAAATGATACCTTTGATACTTACTTTTTTTTTTTTTTTTTTTTTTTTTTTTTTTTTTTTTTTTTGCGCTAATTTCATTTTAGGATTTAAAGTATGGGAGCATCTAAATGCCAACTACTAGTTAATTTTAATAATTTGATTTATACTATTCTCTACTTATGTACTCTATAAAGGATATTGAAAAAAAATAATTTGTTTAATTCTTTGAATTTCATTTAGTGAACAGCAACGGCTTTTAGCATATGTACAAATGTAAGCTATAACTTGTTTTTTTTATTATTAAATAACTTGATGTTTAAATAGCCTACATAGTCCAGGTTCAAAGTACTGTAAGGTTAACCCAAAGACAAACATTTTATACCTTATTTTTCTTATGCAGGTGTCATTAGGGAACAATAAAAGTTTTGGTAAACAAGTCAAACTTTTATTATCCCCTAATGATATCTGCATCAAAAAAATATGGTCTAAAAAAGTTTGGCTATACATTGCCCTTACAGTGCTTTTAACCTGGACTAACATTTTTTTTTTTGCTAAGTAAAAACAAAAAAAAAACACAGCCAAAAATCTGCAGATATGTGATCACATGCTATTCAGTGGATTTTTGAAAGTGAGAAATAAATCCTTATCAATCATTATTATAAATAACAGGAAACACTTAAAGACTTCCACACTAAAGAACAAATTAGCTGAAACATTGTAATAATAAAAAAAAACTAATTTAAATTATGGAATAATGAATTTTCAAAACTTTACATAATACATGATTCAGATTTTAAAAGGAGTATATAAAACTAAAAATAATGAATAATTCTTAGAATTTACTAAGCTTTGCATAGTCTTGATAACAGTTCAGATTGTTTACAGTACTTATTATTCCTTAGTGGTTACTCATCTAAGTTCTGTACTGACTCATTATTGCTTAACTCAGGTGATCTGGCAGGAGTTTTTTTGTTTTTTTTTGGTGGGGGAATACTTTTCATACTTATCCCATATAGCTTCTTTTTTTTTTTAATAACTAAACTTTTGTACAATTTGCAACTCTTGAAAGAAAACTATCTTGATATTCTTACTATGAAATGTGTGTAATTTTCTGTCACAATGTCCACAGCTGGTGGGGAAGAAATAACTATGAAAGTACTTAGTTGATTACCTGCAAATTTTCTGACTCACTACATTAAATACACAAGCACACTTAAAAGGTTAGTTTATTTTCGCCCTGTTCTAGAACATTGGTTGGTAGTCTGTCATTAACTGTGCTAAAGATAAAAGTTGAAAAATGGGGAACTTAAACTCTGGTTAATTGTTATGTTGTTTTCATTGTGAACAACATAATAATTTAAATACCTATAAACCTTATGGGGATATGTAGTCTGCATATGTTCATCATAGATTATTGAATCTTTTAAGACCTCAATGACCACCTTTATTTGATCAACTACCTTTAATTAATTAAAATAATACTTTTGATGTATGTTTTAAATCCTCACCTATTTGATAAATTGTGTGTTCATGTTTTATTAAAAACAAAAAACAAAAGCTTAATGATAGTGACAGTGGACAGTGTTTAAATGTTACTACATTGTAGTTCAGGAAGAGGGTTCCTTTATTTTTATTTTTTTTTAGTTTTAAAAACTTCAAGTATTATTTTGAAAATAGAGAAACTTTCTTATCTATGTTAAGGTTTAGCAATGTTGGTAATCAATGAATTGACAAAGATTGATTATTACTTCAAACATTTCTAGTTTATAAAAAGTTCAATGAAGAAAAGTAAACTTATAAATACAAATATCCATTAATGAAATAACAGTAAGATTTACTGTAATTAAATGTTTTAAAAATTATTAATACTTGGATACTCTTATAATTGTCAACAAGCTATAAAGAAGGACAAATATTTTGTCCAAATTTTGACAACACATTTATCATCATATTGTGAAATATAATTTTCAGATAAATCCTAAGGGTTAAGTGCAAAGGGGCAGTTTAGCTCAGTCGGTAGAGTATTTGACTAGGAACCACAAAGTTCTGTGTTCAATACCAGCCCTCGCCAACTCAGCATATGAGTAGCACAGGGACCTGTGCGGTAAAGTAAGGAGCTGATGGTATGTATGGCACTCCACCTTGGACACTAAAATAATCTCCTTGGTTTAGTGCTAGTGAAAAGGGGATAGACTCCCTCGCTGTCTGGCTGATACTGACTTTAAGCCACCCCGACAACTTTATTTGCTTACTTATATTTCTCACAGGATCTAACTCTTTACAGTAAGACTTCAAAACTATTTGTTACTATTAGTTTCTTTGACAGTGAGATTTTAGATAACATATCAAAATTGTTCTAAAAGCCTTTTTGCAATAAGCTAACATTTGAACATTGACCTTTTTAAGGATTTCTACATTTACTATAATTGTTTAGTTCTAAATCACACAGCCTTGTTTTACAGGGATTCTTCTGCAAAATTGCTGACCCTAAATATCGAAGCTCCTTAAAATTCACTTTTAATTAATGACTCACTTGCCTATTATTTAACTGACGGTTTATCATTGTCTTGAAAGTTTTACAATTCTTAACAGAAAGAGTGCTGATACTTTATATTGGACTGACAAATCATTTCATCACATCTTATTAACTTCTAAAACAAATAAAAAGATCTTTTTAGAACTTTTATCTGTGATTGTTAAATCATAACATTTTTTTAAATTTTTATCTAAAACCTTTGAGAAAAGTCATTAACATACCATAAATTGTTTGGATAATTGGAACCTAACACATTTCAGCCAATCAAAGAGAGAAAGGAAAAACAAACTTTTTTTCTTTCACAGATTATTACAAGGGTTGATGAATGGATTGGCTGAAATGTGTTAACATAAAGAATACAAAGAAATTTTATTAGATCTGTTTTTTTTTTTTTTGTTTTTTTTTTTTTTTAATAATAATTGTGGTTATTAATTAAAAATTTCAGTAAATGATTTAAATCCATTTGGCTAAGAGAAATTATATAAACAATAACAGCTTTTATCTTTGATATGATCACTGTCCCTAAAAACAATCAAAAACCTTGTATATTATTGTGTATTTTAAAATGAGCATAAATGAGTATTTTTACAAGCTTATGAATAATTTACATAGCTTGAATAAATGTACATACATATATGAATGTGTGTGTGTGTGTGTGTGTATGTATATATATATATATATATGAGACGTAAACAAACAGACGATGTTTGTGATATGGCTATTTTTCAGCCGACAATATTTGGGAGAATATGTGCTTAAATGAAGTCGAACCTATTTTTTGAAATTTAATTCATTAATAATTAATTAGGCGGGATTAAACTATATTAAATGTAAGGCTAAACAAATCGAGAAAAATCAATCTCTGTATGTACATTTCGGCCTATTAGGCCTCATCAGCAGAGCTATAGATACGAAGACCGCCCGTGTGTGATTCGAAACCTGTCTGTCAAGATTTTTCTCGATTTGTTTAGCCTTACATTTAATATAGTTTAATCCCGCCTAATTAATTATTAATGAATTAAATTTCAAAAATAGGTTCGACTTCATTTAAGCACATATTCTCCAAATATTGTCGGCTGAAAATAGCCATATCACAAACATCGTCTGTTTGTTTACGTCTCGTAAGTTCGTGTAGAGGTCACTTAAGAGGAATATAAAATACTACTACTTAACAAAGCGATGAAATCTTGCTAAGTCCGTTTGGTGTGAGGTAAGACACTTGCCTGCTAATTGACAGACAGGTTTCGAATCACACACGGGGCGGTCTCGTATCTATAGCTCTGCTGATGAAATAGGCCGAAATGTACATACCTCGTTTGTTAGCCTTACATTTAATATAGTTTAATCCCGCCTAATTAATTATTATGAATTAAATTTCAAAAATAGGTTCGACTTCATTTAAGCACATATTCTCCCAAAATTGTCGGCTGAAAAATAGCCATATCACAAACATCGTCTGTTTGTTTACGTCTCGTAAGTTCGTGTAGAGGTCACTTAAGAGGAATATAAAATACTACTACTAACAAAGCGATGAAAATCTTGCTAAGTCCGTTTGGTGTGGAGGTAAGACACTTGCCTGCTAATTTGACAGACAGGTTTCGAATCACACACGGGGCGGTTCGTATCTATAGCTCTGCTGATGAGGCCTAATAGGCCGAAATGTGATTGATTTTTCTCGATTTGTTTAGCCTTACATTTAATATAGTTTAATCCCGCCCAAAAAATAGGTTCGACTTCATTTATATATATATATATATTTAAAAAAAAAAGATGCCTCTAAATTTTTAAGTGTTTATAATTCACTGACATTTTGTCATTAATTTAAGTATAAATCTATTTTCTACATTCATTATTTCCAGTAAGAACTTGTTTTTACTGTCTTTAGTGAATTGTATCTGTTCTTTCTTAATCTTCTCTACACCAGATGCAGCAGCTTCTTTTTTAGAACATCTGCACTGTGGATGAATGCATCCCCCACCCCAGCTACATCCTTGGATTCTTTTATGTCAAGGGATAAGTGTCTTACCCAGTATTGGTTTGAAATTCTACTTTTGTTATATCCTTATCTTCATTGTAACTCTTTGCTTATAGTAACCAACTAGCTTTATTTAGGGGTACTTTGAATATTTGAAAAAAATAATTGATAAATAAAATTTAACTTTTCAAATGCTTTTACTATTCATGCATAACCAGAGATTATTTGTATTTTGATTATAAAATCAAGATTACTTTGGTAGATAGATAAAGAGATCATATATAAAACGTGAGAACTAAAAACACTGTATGAAAGGTGCTACTGGCTTGAAATATCTAATACTTTTGCATGGAGCAGTTTTAAATAATTTTTATGTCTTTGAATGGGAGGATGAGACATTCTATTTACAAAGCTGATTTGAAAGATGTACCTTATATGTAGTCATTCCCATAGCCCTAGTCAAAATTAAATTATCATTGACCTGGGTTAGGTAATTATCAAATAAAAGATAAGACTGCAAAGTGGCAAAAGAGATAAGACAACTGTACATTAATTATATTTCCTTAAAAAAGTGAAACCGTACATAATCTTTTTATAAATAAAAAAAATAATAATAATGAAATGCATACTAAAGTCAAAAGCATTTTCAGTTTTAAAAAGGAGATGAATAAAAAATTAAAAAATAAAACATTTTTAAATAAAAAATTAAAAAATAAATTCATTCAATAAAATAGTTCCAATAAGTTTATAATAATTTTAAAATTTAACATTAATTAGTAAAATATTAAAAGTCATTATTATATATTACTATAATATAGATATTGCCTATAAATAAGTATATATGCACCAATATTTTTTTAAGTTGCTTTTCTTATTGAAAACTTGTTAAAATATTTGAAATTATTAAAAACAAATTAGTATTTAGATATTTAAAAAAAAATTACTTATATAGTATTAACTTATAGTTTCAGAACTTTCAGACATGTTACATACATACATATATATCTCAGACATTGCATTTTTAATAAAGCCATGTAAATGCATTAGATGCATACATCAACTCATTACATTTTTTTATTCTGTATTATAGTTAGCACTGAAGGAATGAGATTTTGTACAATATATATATATATATATATATATATATATATATATATAACTTCTTCCCCAGCCCCTCATTAAAGTGATAAAACTTGCCTGTGCTTCTTTTCTTTGTGTTTACTCTTCTTGGACAGCTAGCTGCCAACTGATGTCAGTTATTATATTCCTAACATACCAAATAATAAAAAGAACCTCTTTTTAAATAAAAAACAAAAAGTGTTTTTTAATTTCTCATAAAAAACCTTTGCCTTCATCCTCCTCCTCCCCTACCCTATTTATCATCTTTCTTATAACATCTTAATGCCAACTGCTTATTCCCATTTGTGTGACCCGCTCGCATCCCTTTCAATTTAGACTGATCAAAAAGAAGGGGAAAAAATCCCAGTTAAAACTTTATATAAAGTTTTTATTTGTTCTAAACAGTTTTCATCTATTTTAGAGGATTCTCCTCGATGTCACTGAACAGATGAACAGTTCACTGTTAAGCTTATTTTATTTATTTTTGTTTCTTGAACAAATTTTTTCTTGATGGAATTATCTGGTTTTTTTTTGTTTTTCTTTTGGTTATTTAAGAAAATAAAAGTGCAGGCAAGCAAGACCTTTTTTCTCCTTTAAAAAAATATTGAAAAAATAAAGAAAAGATATTGATAAATATATTTAATTATATATAGAAAAATATTTAATGTATGATTATATATTTCATTACATCTGTTTATCTTACATATATTTTGGGTGATGTGAAAATTTCCCTATCATTATCAGTTTATTTGAAAACAAAGGAATAAAACTTAATTCAAGAAATATGTTTATAGATGATCAAAATTAACTTTAAAAAAAAAAATGAAATGTATATTTTATATATATTGCATAAAGAATTTATTTAATATAAATATTTCACTTTTTTTTTTTTTCTTTTTTTTTTTTTTTGCTAACTTAATTTTGATTACCTACAAGTATATTTTCTGCGCCCAGTTGTATTATAAATGTATATATTCTCTATGTATGCACACACACACACGCAAACAGGAGGAGGAGGAGGGGTGCTCCAAAATTAATAACACCTATTTATTTCCACAGAAACTATAACAGATAGAGAGAGCACAATAATACCATTGGATGGAGCAAGTTGTCAGCTACAATAGTCACCACCATTAGCTATGCATCTTTGTCATGCTCATGAAAGATTCATTTTGATTTCAGCTTCTAGTGGCGACATCATATCTCACCACAGGTGATTATGCAGTCTAGGTAACTGTCACCTTCAGACTTGTAATGATTTAACAGGTCACTATGTTTTTGTGTAAAAATCTGCAAGACCCACCTAGCACAAACTTTGTGATTTTCAATACATTGAAGCTGATGTTCAGCTTTGTATTCAGTTCCCTGGTCTTAATATGCAAATGAATTGATCAAGCCCTCATCTTTTCATGGGTTGACAACTGCGCAGAGCCACTCAAAATGTGGCTTGCCCCTCACATCAATGTCTCCATTGCTAAAATTCTTATATCCACTGGTTGGCCAATTCTTTCTAAATGGAAGAATTCAATCACACACTTTTCAAGTTAGATGCCATTTTAACAACCCACCCACTCTTCAGCTGCTAAAATAATTATAGGTTATTGGCTGACAGTTTAAAGCTCTACTGTCATACCACATGCATCATTATACTTTGTAGATGCCTATAGTGTAATGGTTATTGTCAAAGGAAATGGACACAGAGACACAAGTTTAAATTCTGGATGAGGCTAGTTGCTTTTCACACAACACTAGTACAAGTAGGAAAGGTATGAATCCAACTATTCTCCCCCCAGCTATGGATAAATAGTAGGAAATAATGGCAACTGGTCTAGGAGAAGAAAACTCCTCTTAAAAATTGGCTTTGTGTCACATCCTGCTCCTGCATTATTTTACAACATAGTCCTCCTTGTAGTCCACACACTTCTTCCGTCAGTGCAGTGGTTGGATCTTATTTGTCATCCTATTAACTTTTCAGCTGTGTGTGTATGGGCATATATATATATGTGTGTGTGTGTGTGTGTGTGTGTGTGTGTATATATAATATATATATATATACATACACACACACACACACACACACTTATTAAGATTTATAGAAAACCAAAATGAAAAATATTTATTGTACTCTGAATTTAATCTTTGGAGATCCAGGACTTGGTAGGAAGTAAATAAGGAAGGAAATAATTCTATATAGTTTTTGTACTGTGCTTTCTTTCCTCAATTCACTTTCTGCCAGACTTCCATGTGCTCCCCAAGGATGAAACTGGGGCAAGCAACAATGCATTCAAAATTGTATTAATAATATTCAACTAAATGCTTTAACCATACTTTATGGCTTCTTCACAATGTGAATGAAGAATAATGACAATATTTAGTTTGTTTTTATATTTCTTTTATTATTTCCAAATTTAACTATCAGGTCTGTCTCTATAATTAGTGCAGCACTGACAGCTAAGAACAGAGGTTTAAAGTTTTCATTAGCACATTGAACAAAAAAGAGAACAAGAATTCTAATTTTAAGCTGAGTTCAAAGTAATTATTTCTTAATGTATTTAGTTTTGTATTTGTCACCAGTATAAAAGCTTCTAGATCTGGGAACAATCTATAACAAATAAAAGCATTTTTATTCCTGTGAAAGCTGAAAAGTTAATAGGCTGATCAAGAGACTATCAGAGAATGTAACTAAATAAAGTTTATGTCTCATTGACAGCAGATATATATAAGCTATATTTTGGCAGCAATCTTTCTTGTAAACAAGTTTTGGAAAAGATCACAGACAAGGTTTTTATTTTTGTTTGCTTTTTTTTTTCTTTTTCTTTTTTCTTTTTTTTAACAAATTTTCTCTTGTCTTTAAAGAAAACTTTGAATGTTAAATTCAGATTTGTGTATTTATTACTAAGCACAAGGTCAGAAGTATAGAGCACCTAATGAGAAACTTGTGTTGAAATTGTTCAAAAATTTTCCCCCAAGAACTTTCAACCATCATAACTATCGGTACAAAAGAAATATTAAACAAACCTTCCTTGTCTGCAGTCTTTATCAAATCTTTTTTCACAAGTATGTAATATCTAGATGTCTACTAGAATAACCTGTTCTTCCATTGGATACAAGTGAAGTTATATGAAAACAAAATCAGGTAAAGTGAGAAAAACTACTGTATATGCTTGTATATAAGTCAATCTCATGATGATTGATGATTACAAAATCATTAATTTACGGGTATCATTTTTTTAAGCCAAGGTTTGCTCTTAGTTCTCATTGTGTCTGAATTTCAGCCTTACAAAGTTATAGATCAATGTCTTTCTTTTTTTCATATTAATTAGATCTTCAAAATTCAACTTATATACACAAGTATATTACATTAGGTTAAAAAATATTTAGTCCTATTCAGTAGGTTCTCTGTTTGATTTATACTTAAAAGTTCTCCCCTGTTATTTTTGCTAATCTACTATTGGTTTGTCTAACTCTTCCAATCCTTTAACAAGTTCAGAGTCTCACAGCTTCCTCCTTTTAATACTGACTTTGAAATTACCTATGTTATGGTTAGTTAATAAGGTTAACAGGTTGCAAGAGGAAATTTGTGGATTTCAGTAAAGAATGTTTGGCCATTTTTTTCTTAAAGTGTTAACAAATTATTTTTGTTGAAACAAATTATGTGGATTGTTTCAGATATAATTTAACTGGATTTCTGCTCACAGATTTCTTAAAAATAAATAGTTAATAATTTTAATTATTTTTAACAGTGTCAGAGAAAAACATAATTCTAATATTTCTTTTCATCTTTCTATGTGATTTTACTTTCTTCAGCTTTATCCTCACCCCATGCAATTTTACTGAAAGAAATATCTGATAATAGAACTTTGGAAAGATTTCTGGGTGAAACTCTTCAAACAAAACCCAGAAATATGTATCCTTTCACAATCTCTGAATCTGGATTCTCAATTATTACCTTATGATGACTTGATGATCCCCATGGGTTGGCAGCACAGAGGTAGAGTCTTGGCTCTGCATTCTGTGGTCGCTGGGTTCAAGTAGTGGAGATCATGATATACACTACTGAGCAGACTAAATAAGGTCCAAACAGCTGTCCAGTGTTCCTCATGTCACACACGGTGTTTGCTACATTTTCTGGTTGTGGTAATTTTATATATATATATATATATTATATATATACACTAGTTACTTATGTAACCCGTCAGAGTTTATTAAAAAGGTATATCAAAATTTTCTAATTGATTATATTTGAAAATTCTCGCAATGAAAAAAAATAATCGATTGTATTTTAGGACAGATTGCATTTGAATTGGAGGACATAAGTTCATTGTGTTGTTGTTGTTTTTTTTTTGGGGGGGGGTTGCTGCCTACTGATTTTACTGTTACTCCACTATTCTCCTGCTTAGATTTAGACATTTCTTTTACTAAATACTTTTCATTGTAAAGGGTTAAAAAAGTGTTAAAAAGTCAATGAAAAAAAAAAGAGGGAATGTCAATGATTCAGAATGTATCACTACTGACAGGTTTTATTATGTGTACTAGCATAGTGTCTGTCAAAAATGATAGGAATATTTATGTATGGATGACTATTCTGCCTAGGATCAGAATGTAGTATGTGTGCTCTGTGAAATATGCAAATATATGCAGTCCTGGTCATACATTTAAACACACTCTATATAAAGCATTTTGGGAGAAACTTAGTCAATTTCACCAAAAACTAACTTTATCATGTAATAATGTAACAAAAATAACCATAAAAAGTATATTTAAATCAATCTTTAAAAATACAAACACCTGGAACAAATATTTTGTATTTCTTTATTATAGATTCCAGATTTTTTAGGATGAGTTATAATTATAATTTTGATTTTTAAGATCCATTTTATCCCAGTCATAGCAATATTGTTTGAGTTCTTGAAAATTTGTGAGCTTTCCTTTCAATTTACTCCATAGAGGTTCTAGATATGGACATTCTAATACTTTTATTTTGTTGTCCTTAATCATTTTTGAGTAGAAATGTGTAAACATCTGATTTGTGATTAGAACTGTGCATTTGGTACAAGGCTACAAATATGGGGCACCTAGTAAAAATCAAATGTACTATTCAGTAGTAATTGAATTGCCAGACAAACTCTTAACCCAAAATGAGAAATGTATAAAGGATGCTCTGAAAATAAATCTTATTCATTTCACAAAAATTATAACAGATACAGAGGGCAAAATAACTCTGTTGGATAGAGTCAGTTTTCAGTTATAAAAACACTATTTTTACATATAGTCATCATCACTGTGTATGCATTTCCAGCTGCAATGAACAAGAGTCTATATTACATTTTGAGCACCCCTCATTTATATACATGTATTGATACACATGTTTTATATATGTTGATAATTATAAACAGTGACTAGACTATTTAGAAAGACACAAAGTCTTGTATGAAAGATTGTGATCCCACAGTATTTATTAAAAAACTGATCCAGTAGTATTTTAAAATGAATTACCATGAGGCCATAATTTTCAATTATTACTAAAATGATAATCCCATGGTATTTAGAGTAATAATCCTGCAGTACATGTGGTTGGTCTTAATAAATATCTAAAATGATGATACTGTCAGACTTACCAAAAATGGTGATCCTGATGATAAAAAATGGTTGTCCTGTGGTACCTATTAAAAATTATGGTCCTGCAGTACATCATTTCAGTACATCTACTTACTACAGGGCTACAATCCTTTATAGTTCTGTTGAGAGAAACAGCCAGAAGATGTGTTTTATGGAAATTATCACATTCTACTTTGAGAATGGTCCCATTGTACAAATTAGAAATTATGGTCCTGTAGTACTAATTAAAAATGCTGAACATCTAAAATGGTAATCAATGAAAAATTGAAGACCTGTTATCTTTGTTAAAAATTATAATACAACTGCAGTCCCACAGAAATGTTTATTATTATATGGCCTCATGATACTTTAAAATGATGTACCACAGAACCATAAGTGCTGAAAAGCTTAGTTCCATAGTTTTTATTAAAAATAGTGACCCTAAAGTACTTATTAAAATTGGGGAACATCTAAAATGGTCCCACAGTACTTAGAATAATAATCATTGATAATACTTATTAAAAATTTAACATAAAGGTTCTGCAATACTTATTAAAAATTGTGGTCTAAAAGTAGTGTAATTTTTTATGTATTTCAGAACCACATTTTTTCATATGTACTGTGGTACCACAGCCATCATTTCTGTTGAGAGAAACAGCCAAAAGCATGTGTTCTGTGGAAATGATCACTGATGATCCAGTTTTATATTAAGAAATTATAGTTCAACTATACTTATTAAAAATCATGGTCCAGGGGTATTAATAGTGGAACATCAAAAATAATCCTGTGTTATTTGAAATATCTCATGGTATATTAAAAAGGTGATCTCAGATTATATTTTTTTAAGTATCACAGGATCACTATTTTTAAGTACCCTGGGACACTAATTATGGGCCCAGGGTACATTGAAAAAATAATCCTGTGGTACCTATTTAAAATTGTGGTTCCAGGGAACATTGAACCACAATTATTCATGTATGCCAGTCCCCAATTCTTTTAATGATTTTTTTAAATTCCATGGGAACACACTTTATTATCACAGACCCCTTCACAAGTATCTCAAAACCACCTTTTTCATATACCCTTGACCACAATTGGGAAGAATTACTCCACTATTATGAAGAAACAACCTGGAACCATAATTCTTTATGAGTATCCCAGGACAATAATTTTAAAGATGAGAGACAAAGGTGGAAAAATGCATTCTGCTTTCAGGTTGTAGCATATCAGTGTCACCAATAATTTTTTTTTTTTTAAATTTAGAGTGGCAGAGTTGAGGTTGCCACAAGGTAAGAATCAAATGTTTTATCTAACTTTGTTTGGTCTCTTTGTTTAATGGCATATCAACCTTCAATGGGTTATTTAATGCAAAAGCAATCCTTGTAGAAGAACGGTAATGGTACTATTCAACCCATAGATGAGGGAGTTTATACCTTTCCCTCAGGTATTAGTCCGAAAGTGAACATAATAGCACAACTGGTATTCAAACTCACTACTTGATAAAGAAAAATATAGATTATATCAATTTCTCTGAATTTTTAAGATGACACTTGATAATTTGGATAATTCAGACTATTATCCAATTGGACACATTTTCTGGTCCAGGGTAACAGTAACATAGAATAATAATTAACACAGCTTAACACTTGTACCCAGTCATGGTTAGCAGAATGAGAACTATACCTCCATGGATTGAATAAAGGGTTGGGTTCAGAGTTCCGTGATGGCTCCTGATTACAAGAAGGTTCCCGAGTCTGACAAGAAATACCTGAAAAGGGCCAGAGGGCGCATCGGCCAAAACGTTGTACAGATAACAATAAAGATGAGGACAATAGTCTGAATAATCCAAATAATACAGATTATATCAATCTTCATTTTTCTTTATATTTTGATTTAAACTGTACTCTGCTTAAAAATTGACCTTGTATCAAATCCAGTGGAGTGGTTGGATAAATACATACTACTTTATGCTAAGTTTATAGATAGCTGTATGTCTACGCTGAAGATGATAGTTATTATACTAGGTATACCCAAAATTGACGTAAAATCCGTTTTTGACACAATGAATTTAGCACCAACCCCCCACCCCCGCTACAGAAAATAATTTACCAAAAATCAGGGAATTATCTGATTTTAATGAAATTTTCAGTGTTGATTTATCAATGAATGAACTTTATAATGCGTTATTTATTTTATTTCAAAACTTTCTGATTTTTTTCAGGTCACTTAATTTTTATCCCCCCCCCCCCTCTTATTTTGGGGGAGTAACATTTTTGCGAGTTGGTCATTTTCTGTACTAATTACAGTATAAATAAAGAGATAAAAGACCGAAGTTATGAATAGAAAAAAAAAAAAATTTTTTACGGGGGCTTTTCTATGAGAAAATAAGTACCGAAAATCGGAAAATAAAATGTAAAATAAAAAAATAAATTTTTGGAGATTTCTTTTTTACTCATTTTGATAATTATTTAATTGGCTATTATCTTATAAAAGAAAATATACATAGATATTTTTTCTGCTTAAAAAGTGGCTAAATTTTCAATAGAGTTTTTCTTCAAAACTTATTACTTTTTGTACCTAAAATAAGGTTTGCATTAAATAGATATTTATTTCTAGAATCTAAAAATATAACATTTTAAACTTAACATCAGGCTTTTCATATTTTAAATGAATTTTATTTATTCATTTTTCATAGCAAAAATACTTAAAGTTTTGAAATAAAATAACTGATGCATTATAAAATTCATTAATTGATAAATCAATACTGAAAATTTCATTAAAATCGGATAATTACCTGATTTTTGGTAAATTTTTTTGCGATCGCGATGGTTACATTAAATTTGTAAACAATTCATTTTAAACCAGCATCTCAGACCGAAAGCGATCGAAATTGACCGAAAAAATCATTTTAAAAATGAATTAAGTGTGTATTATTTTTTTGGCTTTTTTACTGATGGTCATTATGTTACTACCTATCAATTTAGACAAAAGTTTGACCTTAAATAATGGATTTAATTAATTTTAATTCGTTAAAAAAAAAAAAAAAGCTGACGCTAGCAGCCGATTTTTGGGTATCCCTATATTATACTATCATAACATTGTCTTAAATAATTTACCAATGAAATATGACTTAACTTCAAGACAAGAAATTGATAGAAATTTCATAAATATTTTTAACTGCAAACTTAAATAGGTATTTACCCAACCTGTTCGCCACGGGTCGTATGTGACACAAGGTAGCAAGTATAGAGTATTCACCGAGAATCGAACACGCTATTCAGTAATAATGGACCTGCGGGACTAGTTTGTAACCATTACATCACGATCTTTGAAAAGTTATCATTGACAAGGAACATAACCAAACATTGTTTCAAGGGAGACAATTATAAGAACAAACAAAACTTGAAAATGAAGTATTTACAATTCAATGTTTTATTTAAATTTGGCTGAATTTCATATTTTTTAAATAGTTTGAAATTTTCTTTCCAACCACTTTCCACCATTATTATTCCTGATTAAATGGCAAGGAAGATGATGATTTTTTTTAATCTAGAAAGAAATTCATTTTTAGTATCTGAAATGTTTAAGAGAAAGCGTGTGTGCACGTAAAAAAAACGGCACATCATAGCGAGTTTTTTTTTTTTTTAATAGACTGAAAATGATACCTTTTTTTTTTCTTTTTTTTATATACTTGCTCTTTTTTCTTAATACGCTATGAATATTTTTTTTAATTTTCTGTTTATACGCTTAAAAAAAAAACTCCTAGATAATCCAATCCAATTTGCAACTGATTCATAATTTTATAGATAGGGTCTACTTTCGTGCTGAGCGTCATTTTGTAACCCATCAAATTCTCGATATAATGGAGATAACTATAGCGGTTTATTAGAATATTTCACATATTCCTAAATAGAAGTGTCAATATCATCATGGAGCGCAGTTACACAACGCGTACACAAGTCGTATAATTTTTTGTTTTGTTTTCTTAATATTTATTGACAGGGGACATTATCAATAATTACTCTGGTCCAAGGGAAACAAGTCAATGTATGTGTACGTATGAATTTTTACAAATTCTATCAAAATTAAATTTATTTTAAAAAAATTTCTACTGGAAATATAAGCTGAAACGTATCGAATTCACAGACATTATTTTAGGAAAATTAATTTCGCAATAAATTGGACCAGCCATTAAAATATTATTATCAAAAAGATACCGCAAAACAAACGATATACAATATATTTTTATGTAATAAGGTGGCTGATTCTTTAGAACAGACTGCTATTAGTGGTGGTAAATGTCCCCTAATTTAACACTTTTAAGGGTGAACTATATATACACACACACACACATTACTACCGGAGTGAGTTTAATCTTTACCTATAGTTAGTAAATACCAGGAGATGCTGACTTAGCTAAGATGGGAATGACAGAATATTCAACCGACAATATTGGGATTTGTTTTTTTTTTACGTAATTAAGTAAGAAATATTAATAGTAATCTGTGGCTCAAAGTCAGTATCAGCCAGTCAGCGAGGGAGTCTATCCTCTTTTCTCTAGCGCTAGACCAAGGAGATTGTTTCGGTGACTGAGAAGGTGCACCACACCTACCATCAACTCACTTTACCGCACAGATACCTGCGCTACTCATATGCTGAGTTGACGAGGGCCAGTATCGAACCAGGAACCTTGTGGTTCTTAGTAGGACACTCTACCGACTGAACTAAACTGACTAAATAGTAATATCCAAAAGTAGTTAACAAAAAAAATATTATCATACATAAAATACAGAAAAATCAAGCCTCATAATAATGACGTATCCAATAATACAGGATATTGCCGAAGATATTGTCCAAAAGTAATAAAGTAAAATTATATAATATATATATATATATATATATATATATATATATATATATATATATATATAATGAGAGAGATCAGACAGCTTTAAGGCTGGTACAATGTTGTCATAAATAAAAGTTCAAGTACGTAGACGACCAGCCATGATGACAGATAATTATGAAAACGAAACTGCTGAGTCAATACATTTCAATAAAACAACAATATTATTTATTCACCATATTTTCATTCAATTTTTTTTTTCTTTTTTCTTTTTTTTCTTTTTCTTTTACTTAATTACAATCATAAGATTTTTTTTGAATGGAAAGATAAGTTTAAAAAATTACAACAGGAAATTTCAATATACCCGAGATTTTTGTCTTGTTTTTTTTTGTTTTTTTGTTGTTTTTTTTTACGTTTTAAAAAGCTTCTCGTTGAGTGGAAATAACTAGTAAGAAAATCTTAAACTTCACTTACCTTTTGGCTACAATGCAAGAATATTTTCTTTTCTTTTTTTTTTCCACCGACTTTTTGATCTTGTAACTAAAATTAGGCAGCAAAAGAAAACTATACTTAATATCAAAAGCCTAAAAGAGAAAATGGACGCTGAAAATTTTGTGACTTTGCAGACGACAGATTCCATTAATTTGATTGGATAATTTTGTCCAATCAAATCGCTAACTTACATTACAGTTGTTGATTTGACTGGACAGAATTATCCAATAAATTAATGAAATTCAAACTAAGAAAAGTTAAAACATATTTTGCACAATTATAAATTGATTTTAATACAATTGATACATCGTATCTCAACTTTCTTTAACCCTTAAAACTAACTCATAAGCATTGTGCAAGAGGTTAAAATTCGACAATACTGTATATGCACAAACCAGAATCTGTCCTAGAAAACGAGACTCATAATTTTATCTGGCATTTTGAGATACATTAATCCCAACCAGAAAACCAGACCTAGTGTTAATTGTATGAAAAAAAAAATAACTTGTCATTTAATGGATTTTGCCGTTCCAACGGACCACAGTGAAAATAAAAGAAAACGAAAATACTTGGATTATTTCCACAGAACTGACAAAGCTGTGGAACATGAATGTAAGTGATACTAATTGTAGTTAATGCATTTGGAACGGTCCCAAGGGCCTGGAAAGGAGACTGGGGGAATTGAAGATTAGGGAAGAATTGGGACCATTTATACCACAGCACTGTTAAGATCAGCCAGAATACCCAGAAGAGTCCCGGAGAGCAGAGGAGCTTAGTTTAAAGCTTAGTTTAAAATGTCTCTTTAGACAAATAAAACTATACAAGTTTAGGTGTGTTTGATTAAGTGATTAGAAATATCCATAGTCACACACACACACACACACACAACACATATATATATATATATATATATATAAAGGGAATGACTTACCGGTAAAAATTATTGAGTTAATCCCAATATTTGGTTGATACAAGTATTAATCGGATAAGTCAGTGTTATAACAAATATAAAGTGCTCAATACGTTAGTGAAGTGGATTTAGTATTACAGTGAGTACAGAAATAACCTACTCGAGTTTCACCATAAGGATCTTCGGGGTTAATTCCACTGAATTAATCAATATATTGATTAAATACAGTTAATTGCGGAAGTTAATATTGCAATTATGACCGTTGAAAACAGTTTCGCAGTCAATGAACGCTGTTGAATGTCAAACACGATTTTATTAAAAAAATATACATATTCAGATATTCCGCGTTAACATTCATATTTATGATAAAACAACATCGTGTTTGTCATTCAACTTTCAAAATGACGCAACAGCGTTCATTAACTGCGAAACTGTTTTCAACGGCCATAATTGCAAAAATTGCAGAGGAGTAATATGTGGGGATTATTAAAAATGAATAAATAAATAAAAAGTTCTTGGCGTCTGGACTCTGGCGTCCAGAGTTAACGGTCTGATCAATAAAGTCTCCATCTATACTTCGAAACAGTTGTATCTTTTTATTTCTCTTCATCTCTTCATTTCATATTCCGTATAAATACTCCCCCCGCCACCCCCATGGGAGCCACCTATTGGCCGTAGATGATGACCCTTGATACTTAAAGGCGTTCAATACACCACTTTGGCCCTTACTTAGGCTAGATGGACGGTCGGAGAGAGCCTCCTCCGATCAATGAAGGGATCACTTCAAGCCCTAACACCCATATGATTGTCCTGACCGTATTTCCCTTACGGTAAACCCCAACCCTTTTTATTATATATATATTTACCAACACCTCTGCACGAGCAGGATACGACACAAAGTCAATTTCTTAAGCGGAGTTCAACAGGTTTGAATTCAGAGTTTTCTTTCTCCTAGACTGGCTACCTAGCCATGGTTAAAGAACCCAGTATGCCCGGCTATTTACCCATAGCTGGAGGGAGAGTAGGATTCATACCTTTCTCAGTTATTAGAGCTAAGTGAAATGCAATTACCACGTCCAGGATTTGAACTCGGGGCGACGAGTCTATTTCCCATGACTTTAACCATTACACCACGCGCTTCCTATCATATGTGTCAGAAAGCGGTGACTGAGAATTAGTGTCTTTGTTATGACGTTAAACTGCATCTAGTGATGAAGTCTCAGTTTTGGGGAGTGTGGAGTACCCCTTCATAGCCATTACTCCCAGGTTCACTCTGTGAGTACCTGTTAGCTAAAATATACATGTATGAAAATTAAGCATTTCTATTGAAGATTACAGATATTTTACATTGCTACATGTAGGCAGCATCCCACGAGGAGGCAGCTGTACGGTCACCTGCCCCCCATCTCACAAACTATCCGAGTGAGACGGACAAGGCATACAGGACACTGCTGGAGAAGCAAGGACGAGCTCATAAGCGACGTTCTCCTGTGGAAGCCAACACATATACAAGCAGGTGTGGGGCGCCCGGCAAGGACCTATATTGACCAACTATGCGAGGATGCTGGTTGCTCCGCAGAGGACCTCCCAGGTGCAATGAATGATAGGGAAGGTTGGCGAGAGATTGTCATGGATATCCGTGCTGCAAGCGCGACATGATGATGATGATGATGATGATGATGATGATGATGATGACATGTAGGTGTAAGTAAGTAAGGTCGTCGGGGCGGCCTAATGTCGGTATCAGCCAGACAGCGAGGGAGTCTATCCCCTTTTCACTAGCGCTAGACCAAGGAGAGTATTTTAGCATCTGAGGTGGAGCGCCACACATACCATCAGCTTCTCACTTTTTCGCACAGATCTCTGAGCTAAACCGACCCTACAGAATCAAACTTTTATTTTATGAAATTGATTTTACGTTTAGAAAAACATCATATACGTTTTTTTTTAATTATTCGGACTATTGTCCTCATCTTTATTGTTACCTGTACAAAGTTTCGGCCAATGTGCCCTCCAGCCTTCTTCTGGTATTACTTGTCGGACTTGGGAACCTTCACGGAACTCTGAACCCAAACCTTCATTCAATCCATGGAGGTATAATGTTCTCATTTCGCTAACCATGACTGAGTTGTATAAGTGTTAAGCTGTGTTAATTATTATTCTATGTTACTGTTGCTCTTGACCAGGATTGAACACATGGCGTAGTAAATATAGGCATTGTAAAAACCTGAAGAAGCCTGGAAGGCACATTTGCTGATACATTGTACAGATAACAATAAAATTGAAGACAATAGTCAAATTTTTTTTTAAATAGCTTCTTTTCACACTTTTCGTAGCGATGACTAATTATTTCACACAGTTCATCTGGATGAACTAATCTTTCGCACGCCGACTCTCATTAGACGCCTTGGCCATCATCGACTCCTTGTAATTCCTCACCGATCCCTAGGGGGACCCCTCGGACTACCTTTTGGCGACCTCTGATTTTAATCAAAGAAGAATTGCTAAAGTATGGGAGAAGTTGAGAAGCGGTAGAGTCAGTGGGCAGTTGTTGAGGTTGGATATTCAGCAGTGTTGCATAATGGAAATAATGCGTGAAATAACAGAATTTACAATAGGTACAAAATAAGGTGAGGAGATGGATACACACACGAGGTGGATTCAACAATTATTTATTACGAACTGATTAATTTTACAAGTAAGTTAAGACAAGCGGGAAATAGCTTGGGCGGAAGTGGGCGGAGTCTGAGCGCCTGCTGATGTCACATCAAATATATTTATTAATAGAAATATGAACTTATAAAAATCTTAATAGCAGCTATTAGAAGAGACAGAATGTTGTCTGTTATAATATGATAAGTTACCTCCCTTCCACTGTGGATTGGTTTAACAATGAAAGCGGTACGCATGCGCGGAACGCCAGTATAAACATTCATGAATACCAGAAGCAGACGTCAATAAGCTGTGTGTATAAATACATAATAAATTTCCTTTTATATATTAATACTGAGTGAAAGTTATCCTTGAAATAACACCACAACATACAAGTAAAATAGATACTACAATAGTCTGCATGCATCGAGTCCAAATGCTTTCGATGCTGAAATAATACAAAGCTTTTGCTCGATATTATTTCCATTTGAATTTCACTTTTTGGTGAATGTACATATCTACCCAACCCTTCGACACGAGTAGGATGTGACATAAACTCAATTTCTTAAACGGATTTTAATAGTTCAGAATTCAGAGTTTCTTTCTAGACTGTTGCCTAACTAAGGTTAAAGTGCCCAGTCTGCCCTGCTATTTACCCACAGCCAGAGAGAGAATACTTGGATGCATACTTTTCCCAAGGGTATTAGCGCTATGTGAAATATGTGAACAGCCTCGTTTAGGGTTTGAACTCAGGTCGCCCATTTCCTACGACGATAACCATAACACCACGCGCTTCCTTTAGATGTAAATTAGAAACATTTGTCAGAATTTTTTTCGAATTTAATAAACTATAAGTAAGGGAAACAACTCTTTAATGTACATCAGATCGTCGTGTCTCTCTTTGAATTGTCTCCCTTGAACCAGAATAAATTAATAGTTGTGTCCCTTGTTAATCATAAATTTTATAAAGAGAAGACATGCGTTCTTAGGTTTGTGCTGTAATAAATTATGATATTTATTAAATTGATCGTATTTTGGGGAGTTATGAAGTCATATTTCACAGGTCACAGGTGGTTAGTTGTTTTTCTTTTAGCCCCAGTGTGTGTCATCTTCTTTTTGTTGGTTGTCAGGCTGAAAAATAATGAATGAATCCAGAGAGATGAGACATACTTTCAAAACTCAATTTTTATTTCCAGGTTCACAGCTATTTCTTGGAGAGGAATTTTCTTCCCGAGCCAGTAATACTAGTGCCTCTAGTAAACGTTTTTAGATCGAACTCTTCCAAGTTTTCTTTTTGGTGTCAGGAAGCCCCTCTTTTTCTGAGTATGCCCGGGAAATTGTTATTTTTTATATTTGAGATTTGATAATTTGTTTTAGAAGCAAGTTAATTTCGGATGTATTGTGTGCTTCGTATCAGTGACCCATGGGTAGAGTCTCTGATTCGGCGTGCTGGATTCCCGGTTTCGATTTCTGTCGGGGGGAAATCATAAGAATACATCGTTGATGAGACTTAATAAAGTTGAAACAGCTGTACGATGTTCTACGTTTGTCGAGTTTGCTTGTCATGATTATTTTCAATAATTATCGAATTTTATATGATATACGCATTGTAATTGCCTTCAAGCAAATATATATATATATATATATATATATATATATATATATAAATAATAATATATTTTTGTATTTATCTATTTTATTATATTTTGTGTTGTTTTATTTATTATTCAATCTCCACATATTTACCTATTTATTTATTATCTTTAGTTGGTTCCCTACACCTTTAACCTTGTTCCAGACAACACTAAATACAACTCTTCAGTATTCATGACTATAGTTATTCAGTGTACCTACTACAATTTTCGTGAAGCTTGCTAAATACCAGGAACTGGTGGAAGCAAGAACTGGCAAGCCTTATGTAAGCCAATAGTTATTTATTAAGTTTAGCTTAGTGAGAATCGAACACACTACCAATAGTCTGCTAGTCTAGCTTGCTAACTATTACACCAAGAGATACCCTTTCAAAAAACTGTTATGACGTAATCTCTTTCGTATGTATATTCCCTTCTCGTATCTCTCGCTGAACAGAAATTGACATCAACAGACGATATTTGTTTTATACTGATGACGCTTGGAAATACATGTCTTATACATTTTTATTTCAAATATGTGTTCGATACTATAAATCACAACTCGAATCCCTAATTGTCGACGTATCTTTCAAATACCAATAAATTATCCTCACTTTTTCTATTTTTCACTCTCAATCATCATTCTTCAACATAACAAGAGTTGCTAAGAGGAGATGCCATAAGAATCATCATTGAATCCACACATTGTATTGGGTGGCTTTGAATTTTTTAAAAAGGCAAGGCTAGGCTTATTGTTGCTAGAAAAGGATCAAATCCAGCTGTGTCACCCGGGCAAGGAGGCCAAATTCTGATAGACTCCAAAACCCCTGATGAACACGGGGACATATATGAGATGCGTCTTTAATAATTAGTTTATTCCTATCCTTCTTGAGGGGACTATCTACGTAAAAGCAAAAATAACATTGACGAAAATAGTCATCTGCGCATGGCATCGGCGCAAGTATAAAAATGAAAATTATATTTTTGAACCAATCAGAAGCCTTCGCGCCTAAGCAAGAAGTTTTTTTGTTTTTTTTTTAAGACCGAATTTGGAGCCGATCTGGCCGGTTTCTGTTAAGAAAGCAGATTAAAACATCAGACTAAAGACTCCACGTCACTCGCTGCGAAGATTTTGGCTGCTGCTATCAAACAGATCATCCTTAAATGTAGCTGTCTCCTTTCTGTCTATCTAAATCCATTTCGCTGCGGACGTTGAGGACTACACTTTTTAGCTCTAAAAGGACTATAAGTAACCCTTTCTTTCTCTACTGCTGAACATCCTTACTATTTCATCTTCTCCTGATCTATATACAGGAACTTTGAATGAATATTACTCTTGTTACTTTTATTGTCTGGTACGCCACAGGTTAAAACATCCCATTTGTGCCTCGAAATATAAAAAATAAAAATAAAAAAACAATCTAGCAGAATCGATTTATCGAACTGCTGAAATATGGCCGTACTGATAGGTAAAAAGTGAATATTCAGTATCGGGATTGAGAAATGTTTGTCTTTCTTAATGGACATACGGATTCTGTTACAAAAATACAATATATAGTCGTGTTGAATAACAATAGACAATGAACGACACTAGAGTTACACATCTGCAAAGTTACCGTTACGCTCAAAGGAGTTTGCTAAAAAAAAAAAAATGATTAAGTGACTACAAATAACATTTGTATGTGGAAATATCGAAGCTGTTTATAATAATGGACGATATATATATATATATATATATATATATATATATATATATATATATATATATATATATATATATATATAATGTGTGTGTGTGTTTATGTGTGTGTGTGTGTGCACATGTATGTATGTGTGTTTACATATATATATATATATATATATAATATATATATATATATAAATGTGTGTGTGCACATATATATGTGTGCGTGTGTGTGTGTTAGGCATGTGCTATTGAACAACACGGAGTACTCTTTCTTAATTTTTTTCAATAGCACATGCCTAAAAAATAACTTGCTGCCAAAATATACAACATATATATATATATATATATATATATATATATATATATATATATATATATATAATAGAAGGAACAACCTACACATTCAAAAAACCCACACAACTTTCAAAAATAAATAGAAATCTTGACTGTACCTCAAAAATGTAGTTTACATAATAGAATGCACAAACTGCAAGAAAATATACATTGGATGCACATCATCACTGAACAAAAGAATCTCACTACACAAAAGCAACATTAGATTAGCTAACAATAGAAACCTATACGTATCGAAACATATCCACGAATGTAATCAAGGAAAATTTAAAGTGATGCCGATATATCAAACTGATGACTATACTCTACTCCTAATTAAAGAAAAACATTTCATAGATAAATACAAACCCGAATTAAATCGGATTTAACCACACACACACAATAACACTACTCCATGAGCAAATATGATCTACTAAATAGAATCCACAACCTATGTGTATGTGTAAAACACATATGTAGGAACACAAATAAGCACCAAAAACACACAAACTGAACCTAACCAAGCAAATACATATACACAACAATAAAAACAACTTTACTACACAAACATGTAAACCACAAAACAAAATATACAAATTATATAATATGAAATATAGAACAGTCCAAGATACATACATACATGCATACATACATATATTACATACATAGGAACAGACTGGGGTAGATAGATAGATAGATAAAATGAAAAGAATAAGATAGATAGATATGAACAGAATAAGATAGATAGATAGATAGATAGACAAATATGAAAAAAAACAGAGATAGATAGATATAAACACATTGAAATAGATAGATAGATTCATAGATCCATATATAGATAGATATGAACAAACACAGAGGGATATATAGATAAATAGATTGATAAATATGAACAGACTGAGATAGATAGATAGATAGATAGATAGACAGATAGACATAAACACACTGAAATAGATAGACAGATTGCTATATCAACAAAAAAAAATTGGGATAGATAGATAGATGCTCACGGACATACTGGGATATATGCATGTATGTATGTGTATATGTATGTATGGGTGTGTGTGAGTATATATATATATATATATATATATATATATATATATATATGTGTGTGTGTGTGTGTGTGTGTGTGTATGTATATATGCATGTATATGTATATATATAGAGAGAGAGATAGATAGATAGATAGATATCAACTTACTAAAACAGATAGATAGATAGATATCAATTGAATGAAATAGATAGATAGATATGAACAGACTGAAATAGATAGATAGATAGATATAAACAGACTGAGATAGATGGATAGATAGATAGATAGATAGATAGATATAAACAGACTGAGATAGATGGATAGATAGATAGTTATAAACAAAGTAAGATAGATAGATAGATAAATAGATAGAAAGATAGTTATGAATAGACTTAAATTTAATTCTTAATTCAAAATTCAACTCTTAAGTATGTATATATATGTACACATATACACACCGAATACGACCATATACGTACGCACACACACACACACACACACACACACAAAGTAAACATAGGCACATATACGTAGGCACACACATACACACACCCAAAAAGTATAAATTTAAGTAGAAAAACATAGAATGTCTTCAGAACAAAAAACAAATTACAAACACACACACACCTGATATATCAAATGAACATCTGATGAACTTTATCAGGACAACCCAAATAGAAAAGTAATAAAAATAAAAAAAGTTATAAAAAGCTATAAAAATTCAGCTAATGAATTTATTACCAAGCCACCCAAAAAACAAAAACACCTGTTTAAAAGACTAATGTTAAAAATGAAATTCCATTCCACTCCCACAAAAAGAGGGAGAGGAGGTGAAATACTCATGTGTATGTATATATATATATACACATGCATGTAAAAAAAATCATTTTCATATTATCAATCAAAGCCTGAAGAAGATACCAGAAGATTGAAACACGTGTTGCATATGTAAAACAAAAAGAATTTAAAAATTTTTCTGAGAACAAAATACATTTTGCGGACCTTCCTTTTATTATATATATATATATATATATATATATATATATATATGTGTGTGTGTGTGTGTGTGTGTGTGTGTGTGCGATGTTCAACTTGCACACTTAGTTGTGAAAGTGTATTTCACATTCACAAACCCTGTGTATATTTAACATCAAAATCAAAATCTATGTCTGTCTCTCTGTCTCTCTCTCTCTCTCTCTCTCTATATATATATATATATATATATATATATATATATATATATAATGAATAGTGGATGAAAAAATGAGAAAAGTATTTGCATGGAAAGGTGCTCAATGCTAATAAAGCAGAGCAGATTTATAAAGCTCATCTGGTGCCATGAAACTTAAGTTATGAGTGTGAAACCATAATATTACCATTGATTATACATATATATATATGTAATTTTTCCCTATCACAAATTTTAAACCTACCAACTATCAATAGATTAGAATTAAACACAGAATACACAGTTAACTAAATTACACGTTTCATATATAGCTTTTAGTTTGTTTTTTTTTTTTTTTTTTTTTTTTTTTAGTATACATATTTCCACATAAATATGTAATTTTCCCTATCGCAAATTTTAAACCTACCAACTATCAACTGTTTGCATTTTTTTTTTTCGTTCACTTGAAATGCCAGATTTGAATTATGTAATACATCTATAATAGATATCTATTAAGACATACCATTGATTCTCAACATTTCATGCACTCCCAATATGAAAGGAAAAAAAGAAATTAAAAAGATTGATATTAAATATATATATATATATATATATATATATATATATATATATATATATATATATATATAAAGTGATGGAATGATTAAGAATAAGAAAAAGATAATAAAAGTATTAAAAAATTAATTACGATTAATTTAACAATATTGACATACTTATTAACTCCTTTACATGACATTATTTCTTTAAACCATGACACCATTTCTTTAAACCATAATACCCTCTTAGGATTACGGTCAGTTTAGAACTATTAATAAATATTTAAGGAAAAAAAAGAATAAATAATAACAGCAAAAGAAAGGAAGAAAAATAGTTAAATAAGATATATAATTGAAGCAAAACACTATGCCTTTTGTAATTCAAATATTTGATTTATAATATTTAATCTATTTGAAATTTAAAAGGAAAATGGTTTGTTTTATTGTTTTGAATTTTGCATCAATCCTAATATGTAATTATTATATGATATTTTAATATATAATTAATATAATATTTAATCTATTTAAGTTTAAAAGAAAAAGAGAAAAAAGTATTCCTAAAAGATATTTTCTTTAAAAAAAAAATGATTTATTTTTTCTATCAATACTAATACATAATTTAGGATAATCTTTTATTTACTTATTTTCTATATAAAAAAATTTAAATTAGAGAACAAAGGGGATAAAAAAGAAAAAAAGAAGAAGAGAAATAACACAAAAAAAAGAAAGAGAGGGAGTAGGAAAAAGAAAGGAAAGGTGAAAGCGAAACAAAAGCTAAGTATATAAATTTTTCTATTAACGGTTTTTATTTATTTATTCATTTTTTGTTTTTAAATTTTGACATGTCTACATATTGGCAACATTTGACCGGATGTCAGCCGATATTAAGAATATTTCTTCTCAACAAACTTTTTTTTTTAAATAAAAAAAGAGAGAGAGAGAGAAATAAGAAATTACAGTTATTCGCCCATTTCATTCATAAAGGAGGAGAAGAAGAAAGAGAGGGAAAAAAAGGAGAGGAAAAGGAAATAAGAAGAGAAATTATAACCACACAAATAAAAACATAAGCACGTCATTTCTGAAAATAAACTCTGATGATGAAGCTCTAGTTCGAAATCGATAAGACATAAAAAACATCTTTTTGTCTTTATTTTTTATACGCATTGTATTGCCTTCGAATTTTAATATTATATATATATATATATATATAAACCAATAGATGTGACTCTAACAGGCACTAGCAATATGAGTCAGAGGAGACTTGGGACTAATGGGAAAGGATGAGTTTCGCCACTGGAGGTAGCTTACTGTCCTGCCCACGAAATTCATTCAGGTAGATGCAATACACTTGAAGGTCAATGTCTGGTATGCTCTTCTTCTCCAATTCAGTGAGGCTTAAAATGTGAAAGAGGTCACGTCGGTCTCCCGTTACGTATGAATGACTGTAACTGGAGATGTTTCTTTAACTTTGGTATGGTTGACCTGATTTCCTTGCAGATAAAAAAAAAGCAGTTATGTAAAATTTTGTGAATGCGTCTGACATGTAAGCTATGCCATGGTTGGTTCAACACAGAGAACAGAATATCTGTTGTTTTGTGGGATATTTTTATAGAAACGTCTCAGATAATTTCCTTTTGGCATCTCTTTTACTTCTGTATACAATGTTGTTGGCACATTTCCGTCTACTAAGGACGATGGCGTAGTGTCCAAAAAAAATTAAAATTAAAAAATGATTAAAAAAATTAAAACATTAAAAAACCAAAATTAAAAAATTATCTTTTTTTTAATTAAAAGAATAAAATAAGATAAAAATAAATTATCTGCATATGCGCAAGTGACTGTGCTGGCCAATTCTTGAATGACAGTCTTTGGTGCACTGACTGCACATAAACTGTGATGTTTTCTGGGGCTGCTGTCTTTTCTCCCTCTTTCTGGCTCTCTTTGCTGTCGAGGCTATTCTCTTCTCCACCTCACCCCTTTCCGTGCCTTGCTTAACATTAAGGCGCCAGGCCACGCGTTTTTTTTTGTGTTTTTTTTTCACCTATTTCCTACAATAACATTGCTTCCTCAAAGTGAAATAAACCAGGGGAGCTTACTCTCATCGAAAAAACATACTTATTTAATAATAAAAAGAAATAAGGCAATGAGAGTAAGCTCCCCTGGTTTATTTCACTTTGAGGAAGCCAAGTTTTTGTTCGGACATTTTGATTTAACCGTAAGTATAAACAAAAAAAAAATGCGAACTTGTTCGAATCAATACAAATGCATATCTTAACACAAAAATATCATAAAATGTTCTTAATAACAATTAAATTCATTAAACTCTATGCCCAAACCAAAATTTTCTGTTTTAATTTTGACGACGATTTGCAAATTTTTACCACATTTGGGGACTGTGAGCATGTTCCTTGTTTTTATGGGGGGGGGTGCTTCTTTTTTTGGGGAGGGTTGTTTTTTTTGTTTTTGTTGGGTTTTTTTCTTTTTTCTGTGATAAGAGTGCTTAATGTCGACCACTTTGGTTCTTTTTTTTTCTGCAACCAGATGTTGCCGATGGATAACACAGTGTATTACATGCATTTACCCAAGCCCTCAGCACAAGCAATATATGACACATGGTCAATTTTTTGCGGAGTTTAACAGGTTTAAATTTAGAGTTTTCCTTTTCCTTGACCGGTTGCCACACCAAGCTTAAAGATCTCAGCGTGCCCTACTATTTACTCATAGCCGGAGAGAAAATAATTGGATGTATACCTTTCCCAATGTATGCATCCAACTATGCTATGTGAAATACAACCAGACTTGTCCAGCATTTGAACTCGTGTCGCCGTGTCAATTTCCTACGATGATAAACTGTGATGCTTTCTGGGGTTGCTGTCTTTTTCCCCTCTTTCTGGCTCTCTTTGCTGTCGAGACTACTCTCCTCTCCACCTCACCCCTCTCCGTGCCTTTCTTAACATTAAGGCGCCAGGCCGCTCGTTTTTTTTTTTTTTTTTTTTTTGTTTTTTTCACCTATTTCCTACAATAACATTGCTTCCTCAAAGTGAAATAAACCAGGGGAGCTTACTCTCATCGAAAAACGAATACTTATTTAATAATAAAATGAAATAAGGCAATGAGAGTAAGCTCCTCTGGTTTATTTCACTTTGAGGAAGCCATACACCTCTCACACACGGTGCATAAGAAACACGGCAGACACAGGAAAAATACCTGATTAAACTTCGACCAGTAATTGATGGTGATCCATTTGTTACACGAGCAAAAATATCGATAAACGTGATTTAAAACGTGTCTACTGACTAATCTAGCTTTTTTATGATTTGTCTAGCCCGCAAGATTTTTTCTTCCACAAATTTGAGAAATACGGGTTATCTGCCCCTTATTCAGGACCGGAAGTAAGGGACTGGAAGGGTGGGGGCGAGAGCCTAGAAATCATCAGAACAGTTTAAGCCCCGACAGGGTCGGACGTGACCCGATCAGCGCTCCTACTAAAAAGCCAGGTGTCCATGGCAGAACCAGAGCAGCAGTGGTGGACGAGAAACAGCACTGACTACTAGAACCAACACGAAACAGACAATAACGAACCCACTACAAATATATTTCGCCCTTGGAAACTAAGATAAATACATTTATTGTTACTTGTTACTTAATATGTTGCTAGGGCTCAAAGGCCGCTGAGCTATAATGTTTAGCAACTACATACTCTTGCGCCGAACGTAATAAAATATCACACCCCTTTATATATTATATTTGTCTTGTCTTGTCTTGATATTTCTGTTACAAGCTTTCACCAAGTAAGTAATGTCATAGTTGATTCAACCCAAAGAAAAGAACAGGAGATTTGAAATAATTCAACAACTGTTTGTTTTTGCTTCGTTTTCTTTTTTTCTTTTTTTTCTTTTTTTTTTTTTTTCGGGGTTAAGTTAATAGAAACATCTTTAACAATTTCTTTTGACATCTATCTAATTTCTGTCAACAACAATAAATGTTCCAGATCTTCATCATTCTCAGTGAAAAATTGTCAATTTGGAACTAAGAGCATGTAAGGAGTAGCAAGAGGTTTAAAATTTCATGATTTAAAGGTGGCTGGATATTCTCGTTGCTTGTTCTTAGGATTTTGCTTTTAACCCCATCTCATTTGGTGGTCGCGCTGAAAAGGAAGGAATTCAAGGAACGAAAAAGAAAGAGACTAAGACAGAAAGTGGTTTTATGACTTAGGCTTTATTCACCGGCCATAGGCAAGGAAATATCTCCCTGACTGCTAGTAGCGACTACACTCAGTTAGGGCCTAAACTAGAATGGCCGAGAGATTATCTTGGCGTCGGAAGTGGGTCCCTTTCTCGTACATGCGCGGAAGGTTTTTCCGGTGAAGTTTCATGAGAGTTTGTTGTTGTTTTTTAAATTTTATTTTAGTTTTAGTTTAATCCCCACACATGTACTTCGTTTAATATTTATGCTATATACTCGCAGATATGTCGCACCAGTAGATAGGTTACACCCCCTAATTTCTGGTTGTCAAAGTGGGTATTTCCGGTTGACCTGCAGATAGATTATAATCTGGCTTGTTATATGACTTAACTGTAGGTTAAATAGCATCACTACTGTTCTTCTACAAGGATGGTTTTGGCATTAAAAACACGCAAAGTTCGATATACCATTAAACAAAGAAACAAAAACATTTATCTGTTTGTCAAGAAAATTGCACAATGTTGAATGAGTCTGTCGACAGGAAAACGTAACTCTGGTTTTAAAATTCTTCCCAAAATTAATTAAGCACCTGTGATATTTGCTTTGAAGAAAATTGGCCAATTTAATTTTTAATCAACTGGACTTTGTTTAAAATACAGTAAAACTAGATTCTTAAAAATAACAAGGTGGATCTATTTTTCTTGTCAATATGAATCAAAGGTCAACTTGTTACATTTCACTCTTCTATTGCGTATCATAAAACTGCACATCGTGACAGACTGACTGCTGACTTATGTAAAATACGGAATACCAAAAGTGACAAAATTTCATAAATCTGTTTTCTTTGTCAATTAACAAGCTATAAATATCACTAAACTTTTATTTGGAATAAAAACTACAGACCTCTTTGAAATATAAAAGAAATTAGTAACTTTATTCTGGCAGGATAGTTTTATTTTTCTTCCTTTATCAAGGGGTAGTATTAAGAATCAACCGGAATAAGTTGGTTATGCCATCTACCTACACATAAACAATTATCTAAAACAAAAAATAAGTCTGAGTACGAGGGAGCAAATAAATGAATTAATAAAAAAAAACTGCTGGCGTTTATTCTGGGTGGTGGCTTAGAAAGTTTTTGACTATCATGCTTAGAAAGTCTCCCTTACCATTTACTCATCGGGGACAATGCCCTCCCCTAGCTGTGGAGAGTGAACTTCGAACCTCAGTGCCACGTCTCTGAATTTTTGAGATGACATCTATATGTCAGGCCCGGGACTTATTTAGTGATGTGTTATCGTTATTCAATGCTCGGTTTTTAAAAAAATACTAGGTTAGATTGATTACGATATAAAAGAAGAAAAAATGCTCTCAAGTTAAAAGACGTGGAAGCAATGAATTTTTTTCAGTCATCAAAAGATGAGGGTTGAAAACTAGGTCAAGATTAGATTTGAATTGACGACTGGTATTATGAATCCAACCCCCGTCAGTGTGATGAGTGTGAATGTATAAGGAAGTATATCAGCTCCTTAATTTTGTGTGAAAACTTCTGTCGTGAAGAGTGAATTGAAGTTGTCGAAACGAGTGGAGGAAAACAAGAGGAGGACTTGTAATTCAACAAGAACAAAACAAAAATAACATTTATTGAGAGAAAATAACCATGGTGACATTGTCCTTGAGTAAGTAAAGAAAAAATCCAGAATTTTTCTCAGCCGTTGGGAAATTTGCTTTCCAAGTTCTGTAGTTCATGTTCTTTTTGTGCTAATTATTTACTAAGCTTTGCTTAGATGTGGCACGTACGGAGCTGAGACTCGAACTTACTAGCCATTACTAGTCTTTTGCTAACAGTAACCTATACGAGGTGCCCTTTTTTTTACTAAGCTTTGCTTAAAATGTGGCACAAGGCCGTATGGAGCACCCACCGAGACTTTGAATCGATTACAACGCGGTTAGCACAGGCTTGTAGCCGAGGTCTTAAAGTGAACTCGTGATCTGCGATTAGCGGAAGGACTGATGGTGCTCACGCAAAAACAATCTCCTTGGTCTAGCGGACTCCCTCTGATTGACTAATACCGACGCCACCCGTCGACTTTACTTTTACTTACAATTATTGCAGTCTATTCAATTACAGTTTAAATGATGACCAGTTCGATTTACCTAACCAGTGTCTGGATATCATTGATGAATTTATTTATAGGTAACACTATTATGAAAGCCAGTTTATATATATATATATATATATATATATATATATATATATATATATATATATATAGTTCAGCGTTACACAGCAATACTGCTATTGCAAACTGGATTGGTTTCTTACCTTTCCTCTGGACCACAGAGGCGTTGCACAGCACATCCTCCGTATCAACCCGCTCAGGCTATGCAGTTCCCAAAAAATCTTTTGGACACTACTCCATCGTCTTTCGCAGACGAAAGGATGGCAACCAATAATATGTTAAATTAATTAATTTAGTTGGATGCTAAAGTTCTTCTTACATCCTAAATTATACGTATAGTAAAGGCGCACGCTGTAATGCTTACGGTGGGAAGAAAAAGGACACGGCGGGACGAGTTCAAACCTTGGATGAGGCTGTTTGCATTTCACATAGCGCTAATATCCTTGGGAAATGTATGAATCCAACTATTTATGATGGAAAGAGACATAACTTCTGCCAGCGGTCTACTTTATTAGCATTCCTGAAGGGACAATAGTACTCAAGAAGTCCCGATTTTTCATCTGATGATCCCTTGTCTTATATATATATATATATATATATATATATAATATATATATTCCCACAAAAATTCTGAATGATAATCAACTGCATTCTCAAAACTTTTACCCACCCCCTCTGATAAACTAATGAATTCTAAATGTCATTTTTTTTTTTTCGTTCCCGTCAAAAAATATGGGTCGCCATGATCTCTTCTTTCCACGCCTGCTTTCTCTAAGTTTCACTTGAATTAGCTTTACCAACTAGTAGTGTCACCTAGCTATCGTTTCGTTTATTAACCTCAACCCTTGCCTGCCTGCCTGCTCTCTCTCTCTCTCTCTCTCTCTCTCTCTCTCTCTCTCTCTCTCTCTCTCTCTGGGTACGAATACATTGTTGAGGCCGAGTTAAGATCAAGAAAACTAGAGCGCCCTCGGTACGGTTCGATGACATCATCATCATCATCATCATGTCACGCTGACAGCGTGGATTCCCACGTCTCTTGAAAATATACTTGTTATGTAGGATGAAATTCTGGTTCCAGTAGTGTTGAGTTTTAGTAGTATACAGTTTGTAATAAATAACACATAATGATATCCGTCTTGACCGCCCTGTCGGCTGAGACGTAAGAATGCACCGACTGCACCTCTGCAGAGGGGTAAGACTCCCCCAATGGTGGCGACCCGTGATGCTTAAGGATAGAACCCAGGTGGTTGAGCAGTCCATAACTTGCAATACTCCACTTTGGCCTTATCTTGGGCTAGACGGGCGGTCGGATATACCCCCTCCGATCAATCGGCTGGTCACGTCAAGCCCTAGCACCTATATGATTGTCCCAACCCTATTGCCCTAATGGCAAGTCCCAGCCCCTTTTTATCATATGGATGCTAGAAGGCGGTAACTGAGGGTCTACATGTCCTGGGAATGACGTTAAACTCTATCTGATGGTGAGGTTTCAGTTTTGGAGGTTTGGGGAATGTGTAGCACCCCTTCATCACCATTGCTCTCTGGTCCACTCTGGCCCGGAGTGGTAGTACCTGTTAGGGTCCCATCTATGGGTTAAATAGAAAAATGTATTTATTAAAAAAATTGAGCATCCATTAAGAATTGATTTATTTCAAAACTTTATCGGCATTAAATGACCCACTGAGGTTGATATGCCGTAAAACAAACCAAACCAAACCAAACCGTCTTTGATTGTATAATGTCCCATTAGCAATAAATAAATTCTGTTGTCTTTGGTTTATAAGAAAATCAAGTTTTTAATTTTTTAAATTGCTTGGAGTATACTTATTTATGGGCAATATATTAAAAAAAATGAAACATTGAAAAAATAGTTATGATTACAATCAAATATTTACAAATTAATCAAATTTTGACATTTAATAACCCATAAAGAGTTTATACGCCTTTTAAAAATAAACCAAACCAGACCCTTTTAACATCATTGTACAACGTAAAATTTGATACCGCCATATTTGGTATCATTGCATTGTCTGTCACTTGATATGACGACGCTTTTATATTGGATACGTATGAATAAATTTAGAACACTGACATGATTGAACTACGTTATATTTTATGCTGTCATGCTATGTTTTTTTATTTTGATAAAGAAATTGAATCTTTTTCTATCTTTCTTTTCGTTGGCTGTTCAACGCCCAACGTTTGTACAGTCAATCAGGTTTATCTACGCAGTGCATTTTTCATAGTTAGTTGATTTACAAGTAAAATTTATTAATATTGATTATTGTCATTATACATCCTATACGTCTTTGACTCATTTGTTTTCTTTACAGCCACTCAACTTCATGAGAGCTTTATATATATACAAGCAAAAGAACCTGGTTCATGACCGGAATATATATAAAGATTGGACCATAAGTAGGCGAGAGATTCCAAGGTGAACGGCTTAGACTGCGATTTTGTTCTCTAAAATTAAACTAAACCGCTGGTATAGCTATAATATAAAGCAGGCAGCGAACAATATTTTATTAGCAGCAGCAGCTGGTATACGGACAGTTTCCGCAGATCGGTTGATTTTTGTTTAATTAATTAATTATATCCCTTAATCAGTAAAAATTAATGACCAAATTTGACGTGTTTCTTAGTTAGAAGGTTATTAAGGTGTATACAATATTTCGAATCTGAGTGACCTCCCGTTTCGGAGTTATTCGTCGACACGTACATACCAAACTTCCTTTTATATATATATATATATATATATATATATATATATATATATATATATATAGTACTAAAATTGGAGGGAGATCATACAGTTATAAGATGGTAATATTTTATTATAAATAAAATATAAAATAAAGGGAATACGAATGTCTTTTCGACCGGTTCTTTTTCAAGTATAAACACCGGCGACGAATAAAAGTCAGATTATATAAGAAATATTCTTTAAGAACAAATGGAAGTGAGCCAGAGGGGGACAAAAAAGGAAGGGGGGTATATGTATGAACCCTCAGGTCGAAACAGGTTCATATATATATATCCCCCCTTCCTTTTTTTTGTCCCCCTCTGGCTCACCTCCATTTGTTCTTAAAGAATATTTCTTATACAATCTGACTTTTATTCGTCGCCGGTGTTTATACTTGAAAAAGAACCCGTCGAAAAGGCCTTCGTATTCCCTTTATTCTATATTTTATTTTATAGGGGTAAGGGGTTTCAAACTTTTCCTAAGTGTATACATATATATACCAACCCTCCACACGAGTAGGATTTGACACAAGGTCAATTTCTTAAGCGGAGTTTAACAGATTTGAATTCGGAGTTTTCCTTCTCCTAGACTGATTACCTATCCAAGGTTAAAGAGCCCAGTCTGCCCTACTATTTACACATAGCTGGAGGGAGAATATATGGATTCATACATTTCCCAAGGGTATTAGCGCTATGTGTAACAGCCTCGTCCAGGATTTGAACTCGGGTCGACGAGTCCATTTCCGACGACTCTAACTATTAGACCACGCGTACACAATTATATGGTTTCAAATGACTGTTCCCATTTGACAAGGATCAGTTGTCTGTACACAGTTATGGTTTCAAGTATTTTTTAAATCTGATATTAATCATTTTCAAAAGAAATTTATTTGACCCATAGATGGGACCTTAACGGGTACCACCACTCCGGTTCAGGGTGGACCTTGGTGTAATTGCAACGAAAGAATGACCCCCACAATCTCCAGAGCTACAGAACTTGAGCCTCACCATTGGATGTAATATAGTGTTCTACCAAGGGCGCCTATTGTTGCGAGGTCTCACATGTGTGTATTTTAGTCCCCCACCAACAGAGCGGTTACATAAATAGCTTTTTTTTAGTCTCGTAAAGAGGGAAATATTTACAGTATGTAGATAGATATATAGATAAATAGATAGATATTACGTACAAAAAAAAAAAACAATATATAAATATACTGACGCTATCTGTGTGCGTGAGTATGCATGGATGTTTATATTTCTAATAATAGTTTTACTGAACAATTAGTATTAGAATTAAACATTCTAAGCACACACACAGACACACATACAAAACACACACGCACGCACATACACACACACAACACAAATATATACATATATATATATATATATATATATATATATATATATAGAGAGAGAGAGAGAGAGAGAGAGAGAGAGAGAGAGAGAGAGAGAGAGAGAGAGAGAAAGAGAATGTAGAACAAACACGGGATGTTATAATGGATGGAATCTTATTAGTCGTAGTGTCGATGTTCGAACATTTCGGTTTTAGAGAGAGAGAGGAGGGGGGAGGAGAGAGAGAGAGAGAGAGAGAATGTGGAATGTTATAATGGATGGAAATGTATTAGTCGATGTTCGAACATTTCGGTTTATAAATAAACCTTCTTCAGCACAATGAAATTAGTCAAGGAGAAAAAAGGATTTATGTAGTTAAAAGATGATGGATGTTTTGATGTTTTGAAAATGTGTTTGTTCTACATTTTCTCCACAAACTGTCGGATTAATTTCCTCATTTTTTTTATATATATATATATATATATATATATATATATATATATATATATTGTGTCGCAAAATATATATATATAATTAAAGATAATCTTTTTTATTTATTTACTGATCTATCTAATTAATTTCTTATATTTTATTTTATTTTACAACTGAAAAAAAAGCTAAGTAAATAAATTCTTCTATTTGACCGTTATTATTTTTATTTTGAATTTAAGATAGTTACAATGTAGCAATATTTACCGGAAGTTAACCACGCAAGATTATATATATATATATATATATATATATATATATATATATTAAATTTTTACTTGAAGGCACTTACAACGCATGTATCGCATAAAATTCGATACTTTTTCTTATAGAAAATGAACTTGACAAGTGTAATCCCGGCAAAGGATGGCTCGGTGTGTAGAATACCGTACAGACTGTTTCGACTTTATTAAGTTCATCAGCGGTATATACTAACGATTTCCCTCCGACAGAAATCGAAACCGGGACCCATTCTCAACAGATATTACAAAGGTAAGAGACGGATTCTATCTTCTCTAATATCTTATAGATTAATTATATTAACTTGATACTTCAAAGGAATCTAATAATAGATGAGAAAAACTTTCTATCAGGGACCCCACTCTCAAAAAGTGTTTTAATACTTTTGAGAGGGGTCCCTTGGAAAGGATTTTTCATTTATCCCCCTCATTTCATTCATTTTTATTTCATCCATTCATTCATTTTACCATTAATTTGTAACTATATATATATATATATATATATATATATATATATATATATATATATATATATATATCGAGCACTTTTATATATTCATCATTCCGATTCATTTCTTTTTTTTCTTTTTTCCGACAGTCAAAAATGTGACTCGCTCGATTTTTTTGTCTTTTCCGTTGGGTCATTCTCTCTTTATAAATACAAAGAAGTGCTTTGGGGCCCCCTAAGGTCTAAATTCGGCTCTGGATATATCAATTGATGGTTACAAATTATCAAGCCTCATCTCAAAAATTCAAAAAGATTAATAAATAAATAAATAGTAAATAAAGATAAACTAAAAGATACCGGATGTAATATAAAAATGAGAACGACATAGCTACGTGAATCAAACAAAGGTTCCGTTCAGAAAGTTAAGGTCGTAACTGATTAAGACATCCTCCTGGTGATTTCTGTCCTGTGTATTACACTAAACTGCATCTGGTGGTGAGGCTCAAGTTCCGGAAATCTTAGGGGTGTGGAGTAGCCCCTTCATCGTCCAAATAGATCTGTTTAAAAATCATTAAAAAAAAATTCCACCTTTTCAACATATAAACACACCGTAGTAGTTTTTGTCTTAAATAAATTCTGACGAAGCCTCGTTAACTTACCGAGGCGAAATATCAATTGAATGAAGTTGTTTGTGTTTATTTTATAATTCCTCAATTCTGTATCACATTTTGTTGGATTTTACCTAATCTGTTATTTCATCACGATTTAAACTAGTTTTTTGACAAGACCATTGAAGTCTGTACTTGATCACTTAGAAGGCTGTCTTAAGTCCCTAGATCCCATAATTACTCGATTAGTTTGAAATTATCTTCTGTTTTCTCTTAATTTTTTTAGACGAGGCTTGATAATTAGTATTATTTGGATTATTTGGGCTATTGTCCTCATCTTTATTGTTATCTGTACAACGTTTCTGCCAATGTGCCCTCCGATTCAAAGTTCCGTGATGGCTCCCGATAACGACAAGAAGGTTCCCGATTACAACAAGAAGGTTCCCGAGTTCGAGAAGGCTCCCGAGCCCGACAAGAAATACCTGAAGAAGGCCGGAGGGCTCATCGGCCGAAACGTTGTACAGATAACATTAAAGATGAGGACAATAGTCCAATAATCCAAATAATATTAATCTTCTGTTGTTGTTTTTGTTTGTTGTTTTTGTTTGTTTTGTTTTTTTGTTTTTGTTTTTTGTTTGTTTTTTGTTTGTTTTGTTTTTTTTGTTTTTGTTTTTTTGTTTGTTTTTTTTGTTTTTTTTGTTTTTTGTTGTTTTTTTGTTTTGTTTTTTTTGGTTTTTTTTTTTTCGTTTGATTTTTAAATAAATAAAAAAAAAAACTCTTCAGAACGACCAGCGACCTACTTCAGGTGTTGTATTCTTTTTATAGAAACAAACAAAATGAAGACGAGATTTTAGAAGATGACTAAATACACACACGGCTGAAAGCACTCGGGAAACATATCGTTCCGCCTGACTTGAGGTGGTTGGTATACATTAATCCCGGCAACAGTTGTGTGTTGCTACCACAGTGCGTGAGTGTGAGTGAGACAGCGCTGCGACTCATAGCTAGGTCAGTGACCACAGGAGAATGGCTGCCTTTACAGCTCTCTTGACACAGGGACGACTAAAATGTACCCATGGATTCGGTGCCTGGTCAAAACGGATCGGATCGACCCAGGTCTTTGCGGATCAGTCAAGGACTTGTTCTGTCCTTGCACTGCAGGAGAAATGTAACGAAAAATCCAACAGTTCGCAGCGAAACAGGTCCCGTTTGGAGCTGTGGTCGCGGGCGACTCGCTATCATCACCATGTCTCCACAACGAGTAGCTCGCTATACGATCAGGCATTTACTAAGTCTATCAGTGACCCTCACGCCTTTTGGGCCGAGGCTGCTGAGGATCTAATATGGGAAAAGAAATGGGATAAAGTACTTGATGATTCCAATCTTCCGTTTTCCCAGTGGTAAGTAAAGTATTAAACTTTTTTTTAAATCATTGGTATATATAAAGAATAGATAATAATAATAATAATAATAATAATAATAATAATAATAATAATAATAATCTCCCATCTCGGGTCGAATCAGGTAGAAAAAAATTTGTATAAATAAATTTCTTTATTATTTTTTCTATTTCTTTATTTTTATTTTTTATTTTTTTATAACACAACCTATTAAATCACCGAAGTTAAGCAGCAGTGAGTCTATTCAATACTTAATTAGGTGAAACAATCGCAGGTACTGTAAGGAACCTAAGTTCTTTGTTTATAAAAAATGACTTGATTCGGCATTAAATGACCCGAAAAGGGTTGATATGCCGTAAAACAAAATAACCAAACAACCAACAAGTTTTATTATGGGCTTTGAAAACTTTAATAAAAATGTAAAAATAATAAGTTATTAATCTGCAGAGAAAAGAATATCAGGCTTTGTTTATTTTTTTTTATTTATTTATTTTCTTTATCTTTAGCCTCTAAATGAGTAATTTTCCTAAGGGCACACGGAAACACCCTTTTTAAATTAAAGACTATTTTTGAATTTATTTGGAAACTATTATTCGAAAACTAATAAATTATCAAGCCTCATCTCAAAAATTCAGAGAGACAGTAATAAATCTTATTTATATTCGGCTATTTTCACTCGATGAGAAGTATATTTTTTTTAAATATGGGACTGTGCTTGAGATGTCATAATATTGACATTTTTTAACTAAATTCAGAATTCATGTTTTGGGGTTTTTTACTAAAAACATCCCGTATAGAAACTTTTAAAAATCTTCTGATATAATTATTCAGACTCTTATCTTTATAGAAAAAAAATTAAAAATCGTTTTTTATCGGATCATATTTTCAGATTTCATAAAATAAAATGGGTCTACCACCGTAAAGAAAAAATATTTCCCCTAATATATTTTAGAAAAAAAAATCTTTTAAACATGATTTCATCAACAGGTGATTACCGAAATTTTCGTTAAAAATTCACTGTTAAAATTTTATAAAAAGCCGGTAGTCATAACTTGTTTTTGGCTACGTTAAATTTCAATTGTTTTAATGGTGCGAAAATGTAAACATTGTTTTCGTTCATAATTTTCATTATTTCCGTAAGCTGAATTTTTATTTTTTTAAATCATCAGGTGGTTTTTTTAATGTTTCTTCTTTGAATGGTTTTAAAAATTTGAAGATAATATTAATCTTTATTCAATTTTTATTATGTTAAATATAGGAGAGGGGGGTAAATTTGATACGGCAGATTGGATATCCCTACGGGACACTATGCTTATAAATGTGTTTCATAAAAATGCTGATGTTTCTTTTGATATGATAAATTTTAATTTTAGATATAATCATAGAAATTGTTTCTTTTTTTTCTTTACTTTAGCTTTTCTTATCACAGTTTGTTATACACAGTCGCATCTTAAGAGAGATTATTTCATAAAAGAAATTCACGATTATGGCTCTTTTTTTAATAAAGAAAAGAAAAAATAACTCTTTTTGGATATCAAACAATAACATACACTACATGTAATTACTTGAATGTGGATGCGTGTGCGTACACTCGTGTAATGTGTGTACCCAACCTATTCACCACGGGTAAGATATGACACAAGGTCTCAAGTAAGGGGCGTCCAGTGAGGATCGAACTCACCATTCAGTAGCAGTGAATCTGTGAGATAAATGTTACTAACCACGATTTTTCGACTAAAACTAAAATGTAACCTTAAATAATCAATTTAATTAATTTCAATTGATTTTTTAAGTAAAAAAAGGTGTTTTTTGTGATGCATATGGGTAAATATTTATCGAACCCATTAGCCACTGGTAGGATGTGATATAAGGTCGTAAGTATGGGGCATCCATTGAGGATTGAACTCGAATAATGGATCTCCAAGACTAGCTTGCTAACCATTACACCACGATGGGACGTTTTCAAAAGTATCTATTTCGGTGGCCAAGAAAAAGGTTGAGAACCACTGATCTATTTGGCCCATGGACAAGACCCTAACAAGTACTAGCAATAGATATATGTATGTATGTATGTATGTATGTATGTATGTCAGGTCGCTTGATGCGCTACTGGTACTATGTAATCCAGTACAACCTGTTTCATAGTCGGGTCATCGGCGACTAAACCGGTAACCCCACAGATTTTATCTGATGAGGAGGGTGGCTAGACATCCTGCAGGACGAAAAACAAGACCTGTTCAAAGGGCGGAGGAAGCTATTAGCTCAACGGCCATCTAGAACCTTTTTTTTTGGGGGGGGAGTGTTGGACCCCTTATTCCTTGTTAGGTTATCCATCTAAGAGAAGGACAACTCTGATTTAACACCTGCAATTGACATGATTGCCAGTTATCTTGCTTAGGCTTGTCACTGGACAACAATCATGAAAATTTAGAGAGTGGTATTCGTGTTGTACAAGCGTTAACCACTATAATATCATGATGTACAAATGTTCCCTTCTTTCTTTCTTTCTTTCATCTATCAGCCTCTGTGGTGGAGTTGTGGGATTGTGAGGGACG
>CM042141.1:14551666-14639166 GCA_023376005.1 Doryteuthis pealeii
ATATATATATATATATATATATATATATATATATATATATATATATTATAAAAAGAAGGTCCGCAAAATGGATTATTGAGAATGTGGTTAATCGAAGCCTGATGTATTAGAAGATACATATGTTGCTAATATAAAATAATAATAATTTTTAAAAAAAACGATCCATTTTGCGGACCTTCTTTTTTATGAAATATTTAATTTTCTCCCGTTGGACCCATAACAACACACACACACACACACACACACACACATATATATATATATATATATATTATGGATTCTCTAGTCGATTTTCGACGCATGAGGGTTCATACACACAATGAACACCCACACAGTGATTTGTTTATAGTGGTGAAGGCTTGTGTTGGACCATCCACACGTTTTGGCACATTCGATAGGAAAGAATTGGTGCATCAAGGGTTGCCACAAACCCAATCAACGACAGACCTCAGGAATTTTGAATTCAGAGTTATCCCTCTCCTAGACTGGTTACCTACCCAAGGCTGAAGGGCCCAGTCTGCCCTACTATTTAAGGGAGAATATATGGATTCATGCCTTTCCCAAAGGTATTAGCGCTATGTGAAATGCATATATATATATATATATATATATATGTGTGTGTGTGTGTGTGTGTGTGTGTGAAGAAAGGAAGTGAATCCGACGGTATGTAGTATATTAGGAAAATGAAAAAACACAGGTTTAAATGGGTTAAGTGGTGAGTTTATTCGCCGACGCTGCAGTGTTTCGATCTATTAATTAGATCATCTTCAGGGCATTTGTTGGTATATGGAAGGTGATAAGAAATTAATTATCACAGAATAACAAGAAATGCGAGTGGTAGTCGTTATTTAGTCTGTTTAATTTTTTTTTTTTCAAACCTCAAAAAAATTTTAAACAGACTGAATAATGACTACCACTCGCTTTTCTCGTTATTCTGTGATAAATAATGAAAGAATTGGGCACAAGGGATGCCACAAGCCCAATCAACGACTGACCTCAGGAATTTTTAATTCAACATTTTCCCTCTCCTAGACTGGTTACCTACCCAAGGTTAAAGAGCCCAGTCTATCCTACTATTTTACCCATAGCTGGTGGGATAATATATGGATTCATACCTTTCTCAAGGGTATTAGCGCTATGTGAAATGCAAACAGCCTCGTCTGGGGTTTGAACTCGGGTCAACAAGTCCATTTCCCACGACTCTAACTATATATATATATAATATATATATATATATATATACTATTATTGTAATATATAACGTTTTATATGATATATAAAGTTTTATATATTTATGCTGGAAAAATATGGCATTATATCCAGATAATTTCTGATACCCAACCACGTTTCGTAGATGAGGGTAAAAATTATTCATTCCTATTCTTTCTATTCCTTTCATGGTGAAGACATTAAAAAAATTGTTAGAAAAATTGAAAGAAAAAATTTGAAAAACTCAAAAACAATAGGGATTACATTATTTTATTATATATATATATATATATATATATATATATATATATATATATATATATATATATATATATATATATATGAGGTAAAATATAAGGAATGAAATAACAAAACTCAAACAAAAACGTGTAGTATATTTCGCTGGATTATTAAACTTGGCTTCATCAGCGAATAAAAGCTGATGAAGCCGAGTTCAATAATCCAGCGAAATATACTACACGTTTTTGTCTGAGTTTTGTTCTTTCATTCCTTATATTTTACCTAATTCTGTCTGATTCATTCCAACCCCCTTTTCCTCATATATATATATTATATATATATATATATATATATATATATATATATATATAATCATCTACAGATACCGTGTTTCGACGTATCACGTCTCATCAATGTCGCTAGACTTAGCAGGCTACATCCAGCCAGGATCGAAATTTTTTTCTTCAAATGGTCAAAGGTCAACCCTCACCCCACATTCTGAATTGATAAAAAAAATTTCAAGTTTCTTTAATAAAATAAGCTAATCGTTATAAGATTAAGTCGTTGAAAAATAATTTGGTGAACATTTCATTAAAATTGAACAATTCCGTGATTTTTGGTAATTGTTTTAAAAATAATTTTTATTGTTATTTATTATCTCCCTTGGCAATTTTTGAGCATGGCTATATATATATAATATATATATATATATATATATATATATATATATATAATGCTTTTTTCGCTGCTTCCTGTTACCATTCCTGTTACAATTTGAATATTTAATAAACTTGTCAAAGCGGGAATATCAATAAGAGCTAACACAGATCTTCGGAATAAGCATTTGTAGGAGAATAAGTTAAAATAAATGGACCATATGACCTTTAGGCACCCCTATTTGATCTCGATTAAGAAAGGATATGTTTTTCATTTACACCGTCAATATCCGGTTGTTTTAACAGACGATTTTTAGATTTTTTTTTAAATTATAAAACTAACCCCTAACCCTAACCCCTAACAAACAACCGTATATTGACGGTGTAAACGAAAAACATGTCCTTTCTTAATCGAGATCAAAAAGGGGTGCCTAAAGGTAATATGGTCCAAATAAATAAATGAAATAAGAATTGAAATAAAATAAATGATTTTTTTTCTACGATGCAAAAAATAAAAAGAACCGGAAAGTTTGTTTTTTTTTTTTTTGTTTTTTTTATCTGTCCATGTTTATGTCCCCACTTTTAATAGAGGTAATCAGTTTATTTCACTCGGTTAACGCATTGCGTGCGGACACGCCTTCAAGAGTTCAAAAAAAACCCAAAATGGGTCAGGAAGTAAGTAAATATTTTTGATATTTGGTTCTTTTCCCAACTCAGCGCCACGCTGAATTCAGTTCTACCACTAACAACATCCTTATTGATATTATCCTAACCTTCAGACAAACATAAAAGGATTACAGACCTTCAAAAAGACTTTGAGAACTTTGTTTCTTTTGTAACTCATAAAAAGGGAATAAACGGTCCGTAACAAAAACATAGTTTTTGTTTCTTCTTTTGTTTAACAATTGTTTTCTTTATATATATGTGAACGGAACACGCATACGCACCTACACAAAATTTCAACGGAAACCAACAAAAATAAAACCCCATATATAGGACCTTTAAAAACCTATACATTTTTTTATTTCTTTTTATAAAAGAGTTTTGATGGGTCTTTGTCGAATTTGTTACATTACAACTTTTTTAAACCAAATATTTGGTACATATCGCATAAATGCGTCCTGGGTTCCTGCCCTAAAAAAAAACGTTAAGCGTTGCCTGCTGAAAAACCGATCCGTGCTACTTATAAACTCCCTAGCTGTTTGAAGACGTTTTTCCCTTTAAAAATATCTTTCTTTTTTTCTTTTTCTTTTTTTTTTTTTTTTTTTTTTTTGTATTTTCATTTTATTTTTAATTCATAACAACTGTCACGAACTTCTAAATAAATACGACCGAGTTTCGAAAATAAAAACAATCAATACATTATTCATAAGTAGCACAGGTCGGATTTTCAGCAGGCGCCGCTTAGCGTTTTTTAGGGCAGGAGGCCAGAACGCATTTATGCGATATGCTCCAAATATTTTGATATATAGATTTATTTTCCATTTTATTTGTTCGTGCTTTCTTTATTTTATTTTCGATTATTCATCGTTCTTCTTCGTTTTTCCTTTGGTTTATCTTCTTGAATACTTCCGTTTCATTCACATATTTTTCATTTTTGTTTGTATTATCAATTTACTGTGTGTTTTCTTTATATTCATTGGGGATTATTTGTGTTTCATGTGAGTTTTCTTTTCTTTATAAAGAAAGACTATTTTTCTTCGTCATATCTGTACTTTTTCATTGTTTTCATTGAAAAGAAAGAATGAAAGAGGGTTTGAGAGGCAAACATTATTCCAGTGACGAGGAAGTGAAATCTGTAGTGATGAGGTGGCTCAAAGAACAGTCAACAGTCAACAGTCAATATGATTTATTTTCCCCTGCAAAAGAACATTTACACTAGGAAAAACATTAATACGAGGGTGAGTCAAAAAGTAATGCCTTCTTCACTACAGATTTTACTCCCTCATCACTGGAATAATGTTTGCCTCTCAAACCCTCTTTCATTGGGACGAAGAGATGCTAACCTGAAAGCTCTAAATCTGGCGAGTAATCTGTAGTGAAGAAATGACTCAAAGAACAGTCAACAGAATTTTATGGGGCAGGGATACATGCTCTCATTCGAAGGTGGAACATTGCTATTGAGAGAAACGATGACTATGTGGAAAAGTGGGGATGTGATCCACAGAGGACCAGCTTCATTTTGATGTATGATACATGTTCCTGTGTTGTTAATTATACCTGTCCTAAACAAAATGGCATTACTTTTTGACTCACTATCGTATGAGTAAAGTGGGTTGAAATTGGCGGTCCACTAGAGTTCATGATCAGAGGTTGGATACACTAATATCTGCCCAGAAGAAATATTCTTTCTTTCTTTTTTTATTTCATCTATTAGATGCAAGAATCAACCACTGTCGGCAAGGGCAAATAATCTAGTTTTTTAACTGGATCTTAATAACAACCACAAAAAAAAACAGTTTATTTTAAAGGTGAAAAAACTTATGATAAATGAATAAAAATCTTTGGACCAAAAGACCAAAAAGAAAGGACATGTTTTTCATTTACACCGTCAATATCCAGTTGTTTGTTAGGGGTTAGGGTTAGGGGTTAGTTTTTTTTTTTTTTTTTAATCTAAAAATCGTCTCTGGTCGGGACAGGCAATACGGTAAGCTCCTATTTATTTCAGGTTTTCGATTTCTTGGAAATGTATTTGCTGTCACCCTTTTATTGAATGTTATTTGTTTTTCCTTGTACAGTTTCACGGTGTTTATTAAATAAGCTTAATGACATCAGTACAAAAGCGTCATGCGTCCCTTTCTTCGAAACCAGTGGCAGTAAAATTACATGTTATGTTTATCAAACAAATGAGCATAGTCCATGTGAGATAGTTGTCTGTCTTTCCTTACCGAATGTTCAGTGTTAGTATATTTGGGTTGCACTAATGCATTATAAGGACTTCGTGTTGATTTCAAACTAATACCCACTTTTCATCAATTATAGCTTAACCCGTTCACGTATTAATAAGATACTTGTTTTTATTTTTATTTTGGAATTAATGAATCTATTTTTGTATTTATCTCTTTTTATACTGCAGGTTTGTCGGTGGCGAATTCAATACAGCCTATAACGCTGTAGACCGCCATGTTGAAAACGGCTTAGGCGACCGAACCGCTCTGATTTATGATAGCGCTATGACGGATACTATTTCCAAAACCTCATATGCTGAGCTGTTAAGCGAGGTGAGTAAAATAAACCCTATAAATAGATGTAACGGTGAGGAATAAACGAGGGTGAGTCCAAAAGTAATGCCATTTTGTTTAGGAAAGGTATAATTCTAAACACAGGAACATGTATCATACATCAAAATGAAGCTGGTCCTCTGTGGATCACATCCCTACTTCTCCACATAGTCACCGTTTCTCTCAATAGCAATGTTCCACCTTCGAATGAGAGCATGTATCCCTGCCCCGTAAAATTATGTTAACTGTTCTTTGAGTCATTTCTTCAATACAGATTACTCACCAGATTTAACGCCTTCAGGCTATCATCTCTTCGGCCCCATGAAAGAGGGTTTGAGAGGCAAACATTATTCCAGTGACGAGGAAGTGAAATCTGTAGTGAAGAAGTGGCTAAACAAAATGGCATTACTTTTTGACTCACCCTCGTACTAATGTTGTTTTTTTTTTTCTAGTGTAAATGTTCTTTTGCTGGGAAAAAAGAAATCTTAATGGTATTCTAATTGTTGAGTAGGAATGATACTTGGTAGGATATATTATTTTCTCGAACGGTACCAATATAAGAACAATTCACAACGAAACTGATAACAAGGATACTTTATTGCCTGAATAAATAGGTATAATACGTGATAGAAGATACAAAGTATAGCTTATAGATATCTTATTATAATAGAGATATTGTGTGTTTGTCTGTCTGTAACCGAAACTATATCACTACTCAAGTCACAATTCCTTTAGTTATTTACGTCACATTCTTAATGTTTTTATTTTTATTTAAACCTCAATTATTATTTTTTTAAATTTACATTATTAATACTGTTGGCCATATCTACATACTAATAACATGCAATTCTATTTATATATACAACAAAATAGCGGTTTATAGTGTGGACGGGAAGGCTAATTGATATTATTATAATTGATATTAAACATTTTATTTTGATAAACATGTGCTTAGTATTATTGATTTCTAATTATTTGGTTTTATATTAATGAATATGAAAAAAAAATCTCGATGATAAATCTTAAAAGAAATCCATCAACAAAAAAGAAATAACTATAATTTTATTTTGTGCTTCCTATCTTAACTAAATAGTTGAATTAGAAAAAAAATGCAATAAAAGGCGGGAGTGATGTAAGAGTAAGTTTTAGTAATTCTATTTTTTTATTATACTCCCTCTGTTTCAAATCTTTTTATCTGCATTCTTATTCCGTTTCATTGGCCTTTCTAATTTAATATAATATTTTAATATATCAAAACTTAAATACTTGCATTCGGAGGGTGCATATATTTGCTAGTGTATAAAAGAAATGCCCTATAGGTAACTAGCTTTTGATAAGTAAACTCTTGAGGCTGCGGGTTAAAAAGAGTAAAGTATTAATTAAACTTACTGGTTTGAGCAGATTCTCGTGTGTCATGCACACAGAATGCCTGAGAGGCAAAGCACCCCTGTCCTATGGACAAGAGACAACTGGTATGTGTTAACTCTGAAGATGGAGGGTTTAAGAGAATTTGATTTTGGCGCTTCTGCTTTATGTAAGATGCCAATCACGCCACCAAGTGCCTAATGGAAGAAACGAGGCGAGTAAGGAATATAATCTCTGCATATTTTTTCTATCATTCCCAATTTTTGACATCATGTAATCTATGTCGTTACTGGCCTTCAGAACAATGTATTTACCTAAACCCTCTACGCAAAATCAATTTTTATGCGAAGTACAGATGATTATAATTTAATTATGCTCTTTTCCTAGACCGGTTACCGTACCAAGGTTAGATGAACCAATTTACCCTACTATTTTCCCATGGCCGGTAGTGGAGGTGGAGATGAATCCATACCTTTCCCAAAGTCATTAACACAAACTAAAAAGCAAACAGCCTTGTCAAGAAATTGAACTCTAGTCACTGATTCCATTTCCCATTTGGCATCTGAAGATAGGAGGTACTAGAAGATTTCTCTAGGCTGTCTGAAATAGGCTATAATGCTAACTATTTGGAAAATAGTAGGGTAGACTGCGATCTTTAACATTGGATAGGTAACCAGTCTAGGAGAAGGAAGACTCTGAATTTGAAAATCCGGAAGTCAGTCGTTGATTGGGTTTGTGGCATTCGTTGTGCACCAATTCTTTCTTATCGACTGTGTCAAAACGTGCGGATGGTCCAACACAAGCATTCACTACTATAAACAAATAACTGTGTAGGCTGTTCGTTGGATGAACCCTCTTGCGTCGAAACCGACGAGAGAGTCCATTATATATATATATATATATATATATATATATATATATATATACTATTATTTTTTGAGAGAGTGTTTATTTTATTTATGAGCTCGCTAATCAAAGGAGATGATGTGTCTTTGTTCTGTAGTGCTAGCAGGACAGATTTAGAGTCTGTGTATATAATAAATTTGGAAGCTTTGTGATTTGCTATGATATTCATAGCTAGGTCAATGGCTGTGGTTTCTACGCTGTAGATTGAGGCTTCATTTGGTAGGTGTTTTAAGGATTCTTTTTTTCTTTTTCTTTTCTTTTTTTTTTTTAGAAATAGCAGCACAACCAACTTTTTTCCCTTGTTTGGATCCATCTGTATAGATGTGATAATGATTTGGGAAGTTATTTTGCATTTTAATGAATTTCTCCTGGTAAGTGATAGGGTGTGTTTTTGTTTTAGATAATTAAGTCAGATCTAAGTTTATAGTTGGTTGCTTTGTGGTCTATGGTGCCGTTTTGGAGAGTATGGTATAGTGTAATATTTTGGTGTTGATTTTGATTTCGTTGAGATGGTCGTTTATTCTTAAAGTTAAAAGGTCTCATTGCCTTGGTGAATACAGCTTCAGTCTCGATTCTTTTTGAACATACAACGGGTTTTGAAGAAAGTTAACGTTTAATTCATTGTTCATCTCTTTCTTAATAAATACAGCTTCAGTCGCGATTCTTTTTTTTAACACACCTCGTATTTTGAAGAAAACGTTTCATCCATTGTTCATTTATGTCTTATTTACCAAACCCTCCGGATGATTAGGATGTGACACAAGGCCATTTGTAAGCAGAGCTTTTTTCTTCTTCAAGACCGGTCGCTATACCAAGGTTAAAGAGTCCATTCTGCTCTACTATTTATCCATAGCTGTAAGGAGAATAATTGGATGTATAATTTTCCCAAGGGTATTAGCGCTATGTGAAATGCAACCAGCATCGTCCAGGATTTGAACTCGTGTCACTGTGTCCATTACACACGGGTGTCTCCTTTCTGTCTTGGTAAATACAGCTTCAATGTCGATACTTTTTCAGCATACCTCGTATTTTGAATGAAAGGAAAATAACGTTTCATTCATTGTTCATTTCTGTCTGACTAAATACTGCTTAATTTTGGATACTTTTTTTTAATACACCGCGTAAATTTTTCTGTCATATAAATTGGATTTTGCAAACGAAATCATAAAATTCCCTACTACTTGAACGTTTTCGCGCGTTAACCAATTTTGTTGGGGACATATACCTAAACGTTTTTTTTTTTCATCTGACTTCAGTGGGTCATTATCCTAGAGAAAGATTTTTCCCTAGAGGAGTTATACTAAGCTGTGACAAAATATATTTTAAAAAATCTGCCTCATACGTCAACGCATGTCAAAACAGGATTTTTTTTCCACATATTTATTTTATGAAACATTTATAACAATTAAAAAAAAGTTTGGGTATTTTTTTGTGTGTGCCTAAATAGAAATGTGCGTGTTTTTATGTTCTTAAAACGATTTATGTTTTTGTGAGCAAAGAGTGATTGAAAGGGTTTTTTTTTTTATCTTCTTTATTTTATTAACTGGATTAGGTTGTTAGCAGGGCTGGCTCATACTACCCCTGAACTCCTCAACTATGGAAGGGGGCAAGCCTGCTTGGGGGTGCTGAAAGGGTGGGTTTCATATATCTTTTATGAAAACTACTTCATGAAAATTGGCATGTAGTAGAGTGGGTAATGATTGATTCGGGGGTGGAAGCCTGTATTTTTTTAACATCCCTAATTAGGACTGAGCCTATTCTAGTAGTAACAGGTTTGAATTCAGAGTTTTCCTTCTCCTAGACTGGTTACCCAACCAAGGTTAAAGAGCCCGCCCTACTATTTACCCATAGCTGGAGGGAGAGTAGTTGGATTCATACCTTTCCTAAGGGTATTAGCGCTATGTGAACTGTAGCTTCGTCCAGGATTTGAACTCGGGCGACGAGTCCATTTCCTACGATACTAACCATTACACTACGACCTCCAACTCCAATTATTATAAGTATTATAGATTTGGGGGTGAGAATGAGAGCCTAGCACTGGCCCTAGCCATCATGTTTAGCCATAAGTTGATTTAAGTTTGCTTTGTTTTGGAAGTCAAATTCTATTTTGTGCTGGCTAAAATCTTCAGTGACATCAGTAGACGCTCTCGCACGACAGCCTTGGTTTGGTTTGATTTACGGCATATCAACCTCGGTGGGTCATTTAATTCCAACAAAGTTTTGAAATAAATTCATTCTTAATGGATACGCAATTTTTTTATAGACACATTTTTCTATTTAACCCATAGATGGGACCCTAACAGGTACTACACTCCGTCAGAGTGGACCTGGGAGCAATGATTAATGAAGGGTTGCTCCACATCCCCCAGACCTCCAAAACTTTCTCAGGTGTTGGATATGCTCGGAGAGAATGTGAACACCTGAGGATGGATGGAAGATACAGTGGCCGAAACGCTGTGTTTTTACATATCACAATAAAGATGAGGACAACAGTCCGAAAAAATCTTCTTTTTTTTTTCTTCTTTTTTCTTTTGTGGATTTTAAATTTGGGTCTGACCAGAAGTTACGTTCATCAAATGCATAAATTCCTTTGTTTTACTTTCCTTTTACTATAAAAAATAAAGATATGTTTCCACTTGCAATGTACATCATCAATTATCAAAGGATAAATATTAATCAAACGATGGGTGAGCATAAAAGCAGTAATTTACCTAGTCACTATGTAATTAAAAATTAATAAAGTTTAGATTTTCAGTAAAAAGCAGAGAACGATTAATATTACAGTAAAACTGAAACAGATGACTCCTGTGACTTTATTTTCATATTTTATTAAACCTGTCGTAAAACCGAGATGACTTCCTAAAGTGGGCGGTGGAAAGATCTAGAAGCGGTGAGGTTAAAGGAGTGGTGGGTGACAGGGTAGCATTAGGAGCAGTTAATAAATAACTTGTTTTGATTTTTACAAAATTTAAATGACCAAATACATGATATAAATATTAAGGTAAAGGAACACGTATGCAGTTTATACAGAATAAAACTGACATAAGAATTATAAACAAATGCATAGTTTTGTTATGTAGTCCGAAATCAGAGTCAAAAGGTTAAACGTTTACTGGACACCAATACACAATATGTACAGTGGTGCACCAGTTACCATATGCCGTGGATTACCGAACGTGGGAATCTACGACTTCTTAGTGAATTCCAGCCTGATGTTGAGAAGCTGATATCCCTATCGTCTATCTCATTAACAATATCTGTGAAGACAATGAACTATGTTACTATGGTTACTGGTGAGATTTTGATTTACCCTCTCATATTGATGACACAGCTAAAACTGCTAAATGAATTGTTTTTTGTATATAAGCCGTGCTGCAACACATCACTTAAATTTATAGACTTAGCGAGGTCATGTGGTTTAAAACTCAGCCCGAATACATGGTTGGTTACCTACTTAATCGTTGATATTGACAGACGTCCATTTGCACTCATTGACGAACGACCTGCAAGACTGAGGAGCACCAAGGAACAACTAAAGGATCATACCCAATATTAAGGGACACTAAAGAGCAACCAAAGGATTCTTCACTAAGGATTGCGCTCTGCTTAACACAAAGGATCTCAGCTGACAGCACTCTTGCTTGAAGCCTAAAGGATGGCCACAAAAATCGTAACAAATTGTGAAATACAACTTCCATTTGAAGCTTTCTTTCTTTCTTTCTTTCTTTGTTGTTTATGTTTCTTGTCTTTTTCTTTTTCATCTGCTTTTTCTTCTTTTTTTCTCTCTTGTTTTTCTTAATTTTTTCTTTTGTTTCTTTTTTTTTTTTTTTTCATCCTTTTTTTTTTCTGTGTTTCTCCTTTATTTCAAATTTATTTTTCCTTTTTTTCTTCCATTTTTAACCACCCTTTTTTAAATTTTCAATTTCCATCTCTTTTACAGTGTCTTCAGTATGACACTAAAATACATCTGGTGGTGAGGCTCCAGTTCTAGAACTCCTAGGTCCATTACCAGGTCCACTTTCATCCAGAGTGATAGTACTAGTTAAGGTCCTGCCCATGGTTCAAATAAATCTGCATACCAAAAGATAGTGTTTGTGTGTGTGTGTGTGTGTGTGTGTGTGTGTGTGTGTGTGTGTGTTCACATATGTGTATGAGGCGGGCGCTAGTAATCCACCAACAAGCTACGGGGACGCTAGACTAAAGAAGTTAGAGAACCACTGCAGTAAACAATACTTCGTACAGCAATGTTATTTGAGATTGGATCTAGGTTTATGATGAAAAAGATTCTGAATGCAGATGCATATATTTGAAGTGTGGAATGTGTATGTTTTCACACAGTCACTCATCAAGTCGTCATTAAACTTTTGCTATTTTTAGTTGACGCGTAAATGATATGCAAAAACAAGTGGATCACAGTTTATATAAGACTATGGAAGCGAGTGGTGTAATGGTTAGAGTTATAGGAAATGAACTCGTCGATCCGAGTTCAAATCCTGAACGAAGCTGTTTGCATTTCACATAGCGCTAATACCTTTGGGAAAGGTATGAATCCAATTCTCCCTGCAGCTATGGGTAAATAGTAGGGCAGACTTGGCTTCTTAACCTTGGCTAGGCAACCAGTCTAGGAGAAGAAAAACGCTGAATTCAAGCCTGTTAAACTCCGCTTAAGAAATTGACCTTGTGTCGCATCCTGCTCGTGCGGAGGGGTTGTGATATATATATATATATATATATATATATATATATATATATGGGAGAAATATGAGGAGGTTAATCCGACAATATGTGGAGAAAAGTAGACAAACACGGGATGTTATGGAAACTGGGTGTTTATTGTCGACGATGCAACGTTTCGGTCATTTAGACCTTCTTCAGAGAGAGAGAGAGAGAGAGATGATATAGTGTGCTGTATTTATAAGTAAAATAAAAATCTTTTCATGAACTCTTTTTAGGACAGTAGTAGGATTGGGGTAATTAATAGGGCCGGTTTAGCTCAGTCGGTAGAGCGTTCGGCTAGGAACCACAAGGCCCCTGGTTCGATACCGGCCCTCGCCAACTCAGCGTATGAGTAGCACAGGGATCTGTGCGGTAAAGTGAGGTGTTGATGGTAGGTGTGGCGCGCCATCTTAGACGCTAAAATAATCTCTTTGGTCTAGCGCTAATGAAAAGGGGATAGACTCCCTCGCTGTATGGCTGATACCGACATTAGGCTGCCCCGACGACTTTACTTTACTTATTGCTCATATAAATCCCCAAACACGCTAGAAGGGGCTCCATGGCCTTAGTCGACAACCCATCTAGGACAAGGAAAAGTCCGATACAAAACCTCCACTGCTTAGCGGTTTTACATCATCCCAAGGAAAGGCTAGTGGAGTAAACCCTGAAAACAAATCAGAAGCCGGTTTTGTGATGCTGATATCCACTGCTACCCAGCAACTCCTGCGACACTACCGCTGTCAAGCTGCATTGGCTTCTTACCTTTCCTTTGGATCACACCGGCAGTGTGGAGAGGAGGAGATTTGCTGCTTGGGCAATAAATCATCCTCCATATGAACCCGCCTAGGCTACGAAGTTCCAATAAAAAAAATTGGACACTACTCTATCGTCTCTCGCAGACGAAAGGATGCCAACAACAACGTTTATAAGTAAATAGTGCTCAATATCGTGGATAGAGCACTTTTTTTTTTTTACTCATATTCATTAAGATAAAACCAAAAAATTAAAAATCAATAATACCAAGTACATATTTATTAAAATAAGATTTTTAATATCAATATGCAAATTAGCCTTCCTGTTCACACTGTAAACTGCTATTTTGCTGTATATAAATACAATTGCATGTTATTAGTATGTAGGTATGGGCTACAGTATTAATAATGTAAAACAATTTTATTAATAATTGACGTTTAAATAAAAACAAAAACATGAAGAATGTGACGTAAATAACTAAAGGAATTGTGACTTGAGTAGTGATATAGTTTCGGTTACAGACAGAAAAATACACAGTCTCCATTATAATAAGATTTTATTGTCCTTATCATAAAATTGTCTTCACTTATTAGAAACTTCGTAGCTTTTCATTCTTATTGTTGCTATTGGGGCGCGTGGTGGTGTGATAGTTACCATCGTAGGAAATGGACACGAGGATACGAGTTCAAGTCTTAGACCAGGCAGTTTGCATTTCACATAGCGCTAATGACATTTGGGATGAATCCAACTATTCTCCCTCCAGCTATGGGCAAATAGTAGGGCGGGCTGGGCTCTTTAACCTTGGTTGGGTAACCAGTCTAGGAGAAGGAAAACTCTGAATTCAAACCTGTTAAACTCAGCTTAAGAAATTGACCTTGTGTCACACCCTGCTCGCGCGGAGGGGTTTGATATATGATTATTGTTGTTATTTATACTGTAGCGATTTCCACCCTGCTGGGATGGACATGGATCCAAAATGGTTATCTTCCCTTGCTGCCAGGGTTTCACCAATAGGTGGCTGTGTATCTAAACAGCAGCCCGGGAAACTCTCATTCTCTTTTCCGTGGTCTAGCAACCATTAAACATGTGCTAGACGCTTTGTCTTTCTGTCCCTTAAGTGGGAGGCTTTGCCCCCCCCAACTATCAGTAAGTGAATTCTGCATGAACTCTTTCTTATTTATTTATGACTTTAGTAACTTTTGTGTATTCTCTTATTGTATTTCATGTATTTGTTCTTCGTCGATGTGCTCAGACAATAAAGTCTGCATTGTTATGTTTTACATCTATGTCTGGATTACCTTTATGTACATGTATGTACCTACGTTGGAATGTTACTCTGAACCTTCTAACGTATTATAAGAACCCCCACACCTATATTCTTATAATGCCATTCCTTTAAGTTTTATTTGAAGAAAGGATTCTAGATTCAAGAACAGATTGATCAGGCGTAATTATCTTTCATTTTTCATTGGTCTTTTTTTTTTTCTACTTTTTTCTACTTTTTTTTCTTTTTTTCAGATAAGACATTTTGCTGGTGTCTTGCAAAAACATGGAGTCAGCAAAGGAGATCGTGTCCTTATTTATATGCCAGCTATACCACAAGCCATTATTGCCATGTTGGCCTCGGCAAGAATTGGGGCTATCCATTCAGTTGTTTTTGGAGGTTTTGGTTCAAGAGAACTTTCTACCAGGATCCAACATGCCAAGGTAAGATACGACTTGAATTTGAATTAAAAACGAGATTTTTATTATCAAAGATAGATGTTTTATATTTAAATGTCTGTCGGTTAAGCCCAGTCGGGAGCGCATCCGCCTAGGAATCGTCAGGTTCGATACCGGTCCTGGCAAATTCAGAGCGTGAGTAGCACAGCTTGGGTAATCTGATCTGTGCGGTAAAGCACCGGAAAGCTGACGGTAGCTGTTGCGCTGCACGCCAGCAAAAACTATTTCCCTGGTCTAGCGCTTGCGTAAAGGGAATATACTTTCTCGCTGTTCGTCTGTTACCGACAATATTTCATTCTGCAGACTTTATATTTAAAGATGAGGCTTTATAAACTGAACATTGAAAATTCAAAACATTAAGATCATTATATTCGAGGTATGTCAGTATAGTTTCAGAATGATCGAATTCTTCGATGTGAGGAGCATCGTCCACTGTGAATTCTTGCCACAGGGCTTGACAATCAACCAGCATGTCTACAAAGTAATACTGCGGCGTTTGCTTCGTTCAGTGCGCGAGAAGAAGCGAGATGTGTGGCAGGACAACTCGTAGGCGATTCACCATGACAACGCACCTGTCATCACTGCTCTGAGTATCCGAAAGTTCCTGGCCCAGAAGAACATCACTGTGCTGGAGCAACCTCCCTACTCGCCCGACCTGGCTCCATGTGATTTTTCTCTTTCCCAAGCTCAAGGGAACCCGTTTAAAGGATGTGCACGACATCAAAAAGGTCGTGACAACAGAGTTACAAAGAATCCCGGAAGAATCCTTTCTGGAGTGCATGCAAGCGTGACAGAAGGATGGGAAAGTGCATTAGACTCCAGCGGGATAACTTGTAGTTTGTAGATTTTAAATAATTTTTTGTGATACCAGTCCTGGAACCTTTTTGGCATACCTCGTTAAATTATGTGATGTGTCTCCAGAGCCAGTGGGAGGGACAGGTTCTTTTGCACCCCATACAATAAAAACAGTTGGCTGGACGTAAAGTTTGGAGAGAGAATAAGTCGCTAAGTTACTAATATCGATCTGATGTTGCTGATGAGTAGAGAAAAGGAAGCTGGATATGGGAGACCATATAAAACACTAACCTGAATCTGATGGTGAGGTTCCAGTTCTAGACATCTATGGAGTGTGGAGTAACCCTTCATAGCCATCACTTCCAAGTCCATTCTGACTTATTTCAAATCCAAACTACAAACTACAAGTTATCTGTTTGGGTCCCATCTCATTGAACATTATTAGTATTAGATAGGAATATGTGAAACTATATTACTGTTTATAAACAAAGGATAATTATTAAATAAGAATAGTTATTTTAAAACCATATAATCATGTATAAATTGTTAGTACTGGATGGGAATACTTGAAACAGTTATTGAACCAAAGAAACGAACTAATATTCAAGTGTAAACATAAAAATAGATTCAAACTATCATGAAAGCAGATTCTCTCATGTTGCGTTTTCTGTTGTTTTGTTTTTTTCCTGTCATTTGCAGGTTTTAGTTGCTATTGTTTTTGTTTTTGTTTGTTTTTTTGTTTTGTTTTTACTAATTATACGTAAAACCTAAATGTTCTTTTTTTGTAGTTAAGTAAACAACTTTCATTATTTAGAGGACTCTATATGTTAAACATGAGTGTTAGTAAGAAGTATTGTTTACAGTTAGTTTTAGGAGCTAGATTTAAAAGTATTTGAATTTTTTTTTAAATGATGTAGTAAATTTGTACTAAAAATGAAGTAGTAAATTTGTTTTCATCCAGCGAAATTATTGAAGGAAAACTGAATATGTTCTGTTTATTTTAATTTCAGCCTAAAGTGATTGTAAGCGCAAACTGTGGAATTGAACCCAAACAAATTGTCAATTACAAACCGCTGCTGGATAAGGCAATTGAGATGAGCAGTCACAAGCCAAACAAATGCATTATATACAATCGACCAAAGGTAAGTTTGTAAGTTTACCTGCCAACAGAGAGTGCGTATATATATAATATATATATATATATATATGTGTGTGTGTGTGTGTGTGTGTGTGTGTAAATAAGTGTATAAGTGTCGATGGGAGGTCAGAAGCACCATTAGAATAAGGTAGGTAATTAGAATAGATAAAAAAAAGTGTGATAAGACCATTAGCAGACAAATGTCATAATCTCTCGTGTCTGCAAATGAACTCTAGAGGGCGTGTGTAGTGTAATTATTATGGTCTACGGAGAATTTGGATTGAAAAGAAAATGGTAATCGGATTTCTGGAGAAAGAGAGAAAAAAAGAAATAAGAACAGAAATAAGATAAAGTTTGGAAATCTACACACTGAACGTGTCTCAGCCAGTGATCGGCCAATTACGACTGAACTAGATCTAAAAATGTAAACGGAAGTCCCAGATTTTCTGCGGAGGAGCGGAAGTGGTAGTTCCCCTTACCCCATTCCCGGGACACAAACGGAAGTAAAGAAAATTCGATCTCTTTTTGACTGTATGACACTACGCATGCTGCATGAATGAAATTGGGTGCACGCGAGTGAGCAAGTGTGTGTGTGTGTATATATAGAGAGAGGTAGTATTAAATTACTTACATAGATAAGTGGGCATATGATATTAAGGCCCTATATAGGTACATATATGTGTATACAGTGTGGATCATATATGTGTGCGTATATATATATATATATATATATAATATATATATATATATATATATATAATATATTATTGTGTGTGTGTGTGTGTGTGTGTGTGTGTGTAAATAAGTGTATGTGTGTATAAGTGTCGATGGGAGGTCAGAAGAACCATTAAAATAAGGTAGGGAATTAGAATAGATCTTTTAAAAAGTGTGATAAGACTGTTAGCAGACAAATGTCTGGCTTTAGGCAAAGTTGAAAAGTAGTTAGAGGTCTAGTGGCCAATAGAAGGGCAGATAGGAATCAATGATGGCGGTCTTCTCAAACAAAGACTTTTTCAAATCACGCGGGGATGAAGGAAATCTCGGAGGTGTGAGATTTACAAGCGAGAATTGGAAGGGGTGGAAAACTTGAAAATGAGAGTGAGTTTTTGATATCCGGGGTTAACAGAGACAGTCAGGATCCAGGTGCCGAAGAAGATAGATCACCTTTTAGAGCAAAGTAGATCAACTTAAAGTAGAAGTCCTGACAGTGGACAGAGAGTGCCTCTCTCTCTCTCTCTCTCTCTCTCTCTCTCTCTCTCTCTCTCTCTCTCTCTCTCTCTGATCGGCAGTACATAATAGAAAAAGATAAGATAGGAAGAATGACCAAGTAAGAGAAGAAGGAATGCGAGTCCTACACCATCTCTCTGTCCATTTTTGGATGTGAATCCTACTCTTTCTGTCTTTGTTTGTTACTCTCTCTTTGTTTATTAATTGTTTACCTTTTTGGCGGGGCGGGGGTCTACCGGAGGTGCCTTTGTCACGGACGCAACGATTTGAGGGTCCAGTTTAAGAATTACAGACGACACGCCGGTCAGCGAGATGTGAAAGACGAAAAGTTGTGAAAGGTGAAAAGTGCAGCAAATGCAAGAAAGGTATGCAGCAGGACGTGCAAATAGCCACCGGCCCACCGAAAGTGTAACAACTGGGCCTTCGCAAGGGACAGACGTGGTTTTTTATGGGTCCCACTGTGACGTGTCTAGGCTAGCAGCGAACAACGCACATGAATGTGATTTATTATAGAACAGCTTGACCCCCCCTCTCTCTCTCTCTCTCTCTCTCTCTCTCTCACACACACACACACACACACACACACACACACACACACTCTAAAAAAAATAACCCACGAGCCTAGAAAGAAAGAAATAACCCCTTTTTGATTCTACGACTTTCGTATGTTGTTTCTTTAAGCTAACGACTACTACTACTACATGACTTGAGCCGCTACGAAAATAGCGTGGCCAAATAGCATATAAAAGAAGGGCGCGCAAAAATAAAAATCTTTTTTACCTTTCGACCTCGTTTACCGTCCGCAATGGACAGGAGTTTTTGTGCCCCCATCAACCTCGTGTCGCATGGCACGCAATAGCACTTATTATCATGTAAGTCTGCATTCAAAACTTTCATCCTCTATTTACTATGTATACTAAGGATTCTACAACTACTAAATACTCTTTCACTCATCAATTTTTATGGCTACTCTGGTGCGCCATCTATAAAAGACTACAAGCATCAATGAAGAGCGGCTCAAAATTCCGCTAACATTCAAATCAAAGACAGCTTGCAAGATGATATTAATCAAAAGTTTTTCCTCTAAGAAGAACAAGGATCAGTTTATCAATATATTAAGCAAGTCTTTGAAAGCTGTACAGTACAAAACTGTGCCGGAAATATGGGCTTTTGTGCATTACAGCCTACAGTGATTGTTGAAGTATCTATTGCAGCAGCATCAATCAGACTGCACAAGAATTAGAAGAGGAATGCGAAGATGAAGTTACCTTATTTAAGTGTTTTCAAATTTCAAAAGAGGATACCCTCAGCTTTCAAGAAATACCAAATTTAGCTTGGTAACAATTTTTCCCGGTCCACCTTCTTATCTGCCAGACTAGATCTGGTTTGCATACTCCCCCGACGCAATAAAAAAATTCACGTGGCGGTCTAAAAGAGGAGTTTTCAAATTTCAAAAGAGGATACTCTAAGCTTTCAAAGATACTAAATTTAGCTTGGTAACAATTTTCCCAGTTTAACTTCTTATCTACCAGACCTGTGTTGATTTCATCGACCATTATGGTTTACTTATAGATGTTAAAAAGTGTTGAGTTAAGGGAACCTCTCACAAATTTAACTAGCACCAGAATGATCCAGAACATTGTTGCTCCATGCCCCACTGTAGCAAATGCTTCATATGACTCATGTTTCACAGAACTCTTAAAGGATTTCCCAGATATTGTGGAACCTAATTTTCAAATATAATGTCACGGTCAGAATGTGACTCATCACATAGTTATTAACGGTCCCCCTGTACATGCAAACCCAGATGTTTGAAAAATTCAAATATGCAAAAGAGAAGTTCAGCCAGATGATGCAGCTGGGTATCATTCGTCCCTCTAGTAATAAATTGGGCCTCCCTCTAGTTCTGAACAAGAATGCATAATTCCTGATTCATCATTTACTTGTTTTTGCCTTCCTTATTTTTGGCCTCATAATGTTCTGAGGTTCCTCTTCTCTCACACACAGATCTCTTCTCTGTTTAGACCCATCCCTGTTTGTCCACACACCTCTACTCTCTATTTTAGACCAATCCTTGTCCGTCAAGGTCAAGGCCCCTAAGACTTATAGGTCAAGACTTGCCTAGGAACAGAGTGACAATCCTTCAGCCACTTGGCACCACGTCATCGAATTGGCGGTTTCTCCAAGACTTTTCGAGTTTCCTCAATTCCATCGCACAATCCAGATATGTAACGCAACTCACAATTTCTCTTTGCCTGGGGCTATCGGAAAATATTCAATTCTTTACTTTTCACTTTTCTTCCTTCAATATGAGTATTTGTGTAATAATGCCACACTTTTACATTATATTTAATGTTTCCAGTTTTCTTTGTATTATCTTTATTTCGTTGTTTTCTACTCTTTCGTCGCCTTTGCACAAGTGTGAAGACAGAATAATTATTGATTATATTTTGTTTTGTTTCCAGACAATTCCTGCCACAATGATCAAAGATCAGGACGTATGTTATCTAGATGAAATGGCTTCAGCCAAACCAGCTGATTGTGTTCCTATACTGGCAACTGACCCATTGTACATCCTTTATACTTCAGGAACAACAGGACTTCCCAAAGTAATTTTTTTAATTCTAATTCATTTTTGTACTCATTTAGAGGCAACCAGTGTTAGTCATTAAGCTCAGTGTTGAATCATATCTCATTTACATAATTTATTTTATTATTAATTACAAAATTACGATATAATTACATAATTAATTGCACCACGGCCTACTAATATATACGGTCCCACATGTAACATAAGCAGGCAGAATTCTAATAGGCCGATTCGTTTTATAGTTAATTCATGTCTGTTTCGAAAAATGTTAAAACTCTACAAAAATACACAAACTGTTGTCTTTTTTTCTTCAGAAATGTAATAATAAAAGATTTTAAGCAAGCTAAGAAAAAAGAAAATAGTTACAAAAATGTTTCTTTTGACCGTAGTTTTTTTTTTTTATATATATTTTACTGTATGTTTTCGAACTTCTTTCGGTGCAAAATTTTAAGTTCTCCTTGAAAAATATTGCTTCTCTGTAGTATCATCACTATCATTGACTACCATGATCAGGGAATACATTTCACATTAAAAAGGTTCAATTATTTTTTTGTGATATAACCTGAAATCATAGAAAAATTGTTGCTAAGTTTGTTGTTTTTTTTTGTTTTGTTTTGTTTTTTTTGGGGGGGTACTAGTGTTTGTTTGTATAACTGCATTATTTTTTATAATTATTTTTTGTTAATTTGTTTACAATCTTTTATTATTACATTTTTGGGGAAAAAAGACAACAGTTTGTGTATTTTTGTAGAGTTTTAACATTTTTTGAAACAGACATGAATTAACTATGAAATGAATCGGCCTATTAGAATTCTGCCTGCTTATGTTACATGTGGGGTCGTATATATTAGTGGGCCGTGATTGCACATAAATAAAAAATAGACACTCTATAATTATTATTTGACATTTTATCTCTCTAGAGAAATTACGGTGTCTCCCATAAATAAGCAGACGCTGCTCTACTAAGAAAATGTTTGTATTTACCCAACCCATCCACTACGGCCAGGATGTGACACAAAGTCAAATTTTCAGCAGTGAAAAGGAATTTGCTAAATTATTTTCATCTTACCTCCTCTTTTACTCCCCTCTTTTCCCTTTCTCTCTTACTCCCTGGTGTTCCTAAAATCCTTTTAGTTCAGTCACGGACCGGGTACTTCTGCCAGTGTCTGTACATCATAGTATCAAAAGATTTTTCACTATAATTCATATTTTTGAATTCACTGAATTATAATTATGTAAGAGTTTATATTTCATAAAACAACGTATATAATCATAACAATTCTTGTCTAATTGTTCAACATGAGAATACACCTAGTTTGTTTTTTAGGGTTTTTTTTTCTTTTTTCTTTTTTTCTTTTTTTCTTTTTTTTTGTTTTGTTTTTGGGTTTTTTCGCGTTTTTTTTTTGTTTTTGTTTTTTTTGCGTTAAAATTTACAAAAGTATTTAATTCAGAAAGTATCTTAAATTTTCAGGCTGTTGTTCGACCAAGTGGTGGTCATGCTGTTGCTCTCAAATGGGCCATCCAAAATGTATATGGTGTCAAGCCGGGTGAGGTAAGCTACACTCAGATTATTTATATCAAAATTAGTGGTAATGATTTTCGGTTAAACTTGCTAATCGTCGTCAAAATTAAAACGGAAACTTATTTGGTGGTGATCCATGACAGTTTAACTACAGTGTATGAATTAACTTTCTTGTGAACTGGGTTACGGTTTAGGGATTTGGAGATTAAGGTTGTTTTTAATTACGTATTGCTTAAAAAAAACAAATTACTATACATTTAATTAACCATTGAAATTAATTATTGAATCCAACGGTAGACACATTAGTCTCAGTTGATTGTTAGTATTGCAATGTATAATTTCAATTAAACTTGGCTTTAAAAAAAATTATTTTTCAACATTAAATGTATAGTAATTTGGGGTTTTTGTTATTGTTCTTTTTGTTTTTAAGCAATACGTAATTAAAAGCAACCTTAATCCCCAAATCCCTAAACCGTAACCCAATTCGCAAAAAAGTTCATTCATACACTGTAGTTAAACTGTTATGGATCACCACCAAATAAGTTTCCGTTTTAATTTTGACGACAATTTGCAAGTTTAACCTGATTTTCTTGGTTTCATATCTCTGTTATTCTTTTCTTCTTTTTTTTTACGTGAAATTTTATCCTCTAATTTTTTCATTGAACTCTAATTTGTTTTTAATCATGTAGATAAAAATGTATTCGTTTGATTTATTTTCTTTATTTCCCTAAAATTTAAAAATAAAAAGGCTAAGAATTAAGCACGCGCCCTTATTTGCAGGTGGTAATTTTCGTGTATTAATTCAAATAAAAAGTATTCGTTTATTCTATGAATAGTTTATTTCTTTAAAAAATGTTGTTTTTTTTAAATCTTATATATTTTTAAAATTTATCAATAGGTCTGGTGGGCAGCCTCTGATCTCGGATGGGTTGTGGGTCATTCATTTATTGCATATGGACCTTTGCTCAATGCGAATACCTCCATTCTCTTCGAGGTAAGAACTTATGTTTATGTTTACTTGTCGTTTTCTTTCTTTTGTGTTTTGCTTTTCTTTTTTTTTATCATTACTGTTTTTATTGGGGTTTTTTTTGTTGTTGTTGTTGTTGTTTTTATGGGAGTTAAGTAACACAGTTTGAATCTGTGTAGTAAAGTGGGGAGCTGGTGGTAGGTGTGGTACTCCACCTCAGACGGAAAAACAATCTCCCTGATCTAGTGCTAGTGAAAAGGGGATAGAATCCCTCGTTGTCCGGCTTATACCGACAATAGACCATTCCGCCGACTTTACATTTGCTCAAGTAAACAAACAGGATGATGATTTACTGTATTCTGTCGCTGTGGTAGTTCAGAACATCCCAGAGCAGCATTCAGTCCTTCCTCACTCGAAGCCACCCAACCCTTTCCTTTGTGAGGGTCCTTATCTCTCTCAGTTGCTTGCTAGGTCTTAGGGTCCCCAGCCCTGCATTTTGGAGATCCGCTCTCAGATTACCAAGCATGTTTGTACATATTTCCTATATCATAGTAAAAGTTCAGCGCTGAAGAATTAATGTAAGTTGAATAAGGCGTGATAAAAAATCAGATGACGAAGAAAGGCAGATAAACAGATAACAAAATCATATTTAATTACAATTTTACACTCTAAGTCAAATCTCTTTATGATTCATAAACTACTCATCATGGTCGAAAATAAAACAGCCAGTAGGCCGTTCGAGATCACTGTCTGTATGGCGGACATAGATGTTACAAGAAATTAAATAATTTTGGAAGGTAATCAGAAGCCACCACAAGCTGGAGCTGTGGACGCTTTCTTAATCCCAGCAAGTATATGAATAACATTCTGCATTCACAATGGACAGTTTATTGGTGCTTGGTAAGGTTTTATATTTGTAAATTAAAACTCCCATAAATGAGGTAAAAGAAAAGAAAAATAATTTTCTAAACTAAAGATATCAGGATCTTATTATTAAGAGTATATCATCAAAACGGATGTTATTAGGTATTATTTAATACCAAAACCTACAGCATTGAAACTATTTAACTAAAAATATGAATATATAGCAGTCTAAAAATACGAATATCCATCATATATATTTATTCTATCATATTTTGGGTTATCGTCTTGGGAAATGGACTCGTCGACCCGAGTTCAAATCCTGAATGAGGCTGTTTGCATTTCACATACTGCATAGGGCTCTTAAACTTTGGTTGGGTAACCAGAACTAGAAAAAGGGAAAACTCCGAATTCAAATCTGTTAAACTCCGCTTAAGAAATTAACAGTGTGTCACATCCTACTCCTGTGTGTGTGGGCGGGGGGGGGGGGGTAAATACATATATACTATCCTAATGGGTGCCAATTCCATTTCCTACGATGATAACCATTATGCTAAGCACGCCTCCATAACTAATACTAAGCAAATGAGTTCAATCCTCATTTGGTGTGTCGCTATTGTAGCTCTATAACAAAACAAACTAACCTTAGTAAATATTTTATCTTCATTTTTTTTTTTTTATATTGATATAAAATGACTTTACTCATTTTCTTAACAACACATTTTTTTTATTTTAGGGAAAACCAGTTGGGACACCAGATGCTGGCTCCTATTTTAGAGTCGTTAAACAACATGATGTTGCCGCCATGTTTGTAGCTCCAACAGCCCTCCGTGCAGTTATAAGAGAGGTAAGAACTAACATTCTTAAAGTCAGTAGAGTTTATAGCATTCTGTATTCATTGAGGGGTTGTTGAAAAGTTCTCAACCCGACCAAGAAGAGAATGACCAAGAGCCGTAGTATACGCATGCTATTTTACATATCTATCCCCAACTTCAACACACACGGTACATCATAATACGCTTGTTCCTAAATCTTCCGTCCGTTATCATCCTGCAACACCCTCTGGTTAAAAATGAAACAGTCCAAATTGTTCAAGATGCAAAAATTATCTGGTGTCGCTTAATCGCATATTTCTTATTTGTTCCATTTTATTTCACCCAATTTTAAAAATGAAACATTCCAAAAGGTCTTGCGTTGCCAAACATAAAATTAAAATGAATTTAAAAAAAAAGAAGTTAATGTTTGTTTTATTTGTAATATTGAAATTGTGAATTACGGATTATTTTTTGATAATTTTGATCTTATGTCGTCCCGACCTCCTGCCATGATTTACGCTATGTTTTAGCGAGCCAGCGTCAGGTGAATTTCCGGCCCAACTTAGATGTTTTCCGAGTAGTGTTTTTGTCACTTTTTGTCGGCAAATTAATGTATATATTTTTAAACGCCCCACCCAGATTTTATCTATATATATATATATATATATATATATATATATATATATATTAAAGAAGATGGCTTACCGGGAAATAAAATATCGAGTTAATCGCAATATCAACAGTCGATACAAATATTAACCGAATAAGTCAGTGTTATAAAGAATATAAAGTGCTCAATACGTTATTAGAGCGGATTTAGTCTTGATTAATTCATTACAATTAACCTTGAAGATCCTTTATGGCAAATCTTGAGTAGGTTATTTCTATATACACCTTAATACTATATATATATAATTTCTAATATTGCCTTTTTCTTTCTTTTTCAGGATCCTACAGGTGAAACTATTAAGAAATATTTACCTCTTGATAAGTAAGTACACACTGTCAGATCATAAAATAGTTTTAATAGCTTCTTTGTTCTATAATTATAAGAGACATTTTTGCCTGTTTAGAAAGATAAGCCTCCTTCAGATTTTTTAATGTAATTAATATTTCCGCTATTAACTAATTAATACGAGAGTAAGTAAAACAAGTAATGCAATTTTGTTTCGGACAGGTATGATTACCAACACAGTATCATACATCAAAATAAAGTTGGTCCTCTGTTAATCACATCCCTACTTCTTCCCTTTCATGGGCCCCATGAAAGAGGGTATATTTGTCTCATACCCCACTTGTATGGACTGGGCACAAGGCCTTGTTTTAACGTGGGCCCATCCACAAGCCGAAGCTCATGGGTGGGAAAGAACAAAAATTGCGTCGATCCCATCGGCATTCCCCCTCAAGGGGCGCCTCAGGCGCTGGGCAATAAACCCAGCCCTGCCCCTTTAAATCAAGGGGACAGGTGTTGCCTGGGGGATGGCCCCCTGGGATCGACGCTCGTGGTTTTAGACCGAGCTGGGGCGGACGAGCCGCCCACTGCTCGGAGGGTGGGAGAAAGAGGGCGTGAGAGGCAAACATGATTCCAGTGACGAGGAAGTGAAATCTGTAGTGAAGAAGTGGCTCAAAGAACAGTGAACAGAATTTTACGGGGCATTGATACATGCTCTCATTCGAAGGTCGAACATTGCTATTGAGAGAAACGGTGACTGTGTGGAAAGTAGGGGTGTGATCTACAGAGGATCAGCTTCATTTTGATGTATGATACATGTTCCTGTGTTGGTAATCATACTTGTCCTAAACAAAGTGGTATTACTTTTGGATTCACGCTCGTATATTCAAAAAAAAAAAACGACAATTATAGCTATATAAACCTGTGTCTATTGCAACAATTTTACTCAAATTTTGAGGAATAGAAAATGAATATACACTATCGTCAATAAATGAATACATCCTTAACAAGTAGTTTTACAACTATCACTTGAGAGAAAAAAAAAACTGTTCATTTTTAGTATGGTATAGTCCGAGACAAGTCTCTCTGTTCAAAGAGCAGAACAAAGAGAAACCAAGAATCTCTTTTCTCTTTCGTTTCTCCCCCCACCCCCCCACCCCACTCTTGTTTTACCTTTTATTTTCCCCCTTTTCTTTCTTTTTTTCCTTTTGTTTCTCCCCCTCTCTTGCTTTTCCTTTCATTTCTCTCCTCTTTTCTCCTTCCCCCCCCCTCTCTCTCTCTCTCTCTCTCTCTCTCTCTCTCTCTCTCTCTCTCTCATTTTCCCTCTTTCTTACTTTTTTATTTCGTTTCGTTTCTTTTCTTTGCCCCTCTCTCTCTCTCTCTCTCTCTCTCTCTCTCTCTCTCTCTCTCTCTCTCTCTCTCTCTCTCTCCTATTTTTGGAATTGGAAGCTCAAAATTTGGGGATTGTGTAACTTTATCATAATCCACACTTGGACAATATTGCAGAAAAATTGAAGGGGGTGGGTGACATGGCCTGGATGATTTGACATAGAATTTACCCATTTCTGTTATTTCACCTTATTACATGGCAAATTCATTGTTGTTATATTTAATGGTAATAATCTTGTCCTTCAGATTCCGAGCAATGTTTGTGGCTGGAGAACACTGCGATAAGTACACAATGGAATGGACAAAGAATTTAATACAAAAACCTGTTCTTGACAATTGGTGGCAAACAGGTAAGGTGGTTTTTTTTTTCTTTTACTTCTAATTTATAAAAATTAAACGTAAAATAAAATTAGCCTCCTAATGGTGTGTAGGGAAATAATTCACAAGTGACTACGAAGCAGAGAGAAGATAAACAGTGAGGTTGAAAGACAAGCTACGGCGACAATATGAGTAAGTAAAGTCGTCGGCGTGGCCTAAAAAGTCGGTATCAGCCAATCAGCGAGGGAGTCTATCCCCTTTTCACTAACGCTAGGAGATTGTTTTAGCGTCTGGGGTGGAGCGCTACACCTACCATCAGCTCCTTACTTTACCGCATAGTTCCCTGTGCTACTCTTACGCTGAGTTGGCAAGGGCCGGTATCGAACTAGGAATCTTGTGGTTTCTAGCCGAACGCTCTACCGACTGAGCTAACCCGGCCAATTGCAATGAAAAATGTACAAATATACACATATAAACGTTACAGGGTTCAAACGTAGAGGTTAGTGATGTAGAGTTCAATCAATTCAGTTTAGGCCGAACAAGGACTAACGGTAAATATGACAGTTTAGTAAAGTTGGAATTGTTAGGTTTGTTAGGGATGCAGAGATATCGCCTGCCGATCAAAATTCAGTTTTTGCACAATTCCCTGTGGATTACCTTTCCAACCCAGTCATGCCTAGCTTTGTATTCTCGTTGTGCTAGTTTGCTCATTTCATGGTTGATCGCCTCATCTCTGTCTCCTCACATCCTACAGTTGCTGTTCTGATGTGTCATCTATTTTTGCTTTGATATAATTTATTCTTATGGCATTGTTTTGTATTGCAATTATGAGTGACTCCTTTTCTTAAGTATATCCAGGTCTTTTCATGTGCAAGCTCTCCAATTTATAACTTCAAGTATCCATATAATTGTTTTTCTTCACATTTCTGTTTTCTCGTTTTCGTTGTTTTTTTGTTTTTTTCTGCTTGTCCATATGTTGCAGATGCTGTTATTGGTTGTAATTAATCTTTCCTTGCTCTTTTTTGTGTATTCTTCGAATCCTTGGATTGTGGCAGCTACACAATTCTCAATGTTGGCGAGACCTCTTCCTCCTTCCTTTCTTGATTATTATTATTATTATTATTATTATTATTATTATTCCATTAGAGTTTTTTTACACTCGCCTTAGCCGGTGTTTCACTGGAGGCTGAGTGACAGCAAGTCTCCTCGAGTCTCTCGGACTCTTCTGAGTATTCCAGCCGATCTCAACAATGCTGTAGTCTGGATGGTCTCGATTCTTCCTCGGATTTCCAGTTCATCCAGACTCTTTTCCAGACCCCTGGGAACCGTTCTTAGGGCACCAACTACAATTGGCACGATCTCCACCTTCTCTGGCAACGTCCAAGTATTTGTCTATCTTTTCGCTTTCTTCCACTTTCCCTCGGTGATCGTCCGGGACGGCAAAATCCACGAGATGACAATTTTATCTTCTTCTTGTTGATCAACTCCAGGTCTGGTCTCCTAGCTGGGATTAGGTGATCCGTCTGTACCTCAAAGTCCCAGAGAATTTTGCGCGTCTCATTCTCCAGGACAGATTCCGGTTTCTGCATATACCATTTAGTTGAATGGTGAAAATTTAATTTCTTGCACAATTCCCAGTGAATCACCTTTATTATTATTATTATTATTATTATTATTATTGTTGTTGTTGTTGTTGTTGTTGTTTTACATATTTATTTACATTTCACATTTTCAATTCCAGTATTTACAATTAAAATCCGATACCAGCAAGAGATTTATGTGTATCTTTCTTTGAAAAGAAAAGAAATTCTAAAAAAAGATCTTGTCCCAGAACTACTTAAGGGGATTATTATTTGTATTCATTTATTTTTTCAGAAACTTCATGGCCAATTACGTCCACCTGTCTTGGACTTGATATGAACACAGATCCTGCTCACGGAGTTTCAGGAAAGCCAGTTCCTGGATGGAATGGTAAATTATTATTATTATTATTATTATTATTATTATTATTATTACTAGCAAAATAAAAAACACCCTCCGGGCGATGTAAAATAGATTTTTGAAACATATTGCCAGAGGGGTGGGAGTTAAAAATTCAATGTCAGCGAGTTTATACCCTAAGTAAGTAAAATCATCAAATTCATTAAAGGATTTAAAAATAAAACAATTTGAAATGTAAACTTTAAATAAGTATTAAAATAAAACAAACTATATATAGATATATAATACCAGTCATGTATTTATTAATACTTGTTTTAAAAAACAATGAGGACTGTCTAATGTTGCATGTTCAAATTTTGAGTGTATTTATTCTATGTTATGACGATTTTGGGTAATGTGACGTAAGCAGTGACGTAGTTTTTGTTACAGACAAAAACCGGAAGCGAATCTCCATTATTAATAGATTATTATTGTTGTTGTTGTTGTCATTATTATCATCATCATCATCATTCTTCTTCTTCTTCTTCTTCTTCTTCTTCTTCTCATATTTGTGTTCCAGTTCCTAGATAAAATTATGGTGGTGGTCGTGGTAGTGGGGGTGGTTATATTATTCTATTTATTGCATTCCTATTTCATTCGTTTTTATTCATTTACCCAATGTTATATACCCTACCTATGAACATTGATAGGTATGTTCCAATCCTCACAAATACAGAAGTATTATACTGACTGAGGAGTCTTATACCATCAACAGTGGTTTACCTTTCTTCACGCCGCTGGCAAGTATTATATTTGTTAATATAACCGTTTTAGTTATTTCTCATTCAGTAACCTTTGTTATGTTACAACACCCGAATAATTTTCCAAACTGATTCATTCTATTTTTTTAATCCCCCACAATGATTCCACACTCTTCAGAGACCCTTACTTAGGCTAGACGGGCAGTCTATTCTCCTCCCCCCTCAGATCAATCGGCTGATCATGTCAAGCCCTAGCACCTATATGATTATCCTAACCCTATTGCCCCTATGGCAACCCCCAACTCTTTTTATAATATGGGTGCTAGAAGGCGGTGGCTGAGGGTCTCCATGTCTTGTGTATGATGTTAAACTCTAACTGATGGTTCCAGTTCTGGAGGTCTAGCGAAAAGAGGATAGACTCCCTCGTTGTCCGGCTGATACCAACTATAGGCCATTCCGCCAACTTTACTTACTTTTTTACCGCCGTCCTCTCAGCTGAGGCTGTAGAATTTGCCAACTGCACCTCTGCAAAAGAATAAGACCGCCTACCAATGGGCCATATGTTGACCCTATGTGGCAACCCATGATGCTTAAGGAAGGAATCCTGGTGGCTGAGCAGGCCTTGACATGCAAAAAAATTTAGATTTTTATTTTTTCTTTACAATTTTTTAATAGTTCTAATTTTTGTTCTTTACAATTTGTTTTTCTCTACAAATTCTCTTTTTTAATATTTCCATTTCTTTTCTTTCTTTCCAATTCTTTTTTCTTTTTTTTTTTTTTGTATTTCAATCTATTTATAAATAACTTAATTGGATAAGTTAAATGACTCCTAGTTGATGATAAATTATAAGCAGGTGTTTTGTAAAGTCATGTTATACAAGATGTTTATGAAGCAATTAAATGTTTGTTTATGCCATAACAGACAATATCAGCATGTGACAAGAATATATTATAATAATTTGATTTGGAACAATGACCACTGACCTATACTTGACTTTTACTTATCAAAAACAAGTTACATAAAAGCATTTTAAATGTATCTTATGTAAAATACATAAGGGTTACCAAAATAAGGAAATGATCTCCATGCCTCTGGGTTAAGGATGGAACCCAGGGGTGGCTGAGCAGTTCATGACATGCAACACTCCACTTTGACCTTACTTGTGCTAGATGGGCGGTCAAAGGCCCCCTCTAATCAATCGACTGATCACGTCAAACCCTAACACCTATATGATTGCCCCAAACCCTATTACTCTTATGGCAACCCTTTTTATCATATATGTGCTAGAAGGTGGTGGCTGAGGGTCTTCGTCTTGGGAATGACGTTAAACTCTAACCGATGGTGAGGTTCCAGTTCTGGAGGTCTGGGGAATGTGGAGCACCCCTTCATCCCCATTGCTCCCTGGTCCACTCTGACCCGGAGTGGTAGTACCTGTTAGAGTCACATCTATGGGTTAAATAAAAAAATACGTTTATAAAAAAAAAATTGAGTATCCATTAAGAATGAATTTATTACAAAATTTTGTCGGCATTAAATGAGGTTGATATGGAGTAAAACAAAACAAAACAAACCAAACCAAATTATGTCTCTGGGTCATTCCCTTCGTGTTTGGGCTGAGAATTTTCTAGCACTTCTTTGTATCCGTGTGTGACAAGAATATATTATATAAATATAATTTGATTTGAGTCAAAGATCTTTTGAATCAAACATGACTTTCATTATCAACAGATAAGTTACATAACAGCATACTACCTTATATTACACAAAATATTTCATGTGCTATATCACTTAGCAAAAATTATGGAATTAGCACACTTAGATGATGTTCAGCTTGGTTTTTTTATTTAGCAGTAAATAAACTAATAACAGATAAGATGCATAACTTGTTATATTTAGAGGTGTAATTAACTTACTAAAACTGTTTGTACCCTTTTTTTAAACAACCCCTGACAATGATTAAGTAATTATCACACTTAGAGGATGTTTGCCTTGGTTTTTTTTATTTTGCAGTAAATAAACTAATAACAGATAAGATGCATAATCCTGATTTGCTACCATTGTTAAAGATTTAAAAAGCAAATATTTCAGGAAGAATATTACTTCACAATGACATAGTTTCTTTGGCAATTCCAAGTATTTATTTGGTTCCTCATAGGACCAAAAATGTGACACAAGGTCAATATAATGTGGGGTACACCAAAGGGAGAATGTCTAAAATTCCAAAACTAAGACAGAAAACTTCAGTTCCTTTATATTCTTAATTATTATCAGGTCGTGCTGGAGCATGAATATCCATGAAAATCTCTCACCAACGTTCCCTATTGGTCAACACCACAAGGAGGTCCTCTGTAAAGCATCCAGAATCCGCACAGAGCTGATCAATATAGGCTCTTGCCATTACATGACAAAAATTATAGAATTATAGAATGTTCACGTTGGTTTTTCTATTTACCTGTAAATAAACTAATCTCTAATAATAAACGCAAATGTCAGTGAGCCACATTTTTTCAAATTTACTCTTAGAAGCCATAGCCCAACATATCATACTATTTTGGAATCAGGTTGACTCTGTGAATAAATTAAAAACATTCCAGGCCAAATCTGGACCGCAATCTTGAAATTTTAGATTTCCAAGTTTTGATTACTGCTTGTTTAAATTTTAAAAACTGTTAATTGTTTGAAAAATATTGTTTATTAAAGTCTTATATGTAGTCAATGCATGACTAGTCATTGTTTTGCCAAAGGCCCAATTAAGAATCCTCTGAAGGAATTACATTGATTTAGAGTAACTTTTATGAAAGTGACGGATAAGACGCAAAACATTTTTTATCTAATAGCTGAACAGTCTGGCTTCAACTTTTGTTAGGAAGACCTAACAAAAATAGAGTTGCTCCCCTTTGACGAGAAGGGGACTGATGGGAACCCGGAAGTGGGGTTTTTGCCATGTTACATTTGGATTGGGTTTGGTTGTGAGTGGACGCACGTGCAGAGCACGGTTGAGCTAGTTAAGTCACTTCTAGGGTAGAAGCATTCTCTACCCTGTGTTAAATAAAACCTTGGGTAATCTGAACATTAGTAACATAAATGAGAGTAACCTCCCCTTGTTTGCTTCACTTTGTGGAAGCTGTATGTTTTGGTTGGCCATTTTCATTTCACCGAAAAATCTACCCTGAAAATACGAATTTGTTCGAATCAATACAACTGCATGTTTTAACACGAAAATATCATAAAATGTGTTCTTAATAACAATTAAGTTCATTTCAAATAATGCGCAAGCACAATTAAAAACACATTTTATGATATTTTCGTGTTAAAACATGCAGTTGAATTGATTCGAACAAATTTGTATTTTCAGTGTAGATTTATGGTGAAATGAAAATGGCCGACCAAAACATACGGCTTCCTCAAAGCGAAACAAACAAGGGAAGGTTACTGTTATTTATGTAGCTAATGTTCAGATTACCAAACCTTGTTAATTTCCCAACAACCGGGTCTTGCATTATTATTCAGTCTTCCATATTTTATCTGTATGTAAAAATATAACAACTGTACAATCAAAATTATTTTTCTTGATTTGCCCAAGAAATTCTTCATGTCCAATCAACTAAAATTTTGTGATGAATTATAATCAGAAATAATTCATAAGCAAAGAAAACAAAGTTTTCGTTTGCCTTTTGTGCAGATACATGATAAAATTTCAGTATAAACAAAACTCCATTTTTTTTTTCTTTTTTGCAGTGATGGTCTTATCCCGTGATGGTAAAAAAACTGCTAAACCCGGAGATCTTGGACAGATTGTAGTCAAGTAAGAAAGTTTTAAATTCAAGTAGAATGTACAATCAAATTCTAAATGTAGCTTCTTTTTGAAATTTAAACAAATTACAAGGGAGAGTCAAAAATTATCTGCACTTTCACCATAACATATCTTTATTATTGTCACACTGTGTTCTGTAAGATCGTTTGTGTTGTTGGACCATATGACCTTTAGGCACCCCTTTTTGGTCTCGATTAAGAAAGGACATGTTTTTCATTTACACTGTCAATATCCGGTTGTTTTAATAGACGATTTTTAGATATTTTTTTTAATTATAAAAACTAACCCCCAACCCTAAACCTCTAACAACAACCGGATATTGATGGTGTAAATGAAAAACATGTCTTTTCTTAATCGAGATCAAAAAGGGGTGCCTAAAGGTAATATGGTCCATGTTGTTTAAGACAGATCCTAGGTAAGTGAATTCCTCTACATTTTTCAGTGGCTGGTGGTTAATGAGAGTTCAGGAGTCGGAGGTTGACACTTGTTTAAGAACTTCGGTTTTCTGAACATTGATGGCAAGCCCTGATTGAGAGTAGGCTTCAACTACAGCATTGATGATGTGCTGTAGTCCATCTGGTGAAGAGCTGATAAAAGCTGTATATCTCATCTGCAATTTGTGTATTGCCTCTACAGTGACAAGTGTTTTGGATTTCAATCTTCGTAGGTTAAAAAATTGCCGTCTAATCGATAGGATATGCGGACACCATCTGCCGGGTTTACGTTCTGTTTGGCAATTTTCATTACTGCAGCCACAAATGGGAATTTCCCCTGCAATGTGTGTGACCACATCTGCAAGTCCAGAATTGGACTAAATAGCCACCAGAGGGTGTTGAAGACATGGAGTGACATCATCATCATCTGCGACGGACTTCCAAAATGAAAGAAAAAGACTGCATTCTGTACATGCATGTATATAATTGGCACTGTTGTGGTCACATGACCAAAGTTTGAGCCTGATCGCACCATTTTGCTTGCTATCTTTACAGTGTAAACGTGGCCGCTCTACCAGCAATATGAACCAAGGAAGAACAAAGAGCAGTGACCCGATTTTTCTGGTTGGAAAGAGTCAGACACTTTTAAACTCTTCTATCCACTAATACACACTTCTACACAGTAGTGCACTGTCCCCGTATTGTACTAAAAGCCTCCAATTAAATTCAACCCCTGACACTCCTTCCAACCGGAGAAATTGATCACATGACTACAACAGTGCCAAGCACACATGTGCAGAACACAGTGTGACAATAATAAAGATATGTTATGGTGAAAGTGCGGATAATTTTTGACTGGTGTTGGCTGGACTACAAGACTAGATAGGTAATATTTACAGCAGCCCAATAATCATATGCCATTAGCTTAGTTTACATAACTAAGCTAATTCTTTCTCAGTCAAATAATGTTTATATGGTAACTGATTTGCTTCCAATGATAAAAGTAGAAAACCTGTGTCCATGTTAGTTTTACTGTTGTAACAGTTTTCCATGATGATATCGATGTTTCTATTTAGGAACGATTAAAGGATTCTAATTAGCCTTTCATATATATCTTCCATACATCAAGAATTCGGACGATTAAAAAATGTTCTCCCAAATGGAGACCTTACAAGATTGATAGATATATATGAATAGGCTGAGATAGATAGATAGATAGATAGATAGATAGATATAGAATAGGCCAAGATAGATAGATAGATATGAATAGAGATATAGATAGATAGATAGATAGATAGATAGATAGATAGATATAGAATAGGCCAAGATAGATAGATAGATATAGGCTGAGAGATAGATAAATATGAATAGTCTGATATAGATAGATAGATAGATAGATAGATAGATATAGAATAGGCCAAGATAGATAGATATGAATAGCCTGAGATAGATAGATAGATAGATAGATAGATAGATAGATATAGAATAGGCCAAGATAGATAGATAGATATGAATAGGCTGAGAGATAGATAAATATGAATAGTCTGATATAGATAGATAGATAGATAGATAGATAGATAGATATAGAATAGGCCAAGATAGATAGATATGAATAGCCTGAGATAGATAGATAGATAGATAGATATAGAATAGGCCAAGATAGATAGATAGATATGAATAGGCTGAGAGATAGATAATATGAATAGTCTGATATAGATAGATAGATAGATAGATAGATAGATATAGAATAGGCCAAGATAGATAGATAGATATGATAAGCTGAGATAGATAGATATATATGAATAGTCTGATATAGATAGATAGATAGATAGATATAGAATAGGCCAAGATAGATAGATAGATAGATATAGAATAGGCCAAGATAGATAGATAGAATAGCTGATATAGATAGATTGATAGATAAATAGATACAGAATAGGCCAAGATAGATAGATAGATATAAATAGCCTGATATAGATAGATAGATATAGAATAGGCCAAGATAAATAGATAGATATGAATAGCCTGATATAGATAGATAGATAGATAGATAGATAGATAGAGAATAGGCCAAGATAGATAGATAGATAGGAATAGGCTGAGATAGATTGATAGATATGAATAGCCTGATATAGATAGATAGATATAGAATAGGCCAAGATATATAGATAGATATGAATAGCCTGATATAGATAGATAGATAGATAGATAGAATAGGCCAAGATAGATAGATAGATATGAATAGCCTGATATAGATAAATATATATATAGATAGATAGATAGATATAGAATAGGCCAAGATAGATAGATAGATATAGAATAGACCAAGATAGATAGATAGATATGAATAGGCTAAGATAGATAGATAGATAGATAGATAGATAGATATAAATAGGCCAAGATAGATAGATTGATAGATAGATACGAATAGCTCAAGATAGATAGACGGAGAGATAGATACAAATAGCCCTAGAAAGTTATATATATATATATATATATATATATATAGAGAGAGAGAGAGAGAGAGAGAGATAGAGAGAGATAGATAGATAGATACGAATAGACTGAGATAGATAGCTAGATAGATAGATATGAATAGGCTGAAGCAGATAGATAGATATGAATAGGCTGATATATATATATATATATATATATATATATATATAATATATATAGAGAGATAGATAGATAGATAGATAGATAGATAGGTACAAATTCGCTGATAGATAGATACGAATAGGCTGAGATAGATAGATATATGAACAGACTGAGATCTACTAATACATTATATACACAAATACACAAGCCTATTCTCTTGCATACATATAATAGTACTGGTATGAGTGTGGTAACATCACAAGATGGCCAAAGAAAAATGTTATTAGAATATATACTATACCTTATCATGCACATGATGTACCCAATTCAAAATCAGTATCACCCTTAAGAATGTTTATGGGAGATGACATTTGAAAGAAAATATGAGAGAATGTATTTGATTTCATTTTTAGAAGACACCTCCTCAGCTTTATTAAAAATTCTTTTCTTTTTAATCAACAGACTGCCACTGCCTCCTGGTTCCTTTTCAACCCTCTGGGAAAATGACGAAGGATTCAAAGAAATTTATTTTTCCAAATATCCAGTGAGAAATTTTATACATTTATGTTCTTTAACATCGACATTGCTCAAAATATCAATACCAGGGGTCATAAATTAAAACTCTTAAAAAAATTGTAAAGCAAATGCAAGACAAACTTATTTTAGTAACAGAGTGGTGAATATATGGAATAAACTACCATCATCAATAGTGAATGCCCCATCTCTAAACTCCTTTAAGGCAATGTTAGATAATCTGTGGAAAGATTATAAATATTCTGTGGAATTAAGATGAATGTTTATAAGGAACAGCTGACAGGTCTCAGACCTAATATACTAGCTGAAAGGATATTATTATTATTTACTCCTTTTGAGTTTTCACATCAACATTAGCTGATGGTCTTTCACTGGAGTCTGAGTGACAGCAAGTCTCCTCAGGTCTCCAAGACTCTTCTAAGTATTCTGGCAGATTGCAGTAGTGCAGTGTTCTGAATGGTTTCAACCCTTCGTGTGATTTCCAAACTTTCCAAACCCTTTTCTAATCCTTTTGGGACTGTTCCAAGTGCACCAACTACAATTGGTATCACTTTCATTTTCATATTCCATAAATTTTTCAGTTCTCTGGCAAGGTCCAGATATTTGTCCATTTTTTAATTTTCCTTTAGCTTCACCCTGTGATCTGCTGGCACTGCAAAATCCACCAGTTGACAAGTTCTTTCTTTTTTGTTTATCAACACTAGGTCTGGTCTTCTTGCTGGGATAAGGTGATCCGTCTTTATTTCAAAGTCCCAGAGAATTTTATGCATTTCATTCTCAAGAACAGATTCTGGTTTATGTATATACCATTTTGTTGCATGGTCAAAATTAAATTTTTTGCATAATTCCCAGTGGATCACCTTCCCAACCCAGTCGTGTCTAGTTTTGTATTCTCATTGTGCTAGTTTGCTACATTCGCAGAGTATATAGTTTACAGTCTCATCTCTATTACGCAAAGTCTTATTATTATTATTATTATTATTATTATTATTATTATTATTATTATTATTATCAGTCAGAATGTTGTCATTACAAGTTGGAAAATTATCTGTTTTTAATTCAATCTGATACCTATCATTATACTAAAGCTGAACGAATCAATTTTTGTTTCCTAAAGGCTTTTTTACTGTTTAGTTTAATGACACAAAAATTATACTAAATTATTCCTTACTATTAGGATTAGGTTATGTTTGAAAAGGATTCCATTTTAATTGGTTCTATTTACTCGTAATTTGCAATTAAGTAAAAAAATTGACCAATCTCTTACTTTAGATTGTGCCTATCACTTTTTACCCCTCTATGTATCTCTTGATTACCTCCTCGTTATATATGTTACTTTCTCTGGGAGAGTAGAGAGAGAGAGAGAGACTGGAGAATTTGAAATGTATTTGTCTAGCTCTTTATATATATTTATCAACTCCTCCACGCAAGCAGGATGTGACACAAGGTCAATTTGTTAAGTAGAGTTTAACAGGTTATCAATAAAATCTGTTCATGTACATAACTAAATATATTAAATGCATGTAAAATTTTCCAGAGTTTTCCTTCTCCTAGACTGGTTACCTAGCCAAAGTTAAAGAGCCCAGTCTGTCCTTCTATTTACCCATAGCAGGAGGTAGAGTAGTTGGATGCATACCTTTCCCAAGGGTATTAGTGCTATGTGAAATGCAAACAGCCTCATCCAGGATTTGAACTCGAGTTGACAAGTCTATTTCCCACGACTCTAACCATTACACCACACACTTGATATTCTTTATAAGTTGGAATAAGAATCTGTTATTTTTCATATCTTGGAATAATAATCTGATATTCTTTATAACTTGGAATAATAATCTATTATTCTTTTAACTTGGAATAATAATCTACTATTCTTTATAACTTGGATTAATACTCTATTATCCTTTATAACTAGGAATATTAATCTGATATTCTTTATAATTTGGAATAATAATCTGATATTCTTTATAACTTGTAATAATGATCTATTATTCTTTATCACTTGGAATAATAATCTGATATTCTTTACAACTTGGAATAATAATCTATGATACATCATAACTTAGAATAATAATCTATTATTCTTTATAACTTGGAATAATAATCTATTATTCTTTACAACTTGGAATAATAATCTATTATACATCATAACTTAGAATAATAATCTATTATTCTTTTAACTTGGAATAATAATCTGATATTCTTTATAACTTGGAATAATATCTATTATTCTTTATAACTTGGAATAATAATCTGATATTCTTTATAACTTGGAATAATAATCTATTATTCTTTATAACTTGGAACTGATTCTTGCTTTATTTTCAGGGTTATTACAACAGTATGGACTCAGGATTAATTGATGAAGACGGTTACATCTCTGTGCTTTCTCGATCAGATGATGTCATTAATGTGGCTGGCCATAGATTATCCACTGGTGCTCTAGAAGAGGTAAAAAAAATTTAATTTTTTTTTTAAATTGAAATAGATCATTAGTATTATTTGTATTATTCAGACTAGTCCTCATCTTTATTGTTATTTGTACAACGTTTCGACCGATGTACCATCCGGACTTCTTCGGGTATTTCTTGTCGGACTCAGAAACCTTCTTTTCGAACTCGGGAACCTTCTTGACGTAATTGGGAACCTTCTTGTCATAATTGGGAGCCATCACAGAACTTTGAACCTAACCCTTTATTCAGTCCATGAGAGTATCCTGTTCTCATTCCACTAACCATAGCTAGGGTACAGGTGTTAAGCTATGTTAATTATTATTCTATGTTACTGCTGCCTCTGACCAGGATTGAACTTGCAGTCTAGAGATAACTGTCACTTAGAACTGTCTTAACCTAACTCCTTTATCCACTATGCTATGTGTCCAATTGGACAATCCAGTGTGAATTTTGAAGAAATACCTGAAGAAGGCCGGAGGGTACATCAGCTGAAACGTTGTACAGATAACAATGAAGATTAGGACAATTGTCCGAATAATACAAATAATACTAATTATCAAGCCCCATCTCAAAAATTCAGAGAAGTGAAATAGATCACTAAGTAGGCCTGAGCCTATTCTAGTAGTGACCAGGTTTGAATTCAGAGTTTTTATTCTCCTAGACTGGTTGCTTAACCAAGGTTAAAGAGCAAAGTCTGCTATACTATTTACCCATAGCTGTAGGGAGAATATTTGGATTCATACCTTTCCCAAAGGTATTAGCGCTATGTGAACTGTGACTTCGTCCATTTCCTGCGACTCTAACCAGTACACCACCGCGCTTCCCAATTAAACAATTAAATGCTTTATTTTCTATTTGGTAGAGACTGATAGAATTCTTAAATGACTAAGACAGATTTATTCAGGACTGCTTATCTTAGTAGATGATAATTGTGGGTATTAATTTGAAACTAACACTAAGTCTTTATAATGCATTGTGTTTTTACCCATAAATTTTACAACGTTTTTGATAATAGTTAGTAGGGAGTTACTTCCTTTGGTTTTGGTTGTGAAAAATTCTAATAAAGGGAGATAACTTTCTTAAAAAAAACATTTTGAAAAAGAATTGACAAGACTGGTGCCCTGGAAGAGGTAAACAATTAAATGCTTTATTTTCTATTTGGAAGAGATTGAAAGAATTCTTAAATGACAGATTTTTTCAGGACTGGCTATCTTAGTATTATAATAATTGTGGGTATTAATTTGAAACCAACGCTAAGTCTTTATGTAGTTGGGTAGATAAGAAGGTGGACCGGGAAAAAATTGTTACCAAGCTCAATTTGGTATTTTTTGAAAGCTTAGGGTATCCTCTTTTGAAATTTGAAAACTCTTCTTGACCCCCTGGGGAAAAACTTTTAGGTGGGGTATGTAAACCAGATTTAATAAATCATTGTGTTTTTTACCCATAGATTTTATGTTTTTGACAATAATTTATAGGAAGTTACTTCCCTTGGTTTTGTTTGTAAAAAAAAAAATTATAAAGGGAGATAACGCATCTTGTTAATTCTTTTTTATAATCTGTTCTTTTTCTAGAAAGTTATCTTACAGAAGAAGAAAATGAAATAGAATGTTTGACGGTCAAGTCACGCTTACGTTCTCGCTAGATCACCAAAGTTAAGCAGTGATGAGCCTGTTTATTATATAGCAGGGTGACCACTGAGGAACTAGCTGATGCAACTGTGAGTCAAACTAAGCAAAGTTTAGTAAATAACAAGTAAAAGGAATATGATTTTTTTTTTTTTAAATGCTGATTACATGGTAAAATTAAATTTTTAGTTTCATGCAGCGTTGTCTTTGAGTCAGTATTTACTTTGCAGATCATTCTATGTATCATCTTTTGCACAGAAGAAAAGGTGGACCATATGACCTTTAGCAATCTCGATTCATAAGGACATTTTTTTCATTTACACCGTCAAAATCCGGATGTTTGTTAGGGGTTAAGATTAGGGGTTAGTTTTATAATTTTTTTTTAAATCTAAGATTTTTAGATTTAAACAAACAAACGGATTTTGACGGTGTAAATGAAAAAAATGTCCTTATGAATCGAGATCGCAAAAGGGGTGCCTAAAGGTCATATGTTAGGGGTTAGGGTTAGGAGTTAGGGTTAGGGGTTAGGATTAGGGGTTAGTTTTATAAAATTTTTTAAAATCTAAGATTTTTAGATTTAAACAAACAAATTGATTTTGACGGTGTAAATGAAAAAAATGTCCTTATGAATCAAGATCGCAAAAGGAGTGCCTACAGGTCATATGGTCCGAAAAGGTAATACTTATCTACCATGTTTCTAACACACATGGGCATGCCCACAAAGACAGAAAACAGCAGAACTCACATGATTTTCGGAAACATTTTTTCATGCTCAGAGCTGTTGAGGCATGAAATAAACTGCCTGCATCTGTTGTAGGCTGCCGAAACACTGCATCTTTCAAAACCTCCATGCTTCCTGTTATTCAACAAAATTATACCTGATATTCCCCTCTCTACGCACACGCACACATACATGTATATTATTACTGTACACTTTTCATGTTCCTGACATTAGTACATTATTCTATGTACAATACATGAGCTTTTGATGAGTTGTGATGTACCTGAGCACTGTACGCAATTGATTTCATTATCATTATTACCTCCCAATAAGTAAAAATTTGTAGTGATATGATAAGAAGCGAACCGGAAGTTAACGAATGAAAGTAGAAATAAAATGACGAAAGTAAGCAATCTGCACATAGGATCAGTGCAGGTATAAAGCAAAAATAGAAATAATGAAAATGATAATTTTGGACCAATCAGAGGCCTTTGCGCCTAAACAGAAGTTTTCAAAAAAGACGGAATTTGGAGCTATGTTTGGATATATAAAAGGAAGGTTTTTTTCGAGTAGAAGTTCAGAGACTGACACCTGCTTGACGAATCCACGTCACTGAATTTAAAACTATTTGCCTACTGCTGAAGGTACAAACTTATCTTACCCTCTCTAAAATTCTGCTGCTTATATAGATGCAATACTCTTTCTTACCCTTTCTTCCTCTACATTACTGAACTTTTAAAAAGTATATTCTGATGAACTTTGACCACTACATTTTGACTTCTCTTATTACTGTAACTTTAATTTTTTAAATACAAGGCTTATCTGTTTCATCTTCAAATGATTTCTTTTTCCTTTTATTATTTCTATAACCTTATAGTGTGTTTGTTGTAATTACTAATATATATCAATATATGGGAGTAAATATGGAAATAAATATATATTTCTTAATATCAATATATATATATATATATATATATACCATACATCATCCAAAACAACCACCATAAATTGGTGACCATTATAAATTGGTTACCCCAACAAACCACTATAAATTCAACAAAAGCCCAAATTTAATGAGAGGTGCTTAAAATGTAGATGTAGGGACAAAAATTGCCCAAACCTACCAGCATTTCCTCTTTTAGCATGCCCTACACATTAGGGATTGTTTTAATCTTTTTTGTTTTAATGGCATATCAACCTTAATGCATTATTTAATGTCAAAGCCATCCTTGTAGAAGAACAGTAGTGACACTATTTAACCCATAGTCTTCACTTCTTTCCCTTGCAGAAATAAACAATTATATATAAATATATCTTATGCAATATACGCATTGTAATTGCCTTCAAGCAAAAATATAAATAATAATATATACTTTATTCAACAATGCTTCTAAAAAAAACAAACATCCAAAAAATCTTATATATAAATATATATGTATGAATATATGTGTGTGTATATGTATATTCATATGAATATTTTGTGCGCAGGCATTGTTAAATAACACGGAATACTTCTTTTTCATGATTTTTAGTTGAATTTTTTCCAGTCTTCCAGCTATTTTTCTAAGGTTAGGATCTATTGGTATAGGATTTTTCCCATACTTTCTACCCTAGCACTTTCGACTGTTTCCTCAGTCATCATCAGGGGGTATATGTTGTAGTGTTAGTTCTTTTTTCTTTTTTTCCTTGTTCTTTTATCTATATTGTTTTTAAATTAGGAGAGTCTATTATTTTTTAGAGGGTTGTTATGATTAGTGTATTAGTTATTAAAGATGTTTAGTATATTATGACCTATGTTGAATGCTATTTTAATGTTAGGTTTTTTATTTTTTATGCATATCACCTCAAGAATTTGTAGGCGTTTCTTATTGTTATTTTCATAGATGATTTTAGTATTTTCTGTAAGGATTTTTCTAATGTCAGAGGAAGTGAATTTGTCTGAATGTTTTGTAATTAAATGTTGTTTTATTGCACTAGTATCAGAGAGATGGTATGTATATATTCATATGTATATATTTATATGTAAAAAAATATTCAAAATAATAGCCACTAATAAAACAACAATGAATTAATGAAAACCTGCTGATAATGATTATAATCAAAGATATCTAAATTAATACATAACTTAAAAACTGTCGAAAAGTTCAGATAGAATGTGCATACAAATTCTGTAATGTTTCAAAAGTATTTAATATTTACAACCAGCTTCACCGAATGTCTGTCATACTTAGTTATGACATGACATATAATTAATTTGACAATATTTTCCTTATTTTTTATGCATTGGTGATCTCTAGGTACCACCAAAATATGTCACATGATCAGTTTAGGCCATATTGAAGGAAGAGACGTAAATATTTTTTAACTCTTTTTTTATTTAAATCTCGCAAAAAATAACGAAAAATGTTCAAGATAATATTAATCTTTATGCAAGTTTCATAATGTTAAATATAGGAGGGGGGGGTAAATTTCTCAGGGCAAATTGGTGGTACCTAGTGATCTTGCACCAAAAAGATAACACATTTTTGTTTATTTATTTTTAATTGTCACAAAAATTAATTGATGTTCATCAAATAAGACAATTCTCTGAATATCAAAGTTCATTAATTGTCACAAAAATTAATTGATGTTCATCAAATAAGACAATTCTCTGAATATCAAAGTTCATTAATTGTCACAAAAATTAATTGATGTTCATCAAATAAGACAATTCTCTGAATATCAAAGTTCATTAATTGTCACAAAAATTAATTGATGTTCATCAAATAAGACAATTCTCTGAATATCAAAGTTCATTAATTGTCACAAAATTAATTGATGTTCATCAAATAAGACAATTCTCTGAATATCAAAGTTCATTAATTGTCACAAAAATTAATTGATGTTCATCAAATAAGACAATTCTCTGAATATCAAAAAATGTTCATCAAATAAGACAATTCTCTGAATATCAAAGTTCATTAATTGTCACAAAAATTAATTGATGTTCATCAAATAAGACAATTCTCTGAATATCAAAGTTCATTAATTGTCACAAAAATTAATTGATGTTCATCAAATAAGACAATTCTCTGAATATCAAAGTTCATTAAAATAAAAAAGACTGACGTAAAAAAATATTATTACTTTGAAGTATAGAGTATTATATTTTTGTTTTTAGGAAATGTCTTTTTATTATTAAACTTTATAAAAAGAGACTTTACATAGATAAAATTATCTTATGCATATGTTGACATCGCTCTAAGCGTTTTAATTGGTTAAAAATAAAAATGATTTTATGAAGTTTCTTAAGATATTTCAGCAGTATAAGAAAGTTTATCTGATAGCATATTTAACTTTTTTTTCTGTTTATTTATTTATTTATTTTTAGGCTATAATGCAGATAAGTGATGTAGCTGATGCAGTTGTCATTGGAGTCCCAGACAAACTCAAGGGACAGATACCTTTGGGTCTTTGTGTGCTAAAGACAGGTAAGAATGTATGATATATATATATATATATATATATATATATATGAGTATGAAAAGGTGGAATGAAAACATCACACAATGCTGTTAAAGAGAAAACAATTTATAATATAACCATAGCTGGTATTGATCAATATTTCAATTTTACAAAAATCATCATCAGAGCTCATTTACTCTGTGGTGTTTGCGTCGGAGATAAATGTCAAATCAGTTCAAAAACAAAAAACCTTAATTTTGCAAAAAAGAACGAAAGTTGTTACATTATTCACAAATGTGGGCATTCGCGAAAAATAATAATAATAATAATAATAATAATAATAATGTAATAATGAATAATGTAACAACTTTCGTTCTTTTTTGCAAAATTAAGGTTTTTTGTTTTTGAATAGATTTGACATTTATCTCCGACCCAAACACCACGGAGTAAATGAGCTCTGATGATGATTTTTGTAAAATCGAAATATTGATCAATACCAGCTATGATTATATTATAATTGTTTTCTATTTAACAGCATTGTGTGATGTTTTCATTCCACCTTTTCATACTCATACTGTCGGATTCATTTCCTGTCTTTTAACTTATATATATATATATATAGTTGAAGAAAAGTTTTTTCTCTCTACCACAGTTTCGGTGTTCAAGGTACACATTCCTCAGGAGAACTAAAAAAAATTTAGTTAGCTAATATTATATATATTTGCCTGTTAAGAATTATTTTTATTTCTCTATGTCTCCTAAAAATAAACTTTTGATGAATATATATATATATATATATATATAGAAGAGTCATGTTCTTGTGATTACCTGAAGATGCCGTATTAATACAGTTGAAATAAATTATTGTAATGAAGCAAATTTAGAGTTTTTCTTCATTTACTAAATATCTTGCTCTGTCCTTCTACTCACTGGTATTAGACACATTGAGCTCTCCTTATGGTCTACCTGCATCAGCTTGGTTAAACCACACGTAGAAAGATCCTAACTACAGAAAAAACTATATATATATATATATATATATATATATATATATGACCAGGTTAGGAATGATTCTAAGCAGGGCCTTTTTTATCATCGGAATGTTAAAATTGGTATAGTCCATATTTAGAGAGCTCAATGCACAATAATTAGTGAATTATATACAGAGCAATATATTTAGCAAAGAAAAAGCTTAATATCAGCCATATTAACAGTTGTAAATTTATTTACAATGATATATATCAGCTTCATCAGGCTGCTAATCTTAATGATGTCAGGTTTGTAACAATGTGATTACTTCTCAATAAACAACTATAGATATTTCAAACCTGAGAAAAAGACATTTTTATGGTATCTTTTAATTTCTTGGGAAAATCTAAACATCTTTATTGCCTGATTTGAGATGATCATATAAATGTTTTATCAACCTTATATGTATTTGCCTAACCTCTCTGTCAGAGGTCAATTTTTAAGCAACGTACAGTGGGTTTGAATTCAGAGTTTTCATTCTTGTAGACCGGTTGCCTTACCAATGCTAAAGAGCCCAGTTTATATTGCCTTAATCAGACTGTGAATTTTAAGGAAATGGAGACCATTTCCTTAAGATTTGATGAAGATGATATATATATATATATATATATATATATATATATTGGTGGAAATAAACTTATAACTCTTAATATGACTGGTATTTAAGCCTTTTCTTTGCATATATATATATATATATATATATATATATATATATATATATGTATATATGTATGTATGTTGAAAGATAAATGGAAAGAAAATGTTGTATGGATAAAAATTATTTATTGAAATGTCGACACATTTTGTCCTGTAATATTTTATTAGATAAAAATATATTATAAAATAATAATAATAGAGAAACATTAAATTCAAGTATACAAAAAGCAGTCTTTTTCAGGGCAACACATTTTGATATTTAAAGTATCAAATATTTTGATATTTTAGATATAAAAAATATCTTGATATTTAAAATATTTAAAATATCAAAAATATATAAATCAAAACATATAACTGTCAAAAATGACGCATTTCAGCTGTTTTCTGACGTGCTCTTTTTAGCATGATCTATTTCGTTGCTATATTTAAGAAATTCATAGAAGAAAAAAAAAATTATATGTAAGTTTAGGCTCTGCTCTTAAGGAAAGATAAAATAAGTGATAAATTACAATTTTGAATATTTTATAAGTTTGAAGAGAGGGGGAGGTACTGTCTTACCAAAATTTTGGCCATACCTAGAATAAAAATATTAAAAGAAAGAAACAATTGTAGCATCACAGCTCAAAGATTTTGTGCCACTTCATTATTTATTAATTTCATTCTTGGTAAATTTTTGGCAGGTGTGAAAAAAGGTAATGAGGAGGTGATAACTGATATAATTAAAACAGTGCGGACCAACATTGGACCCGTTGCATGTTTCAAACAAGCCATTGTTGTTCCTGGACTTCCGAAAACAAGGTCTGGAAAAGTTGCCAGAAATACAATAGCTGCCATGGCAGCAGGAAAACCATTCCAGGTGAGAAACTCTTTTAAAAATCATTTGCATAAATGCCACCAAATGTTATATAATTAAGGAGCTTGGGTAATTAAGGGTTGCAAAACAATCAGTTTTAGTAAAATATTTTGGAAAAATATTTTGAAAGAAAGAATCTAGCTGGAATGCATTTTGTGAATTGTTTGTTGAAATTCCAAACCAGAGAAAATTAATATTTTCGGGAAAATCAAAAATATTAATATAGAATTAAAAAAGGATTGTTTGGTTAAAATTCCAATGTACATATATAATACAATATAACAAAATAACAGAAAGAAATGTTGTGAAAAAATATTTTGAAAGGAAGAATCTAGCTGGAATGCATTTTGAGTGTTGTGAATTGCTGTTTGAATTCCAACCAGAGAAAATTCTGATGTTAAATATTTTGGGGATTGTTTGGTTAAAATTCCAATATACTTATATAATAACAATATACAATAGAATTAAAATATACAGAAATAAGTAAAGGAATGACATAAGAAAAATAATCAGCTGATTAACGGTAATCATAAAATAGGGAATGAGGATTCAAAGTGAGGCAGTGTAGGACAGAAAGTGACTGGAGAGAAACACAATGCCTACCTTTAGCCTAGCCGAAAAGCAGCCGGCCTTTCTTGCTTTCTTTCTTCTTCCAATTTTGACAATTGGCTCACAGTCCGGAGTGATAAGTTTACTAGCTGATTCTGTTATTATAAACATCTCTATATCTCTCTCTGTGACTACTATAGGACGATCAAGAAGCCTAGTAAACTTGACACAAAAAAGACTTGCACTAGAGTTGTTTTTTAAAAGCCAGCACAGGTTACCCTGAATCTTAATTCAAGTGTCATTTTCACACACAAAGAAACAAGCCCATTTATAAGAAACGATGACCCAGTGCATTACAAAAAGATGGCCATTAAGTTCAAATATCAAGTCACGTTTAATTTGTAGAATTTATGTGGTGCTTAATTGCAAATAGAGAAATATAGAGAAGTAACATTTTTAGCAGTAACTGTAAAATATATGGGTCACTCATCCCATTGTGTCACATCCTACCCAAGGCGAACTTACAAGTTCATCCCTGCTTTTCCAGCATTGCTCAGCATGTTTTGTTCATTATACTTGGATGGTTTGTGAGATGGGAGGTAAGTGGCCATACAGCTGCTGTTTTGTAGGTTGCAGCTTCCAAGATTTGTTCAAGACTGCACACAGCATCCTTGTGTAGTTCACATCTAACTAATTAGTATTATACTAAATTATTTAAAAGGGTGTCCCATCATGGTGTAATAGTTAGCAAGATAGCCTCGCAGATCCATTACTACTGAATAGCGAACTCGATCTTTATTAGTGGTTTCTTATAGAATAGATTATTTCATTTTTGATGCAGAAATCAAGAATGTCATTTTCATTTTACTTACACATTTATTTTTGTCTGAATTTTTTAGATGAAGCTTGATAATTTGGCTTTTTCGAACTGTTGTCTTCACGTTTATTGTTATATACACAACATTTGTGCCCTCCAGCCTTCTTCAGGTGTTTCTGGTCAAACTTAGGAACCTTCTCGTCAAACTCAGGAACTTTTTATCTCACTCAGGAGCCATCATATCATAATTGGAAGCTTTCACAGAAATTCAAACCAAACTCTTTATTCAATCCACTGGAGTAGACTGTTCTCATTCCACTAACAAGTGTTAAGCTATGTTAAGTATTCGCCGTAGTTAGGATTGAACCAGCAACCTACAGTTGGACACATGGCGCAACAGATACAAGCGTTGAGTTATTACAGTTCTAAGTGACAATCATACCAAGTTTGACAAGAAACACCTGAAGAAGCATAGAGGGCACATCAGCTGAAACATTGTGTATATAACAATAAAGATGAGGACAACAGTAAAAAAAATCCAAATAATACAAACATTCATTTTTACTGATTCTATATTTTAATATTTGTAAATTCAAATTTTGTTCTTTACTTACAGATTCCAGTGACTATTGAGGATGCAAATGTATATCCTCCCATCAAAACGGCATTACAATCAATCGGACTTGCTGAGGGAGCCCAAATTCCAATCTGATTTTTTTTCTTTTTTTGGTACTCTTCGCAGAGAACCGTCCCCTGCCTCCTGCCTCAAAAAACGCTAGCCAGTGGCTGCTGAAAAAAAAAACACCAGCTACAATTGAAGTCAGTAGCCGAAGCGGTGTCACTTGCAAAAAAAAAAACTAGGTTTAGGGTTAGTTTAATGGGAAAATAAATAAATAATTTGGGCTCTGTTTTTTCTGGGTCACCCTGTAATACAGGGGTGACCCTAAGTTGTTTGTTTTTGGGGGTTTTTTTGCAAGTGACACCGCTTCGGCCAAGGACTTCAATCATAGCTGGGGGTTTTTTTTTCAGCAACTACCGGCTAGCGTCTTTGAGGCAGGAGGCCGGGACAGTTCTCCGCAAAGAGTACCCTTTTTTTACCACAGAATTTTAAGAAAAGACACACTCAAATAAATATCAAACTACTCTTCAGACAGTTTTAGGGGAAAGAAATTTTGGAGTTTCATTTTCTTTTACATTAAGTCAAAGACTCGTAATAATTTATACTGTTTGTTTTAGGGGGGGTTGTAGTGTTGAAATATGACTTTTATAATCTTAAAGAAGGGAACAACCAGTTAGGTACAGAGTGGAAAATAAATCTGAACAAACTGATTATAACAGGACTAATTTCTCACTTGAGAGAGTAAGTGAGATTTTTTTATGTTTTCACCTCAGAATTTTAAAGAAGAAAAAAAAATTCGGACTCAAATAAATATCAAACTATTCTACAGACGGTTTTAGGGGAAAGAAATTTTTGAGTTTTCATTTTCTATTACATTAAGAAGTTTGAGTAAAAGACTTATAATCTACAATAGTGATTGTAAAATGTTATGGCCCAGCAATATGTGTACCTGTCTACACAACATTCTCTTTAATCTTATCCTTTATCATTATCTGATATGTGCTGTTTCTCACTCCTGAAGAAATAATTATAAAGGATAATTTTACAAACAATTTTAAAACCACAAAAAAAGAAAAAGAAAAAGTTTTCAAATTAGCTCATAAGTTAGCAAGTACTGAGTCAATCCTTCCTATTGGGATTTTCTCATTTGAAATATAAGTAGTCATGCCCAATTGAGAGCACTGCCAAGACTCTTTTCTAAACCCTTTTTCACTGGGTGCTCCATAATTGTGACCATGTGTCAAACTAAGCAAAGTTTCTACTCCCAATTTCTCTTGTTTTCTCAATCTTTCCCTGACCAGTTATGACTTTTTTTTAAACATAAAACTACAACAAAAAAAAAAAAAAAAGTAAATTAGCTCACAGTTCAATTACAATTATTGGATTGGCAACTAAGTTCCCGCCGTTTATTAAATTTAAATTTTTTTTAAAGTTTAATAAAAAAAATAATAATAATAATTAATCAATAATGTATTCGCCCTTGTTGCTTACAACTTCTTCCTAACGTTCAACAAGATTTTCAATAACTCGTTGGTAGAAATCACCCGAGTTGACTCAAAAAATTGATCCAACCAAGCTCTCAATTCTGCATCAGTATTGAACAAAACTCAAAATTTAAAAATGCAGTAAATACCAAAATTAAAAAAAAAAAGATGGCTGGAACTTAGTTGCAAACCAATATATTTTTGAATAAAAGCCAAACACATGAGTCTATATTTCCAATTGGGATTATCTAATTTGAAAGTAATCTTGTCCAATTAAAAACATTGCCAAGAATCTTTCTTAAACCCTTCTTTACATAATCATAACAAATTACCAGATATAAGTGGCTAAAAAAAATGTTTCCAGGGTTTAAGATTGTACAACAAAAGATCTTTTTTTTTTAAAGACTTTTACTGAGTGTACTTGAAAAAAAATACTTTGCTACCCTCCTTTTATTGCTATATGATCACTAAACTGCCTTATGTGCCAAAATAGTAGGTACATTAAAATATACTAGCAAAAATATATGCCCTCCATTGGCACAAGTATTTAAGTTTCAATGTAATAAAATATTATATCAAATTAGAAAGACTAACAAAACTAAATGAGAATGCATATAAAAAGATTACTTATTTCAATTTCATTTTAATTGATTTCAATAAAAAATTATATAATAGGGCTGTTATGAAGCAAACCTAACACAGGTATTTTTAATAAATACATTGTTAAGAAATAAGTTGCTAATTAAGATTAAATAATGATGATCTAATAATCATTGAGAATATAATGTAAATAACTTAGGAAATTGTGATGTAGATGGTAATGTAGTTTCGGTTACAGACAGACACATAATCTCCATTATAATAAGCTGAAATACATATGGAAATGTAGCAAATATGAGACAGATGATATTTTTATACAATTTCAAATCAGGGGGGATAAATCATTTTAAATCCTCAGACTGACAGAGACACAACAAATATAGTATAAGATTGGCCTAAGAACAAATATTCAGCAAAAGAAGTTTCAATCATTTATTTGTTTTTGTTTCTATACATCCAAGAATTATATCTAATACATATCAAGTTATTTCAATCAAATTTTATGTCGCTTTATTTTTGCTTATGTTTTAAATAAAGTATTTTCACTACATTGTATTTGCATTTCTTTGAAAAATAAGTCTGACTCATGTGGCCTGGTCTCTATTTTCCACTGTTTGGTTTGTTTGCACACACACACACACATATCTGTGTGTGTATATACATATTATATACAATTCCATCAAGGAAAAACATTTTGGCTTATTATAACTTATTTCACTGAAACTTTTTTTTAAGAGAAGCCTGCATCTTCAGACTGCCAAATACAAAAAAAAACGTTTATTACTCTGTATGAAATAAGATCGTCATACATTGAGCTCTCCTGAGGACTTTAAAGAATTTTCATATGTGCCTATATGAATGAAAAGATTGTTTTATACATTATATATATTAAAAGGGTTTAATTTATATAAATTTATATGTGTATATATATATATATATATATTAGAGGAAAAATAAAGGGTCTACCATGGTAGAAATCATTTCAATTTGATTGAAACAATGGTTGACCCTTAATTTTTCCTCCTCTGTATTTTTAATATGTTGAGCACTTTTGGATTATTTACTGATGCCACTGTGACAGAAAAGTTAAAGTGGCAATCAAATACTATATATATATATATATGGAAGGAAAGAAAAGGTCTGGAACAGAATCATCCCCACCACCAACTAATCTGGTCTGTTATGTGTGTATATATATATATATATATACACATACATACATACATACATACATATATATATACACACACACACACACACACACAGTATATTAAGAAAGATTGAAAAAACACAGGTTTAAATGAGTTAAGTGGTGAGTTTATTGGCCGAGGCTGCAGTGTTTCGATCTATTAATTAGATCATCTTCAGGGCATTTGTTGGTATATGGAAGGTAATAACAACAAATGCCCTGATTGATAGATCGAAAACACTAGCGTCGCCCAATAAACTCACCACTTAACTCATTTAAACCTGTGTTTTTTTCAATCTTTCTTAATATACTACATACCGTCTGATTCACTTCCTTTTCTTCACACACATATATATATATATATATATATATATATATATATGTATGTATAGTATTAGGATGTATATAGAAATAACCTACAAACTTATATACATGTCATCCTACAAACTTATATACATAATTTGGAGCCTTCACGGAACTTTGGTCATGGTTAACAGAATGAGAAGAGTCTACCCCGGTCGATTGAATAAAGGTGCTGTACAAAATTCTGTGAAAGCGCCTGATTATGACATCTAAAAAATTGAGACAAATTTTATCAATCTTATCACTGCTACCTTCAAAAGTGATTTTTTTTCTTTAACAGACTACTATTAAACTAGCAGTCAGAAAGCTACTTTGAGATTACACACATACATATACACACACAAAATATAATATCTTTAAAAATTTACCCTAAGATTATCTTCTATGTATATATAAAAGAAAGTTTGGTATGTACTTGTCTTATAACTCAGAAACGAGATGTTATTCAGATTCGAAATCTTGCATACACCTTGACATCCTTCTAATTAAGAAATACGCCAAATTGGCTTATTGATTTTTACTGATTAAGGGATATAATTAATTAATTAAACAAAAATGAAACGATTTAAGATAATCGTGCATAGCAGCTGTGCTGCTAATACAAAAAAAATTTGCTGGCTGCTGGCTATATCAGCAGCGATTTAAAATGGTGCCGTTGCTGGTAATTTGAAGTTGACAAATTCGTGCCCTAATCATTTCAGCTCGGAATTTCTCGTGTATCACCCGTCTAATCTTAGAAATATTTATTTAGTTAGAAAGAAAAAATAATCTTTCTAAATATGTAATTTGTATGTGTTTTTATCAATTTAATTATTTTTACAGCGAAGTAAATAACAATAATAAACAAAAACATTTAATTTAACAATTAATAATAACTCAAATTTGTTTTTATTATTAATACTTTCATTTAGAATAAATATATCCATTTTTAATCAGTATTTAATTTTTTTGTATGTACAAAAGAGTTTTAGAAAAATGAAAAGAAAAAAGAAATTGTAATACGAACAATTGTAAGTATTTAATTTTTAGCATTTTATTGTTACATTTTAATACGGTAAAAAAAGGAATTAAATAAATACATTTCATTTCTACCATTTGAAATAAACAGGAAAGGAAACTCGCTTAAAAAAATATAAACAACAAAGAGACTATTCTTAAAATAAACAAATATTATAATACACTAATTCTTAGCTTTGTTTATCGTTAAATCTTTAATAAAGTTTAGGAATGCATTTTTAAAATATCTTAAATGTAAACAAAAAGAAAAAAAATTGCTAAAATAAACAAACATTCTACTATACAAATTCTCGGCGATTTTTTTTAATTTGATAAATCATTTTCCTCTTATCTTCTCTTACTCCAGTTTTCACCTCACTCACTCTCTGGTGTTCCTAATTTTTTTTTAGTCTGGTCATGGACCGGGTACTTTTGCTAGTATATATATATATATATACTTCTTTCATTTATTTTAGAGAGAGTTTGATTGGCTGGCTGAATTTTTGTGCATAAAAAAATATTCTCACATACAATTATTTCATATAAGTACACAAATCAAAATCTTATTTTCATTTGAAATAATTATAAATTCAAATTTACCGACACAAAACTTGTTTATCAAGAAAGGAAGTAAATTATTTTTAGTAAATACTAAAAGCATGTTTGGTGTCCAATTGTTTACTATACATAAGAACAAAATGGCGGCAGATTTAACATAACAGTTACGGTTGTAGAAAATAGAATGGACAACTGAAGTTCAAATCCAGGACAAAGCTGTTTGTATTTCACTTTGTATTAATGTCCTTGAGAAGGTCCTGAAATTTCTTTTAAATTTCAGAAATTGTAACATAGCAAAATCTACAAGATCACATCTTATATCAAACTTTAAAATGAGATACCATACATGCAATAAATAAAAAAGTCAACTTAAAATATTTTATTTATTTGCTTTTTTTTATTTATTCATTTATTCATTTTTTTAATTATCTTATTTTGTTTTACAAGTGAAAAAGTGGAATGAAATGAAATTTTTGCTTTATTTAAAAAAAATTTAAAAAACGACTAAACCTTTAGTCAACTTCTTCCATTTTGGACATGTCATCATCATCTTCCAGGGGAGGTAGGTCAGCATCTGCAGAATCTCCTGCACCGCCACTTTCAGCAACTTCTTCATCCTCATCAATTCCAAGCCCAAATTTAATCATTCGATGAATTCTTGAAGCATGTGATTGAGGATATTCAAGATTGAAACCCGAAGCCAACAGAGATGTTTCGTACATCAAAACCACAAAGTTCTTTACATTCTTGTCATTCTTATCCGTATTCACTTTCTCTTTGAGGGCCTTGATAATTGCATGGTCAGGGTTGACTTCTAGATGCTTCTTGGCTGCCATGTATCCCATTGTAGAGGTGTCCCTTAAAGCCTGGGCCTTCATGATACGTTCCATGTTAGCAGACCAACCGTATTGACTGGTTACAATACAACAAGGTGAATCCACAAGTCGGTTGGAAACAACCACCTGAAAACAATTGAATGAAAGAGTGAATACCATGATTTGTCAAATCTTCAAGATCAAAAAGTCCTATTTAGCTTGAGATGTAACCAAGTTCATGTTTATAATAGTTTTCAGATTTTTTTAATATATATATATATATATATATATATATATCTTTTTACATATATAACTTAGAAAACACCTCCAGTGTTTTTTCTTTTGGCCACTACATACGATACTGCTGATTATTTTCAAAAAGTACGGGTGTGCTGGTCTTTTCTTTTTAAAATTTTTTTCCCCAGATGTCAGTTTGAAAAAAATTTTTATTTTGAAAAACTGAATTATCAGAGTTTTTTCCACACCATTAGAGTTAAAAAAAAATAAAAAAATAAAAAAATAATAATAATATATATATATATATATATATATATATATAATAAAATTTAAAAATCCAATTTTCATCTATGTACATTATGCGCATCTGCAACCAAAACTACATCTCCGACATTACAATTCCCTAGGTTATTTACATTATGCTCAATGATTATTAAATAATCATTATTTAATCTTCATTAGCATCTTATTTATTAATGACATATCTGTTAAAGGCTAGCTGGGTTAGATTTACCCTAAAATAGCCCATGCTATTAATGCCTTTAAAATCCTTAATGTGTGTTATATATTATTAAAAAATAAAGGTTTACATAGTATATAGTGTGGATAATTTGCATACTGGTTTTATTTTAATCGATTTAATGAATAATTACTTGAGGTTAGTGATTTCTAATATTATTGTTTTATTCTCAAACATTAAAAGTGATCCTATGTATAATTTTATATAGAAATCAATTAACACAAAGTAAACACAAGTATAATCTTTTTATATGTATTCTTATTTAGTTTTGTTAGTTTTGCTAATTTAAAATAAAATTTATCACATTAAAACTCAAATATTTTTGCAAGTTTTACTAAAGTAGTTTAATATAAACCTGAGACATTTTAACTCAAATATAAACCTGAGACATACCTTTTCAACTTTCTTTTCCAAGATATCCTTGATGACTTTGCACAGGCCTTCAAATTCTTTTTTATCTTCCTCAAACTTCTTTTTAGCTTCTTCATCTTCTGGCAATTCTAAACCTTCCTTGGTAACACAAACCAAAGTTTTGCCATCAAATTCCTTCAATTGTTGGGCAGCATATTCATCAATAGGGTCAACCATGTAAAGAACCTCACAACCAGTTTTGCTCACTTTCTCAACAAAAGCAGAATTTTTCACAGAGTCTCTGCTTTCACCTGAAATAAATTTAAATGGAGGATATTGGTTTGGTTTGTTTTACGGCATATCAACCTCAGTGGGTCATTAATAGCAATAAAGTTTTGTCAGAAGTCTTCAAGATCAAAAAGTCCTATTTAGCTTGAGAAGTAACCAAAGTTTTGAAATAAATTCATTCTTAATGGATACTCAATTTTTTTTTATAATCACATTTTTCTATTTAACCCATAGATGGGACCCTAACAGATACTACCACTCCGGGTCAGAGTGGACCAAGGAGCAATGGTGATGAAGGGATTATCCCCCATTCCCCAAACCTGGAACCTCACCATCAGAGAGTTTAACTTCATTACCAGGACATGAAGACTCAGTCACCACCTTCTAGTATATATATGATAAAAAGGGTTGGGGCTTGCCATAAGGGCAATAGGGCTGGAGCAATCATATAAGTGCTAGGGCTTGACATGACCAGCCGATTGACCAGAGGAGGCCTCTCCGACCGCCCATCTAGCCTAATTAAGGGTCTAAGTGGAGTGTTGCATGTCATGGACTGCTCATCTACCAGGATTCCATCCTTAAGCATCACTGGTCGCCACCCACAAATGTAGGATATAGAAATTTTTTTTTCTTGAAAGTCATTCATTTTTTTCTTCTAACTTTCAAGATTAAAATGAAACATTTACCCAAGCAAGTTTTCAAGGGAAAAAAAAAATTCAACTTCCAGTGCCATAACTATCTATATATTAATACTCTTGCAGAGATGCTGGTAGGGATACAGGACACATAACTGATGCATAAAAATCTAACAGGATACAGTAAAATCATATGCATACGTCCCAGTGTTTTTCTTTTTTCTTCCCTCATCATTTCAAGCTAACTGTAAATACATTTCAATAGTTTCTTTGAAACAAATTACACAGGATAGGTTACAAGGTTAGACAACTTTAATTGTTTCCCTAGATCATAAATAAAACCCTACAATTTATTAAGAAACTTTAGTTGGGAACCATTAAATTTTCCAGGGAATCTTTCAAAGCAAATATGTGCATACCAGAACACACTAAATTAAAAAGCTATCAGCATCACTGCTCTTGTTCCTTAATCTTCCAACTGTTATCATCTTGCAATACGCTCTGGTTAAAAATGAGACTGTCTAAGATGAAATACAAAAGTGTAAATCTTGTTATCTGGTGTGGCTTATCCACTGAATTCTTATTGCTAATGAATGTTGTCATCTCAGCTTAATAATGGACCATTTCATTTTTAACCAAACGAAGTCTTACAGGGCAGGGAAAACTTAATTGACTGTAGATTAATGTATATTCCCTTGAATATCACATTTATAGAAAGAGAAAGTGTGGAGGTGCGTGGTGTAATGGTTAGAAGCATTGGAAATGGACTCATCAACCCGAGTTCAAATCCTGGACACGGCTGTTTGCATTTCACAGTGCTAATACACTTGAGAAAGGTATGAATCCAACTACTGTCTCCAGCAATGGTTAAATAACAGGGCAGACTGGGCTCTTAACATTGGCTAGGTAACCATTCTAGGAGAAGGAAAACTAAATTCAAACCTGTTAAACTGTGTAAGAAATTGATCTTGTGTCACATCCTGCTCATGCAGAGGGGTTGAAGTATATATATATATATATATATATATATATATATATATATAAAAAGAGAAAAACATTTAAAATCTTACCTGTAATATAATAAATGCTCTTTTGACCTTCTTTCATGCGACTGACATATTCTTTAAGAGAAACCATGTCATCACCAGAACTTGAGGTATGGTAACGAAGGAACTCTGCCAACTTCTTCCTGTTGGTATGATCTTCATGAATTCCAAGTTTTAGATTCTTTGAGAACTGGTCATAGAATTTCTTGTAGTCTTCCTTGTTCTCCGTCAGAGACTCAAAGAGTTCAACGCATTTTTTTACCAAATGTTTGCGGATCACCTTTAGGATCTTACTCTGTTGCAGAGTTTCTCGAGAAATATTTAAAGGCAAATCTTCAGAATCAACAACTCCCTTGACAAAGTTGAGATATTCAGGAATGAGATCTTCACAATTGTCCATGATGAACACTCTGCGGACATACAACTTTATGTTATTCTTCTTTTTCTTATTCTCAAACATATCAAATGGAGCCCTTTTAGGTATAAACAACAGAGCACGGAATTCTAGTTGACCTTCCACTGAAAAATGCTGAAAATTAGAAAATTAAATAAAATTTAAACATCTTAATAATAAATGATTGTCTTTTAATGATTGAGACACTTCTCCTATTGATAAGCATGCTAAAACAATGATGTGATTATTTAAATGAGATCTTCAAAAGTTCTTCAATGCCTTGTTTGATTAACAGTCAAACTATTCATAAGATTTCCCAGGTTGGGTCATTGCTATGCTCAGATAGACAGGGAACATTTGAAGAAGGCAGGATATAGTGGCCAAAATGTTGGTTTTACATGCTACAATAAAACTGAGAACAACAGTCCAAAAAACTCAAAATAATATACATCAAGCCTCATCAAAAAAAAAATTCAGACAAATAACTAACAATAAAAATTGAATAAATGTTAACTGTTAGTCCACTGGGGTGTTTTGGCACCCTACATTTTTTTTAAAAGCTTATAATTCCTAGCTGGCAACTTTGTTTCTTTCCTTTCCAATACTCTCCTGATTAACTCTTAACATCCTGTTGAGAATTTTTCAAGAGCCCCATTCCTATAAGGATTTATAAGAAAATGGCTAAAAATGGCCTTTTCATTTAAAGTTACCTGTTATTTTCCTTAAACAAAAGACTGCTAAATATGTTTAATATTGCATTTAAACAAAGGCTATCATTTGGGGTAGATTAGAAAAACGAATGTGACTTCTGGCCAGGCGGAATGAGGTGGTATAGGACGTTAAGAGTTAAGTGAGGACATTGAACATGTAGAGTGACAATGAAATAGAGACATCATTCTTTTCTTCTTTATACAAGGGTGAGTTAAAAAGTACCACCATTTTGTTTAGGATAGGTATAATTACCAACACAGGAACATGTATCATACATCAAAATGAAGCTGGTCCTCTGGATCACATCCCTACTTCTCCACTTTCATGGGCCCCATGAAAGAAGGTTTGAGAAGCAAACATTATTCCAGTGACGAGGAAGTGAAATCTAGTGAAGAAGTGGCTCAGTCAACAGAATTTTACAGGGCAAGGATACATGCTCTCATTCAAAGGTAGAACATTGCCATTGAGAGAGATGCTAACTATGTGGAAAAGTAGGGATGTAATCCACAGAGGACCAGCTTCATTTTGATGTATAATACATGTTCCTGTGTTGTTAATTATAGGCAGGTAGGTTTATGTAACAAATTTATAGTAATTGTTATTTCAATCAATAAATCGAGTTCAAGTTCAAGTATTGATTTATATCATATTGTAACAGACATTAAATCTTGTTATTTTTTCATTTTGATTATCATCATACATAGAAAAATGAATAAATAAAATAATTTTGTAGGTATTTTCCAAATAAATGTGATCTTAATCTTTTTTTGTTTTTAATAATTCATTTTATTGTAATACATTAGATGAATAATAACCAGCTACAAAGCAATCTGTTCAGTGACCACTGAGATATACTGAAACAGCAGTATATCTATCTTTTTATCTATCTATACATATATAAAAGGGCAGTTGGTATGTCCAGAAGAAACTACGAAAATAAAACAATCAACGACAAAGTATATATACACATTAAATATCACCGGTTCTTGCTTTTTGTGCAAAGATTTTGAAGATTTGATTTATATTCGAAGATATTTAAAAATTAAAAGGACCATATGACCTTTAGGCACCCCTTTTTGATCTTATTAAGAAAGGACATGTTTTTCATTTACACTGTCAATATCCGGTTGTTTTAACATACGATTTTTAGATTTTTTTTTTAAATTATAAAACTAACCCCTAACAAACAACCGGATATTGACGGTGTAAATGAAAAACATGTCCTTTCTTAATCGAGATCAAAAAGGGATGCCTAAGGGTAATATGGTCCAATTAAAATATACATAGAAATAACATTGAAATTATACTTTAAGTGTCCAGCATTTGTAAATCTCAAAAGTAAACAAATCAATACACCAGGTTCCCCCTACCCAGGCGATGCTGGGTAGCCGCTTCTAGTTTTATACAATACTAACACTATATACATTTTTATTTTGGAGTGAGTAAAGACCCAACCAGATGAATCATGTTTGAATGACACAGCAGAATAACGCAGGGTTAAGGAACAGCTGTGTTTAGACATTTCTACTTATTCATTTTTAAATAAATAAAATTTTTAGAATAATCAAATCAGCTAACCGATTGATCATTTCCAAAAACGTAATTATTTAATAGAAAAACTAATATCTATTTATAGCACTTAATTAAACAATAGATTAAAGAATGTCATTTAACTGCCTATTAGCAGTTTAGATTAATAAGTCACTTTTGTCGTAAACCGTTATCAATGTTCAACTTCTGTAGCATAGTTACTTTTCGTTGTAAAAATTTGTCTCAATCACAATTCAGTGAAATTGACTTTATTCTTCATATATATTTTTATGAATTTATATAGAGTAGTTTGTTCGGAATTAACATAAAAAGCATGCTTCACCTACACAGATTTACCTTAAAAATCAGCGGACTTAAATGGAATTCTTTATTCTATTTTTCTGCTATATTTGATCAGATTTACATTACTGTAAGTTTTTGTAAATAAGCAAAATATATGGACACATTCATGTGTCAGTGAATTACATGTGAAAAAAACAGGTGTTCAAATCTCCCCCCCCCCCCGTCTCATCATTAAAAAGTTATGATGTATGGTTTGACAGGATTTTATGGGTTCATAGTGATTTTATAAAGATTTTTCAAAAGGAACCCACTGAAAATGCAAGTGTCTACAAGGTTTTGAAAAAGGTACTACATTACTAGATCATGTTTAAGACAATTTTCCCACATCTCCTGATGCCAATAATAAGAAGTATTGGATTCATGTTAATTCTATTTCAAGAGAAATAGGTTTGTGATTTTTACCTTATTTTCTTAAAACAACAGAAACTGATTGTTTCTAGAGAGTGAGGTATCAGGTGGAGAAGGTCAGAAAGCAGAAGTGTTATTTGTCTTTGTGAAAGCCGAGTACAAGAAGCTATTAAACATAAATAAAAGACTTCAAGAGTTGAATTTGTTCACATTTAACCACAATAGAAAAGGAATGATTCCTTGTCTTGGGTTTGGTTTATTTTGTTTTAGGGCATATCAACCTCGGTGGGCCATTTAATGCCGACAAAGTTTTTGAATAAATTCATTCTTAATGGATACTCAAATTTTTTTTTATATAAACACATTTTTCTATTTAACCTATAGATGGGACCCTAACAGATATTACCACTTAGTCTTGTCTTGGGCCAGTTTAGCTTAATTGGTAGAGCATCTGCCGAGGAACCACAAGTTTCCAGGTTCGATACTGGCATTCATCAACTCAGCACATGCGTAGCATGGCTTTGATCTGTGCGGTTAAGTGGGGAGCTGAGGTAGGTATGGCGTACCTCCTCAGACGAGAAAAAAAAAAAAAAAAAAAAAAAAAAAAAAAGAAATTGAAGAGGGGAGAAAATCTCTCTCACTATTTAGCCAATAACAACAAGCTCTTCTGTCTGTATTTTTACAGTAATACATCAAATAAATGAAATAATTTTACCACTGTATTTTTTGATAAACAATTGTTAAAAATTATCTTAGCTTGGTTTATAACATAATAACTAAAGACAATTTTTCTGCATTACCTGAGCCTCAAGTTTAATGTGTTGAACCACAATACAAATGTAATATTTCCCTGTTAACTCTTTGTATTCTAGTATTTTGCAATTATTTATTTAATCAGAATAAATCAAATAATGAAATGATACACTTTATCAATTTTTTTTTTTGTAAATATAGAATTTTTTCTCATACCAACCTTGACAGCCAAATGTTCTTCCCAATCATTGGTGAGGGATTTATAGAATTCACCATATTCCTCATTCTTCACGTCGTCAGGATTTCGGCTCCAAATTGGTTTGGTCTTGTTTAATTCTTCATCTTCATGATATTTTTCTTTGATGCTTTTCTTCTTTTTAGTTTTGTTCTCATCATCATCATCTTCAACATCTTCCAGTTTGATCTTTTCTTCATCCTAAAGAAAATTTAAATAAATTAACCAGAATTCCAAAATGCAGATATTGTAAAGTGCACTCATTTTAAAGTTATAAAAGTTTTATTTTCAATAAAAAAATAATTTAAAAAATAAAATAAATAAAAAAATAAAAATAAATAAATAAAACTTACTCCTTCATCTTTTTCTTTCTTTTCCTCCTCCTCTTCTTCCTCGTCATCAGACACTTCCTTTGTACGTTCCTTCTCTACATAGAGCTTGATTGGATAACCAATGAACTGACTGTGTTTCTTCACCACTTCCTTGATACGTTTTTCCTCTAAATAATCCAATTGATCTTCCTTTAAGTAGAGGACAATCTTTGTACCACGGCCCAATGGCTCAGCTGAATAATAATGAACATATTGTAGAATATAACACAAGAGTTCTTAAAAAATGACAAAATCACAAGCAACAAAAAACAGATTTTAAGAAATGACAAAATTAAAGGCAACAACAGTAAGTCAATTAGAGATGTGCGATTTAAGCAAAAAAGAAAAATCAGTTTTTCAGTTTCAGTTTCATACCGAAATATTTTACAAAACCAGTGTTTTTACTACCGAACTACCATATCCAAGAAAACATGTTTTAAAAAGACTTTCAAATTTTGATAAAATTAATTTTATCAACATTTATACTATTGTAAGAGGAAAATATTTAACAAAAATATGATAAAAACATTTAATTGACTATTTTTTTTAGAAAATAAATGTGAAATCCATTTATTTACAAAATAAATGGACAAAAAAAAAAGAAATAGATAAATATGACACTTAGGGATTCTATTTCATATGAAGTCAGCAAAACAAAATAGCAAGAAAATAAAAAGTAGTTGCCAGGTTCGTTTTAATGTTAATGTTTTGTTTTTTTTAACAAAATAACCTATTATAAAAGTGCTGAAAATTTCATTAAAGTTGGACAATTCCTTAATTTTTGGTCATCGTTTTAAAATTAAAAAAAAATTATTTTTAAATTCATTACTTCCCTAGAGTAAAATTGCATATACCTATTAATTAAAACAAGAAAATGAATGGTTTTCTTAGAAAGATAAAATACTTAATTTAAAAACTGAAACGAAAAATTGCATTATCAAGGGGAAAAATCGAAACTGAAATCAAAATTGCCAAACCGCACAACTCTAGAGTCAGTCAAATTTATACTTACAAGTTGAGTTCTTGATGGTAAAGGTACCACCAGCAGAGGATTCCCATATATGTTGGTCATCATCATTATGCTTTGATTCAACAACAACTCTGTCGGCCACAAGATAAGCAGAATAGAAACCAACACCAAATTGACCAATCATAGAAATATCAGCTCCAGATTGCAAGGCTTCCATAAAAGCCTTTGTTCCAGATTTGGCAATTGTTCCCAAATTATTCACCATATCAGCTTTGGTCATTCCAATTCCAGTGTCAATGATGGTCAGGGTGTTGTCTTCCTTGTTTGGAACGATTCGGATCGACAAATCTTTTCCATGGTCTAATTTTGAAGCATCGGTAAGAGATTCATAACGAATCTTGTCCAGGGCATCTGACGAATTCGAGATCAATTCTCTCAAGAAAATTTCTTTGTTTGAATAGAAAGTGTTGATGATCAAACTCATCAACTGAGCAATCTCTGCCTGAAAGGCAAATATTTCTCCATCGGTTTCAGACATCTGAAAAAGTGAAAAAAATATGTATATATATATATATATATATATATATTAATAATGAAGATTCAGTTTGTAACCAAAACTATGTCACTGCTTACATCACATTACCAAAATCATTCATACAGAAAGAACAAACTTGTATTATATAAAAAGAAATTTGTAATCTCACCCTTTTTTCAGTAACAAGAGGTTAACTAAAAAGTTTACAAATAAATAAATACCTATGATTTTGTGCAAAATTTATGTGTAAAATATTCAATTATTTAATTTTCCATTTCAAATGTTTTTTTATTTTTTTACCCCTTCAATAAATTTGATAATTTTACTTAGCTATGATACACACCCTCTGACACAGGAATTTTTAACTCCTACCTTCAAAAGGTGGGAGGGTAGGGTTTGTTTTTTTTGCTAGTATATATATATACATACATACATACATACATACAGAGATGCTGATAGAGATACAGGATGCATACCTGACACACAAAAATAAAATCAGATAATTCCCTGATTTTTGATAATTTTTTTTCTATGATTGTAGGTCCTCCATAGGAGGAGAGGTCATGTGACATTTTCTTCATTTTTTTTTTTTTGGTAAACAAATGATCAAGATTTTTTTAGAGTGTCTTTTTTTCTGCATATTTAGACCAAAAAGAAAAAGATATTTCATTTAAAAGTTATGAATTCTTCTGTAATTGAGTGTATTAGTTTTTTTGTTTTTTTTGTTATTGATTTCTAAGAAGAAACTGTTATAAGCCTTAAAATCCTAAATAATGTTTTTTTTTTTTACTCCAGAGATGCATAATAACAGCAGCCTTTTTTACGATATATTTGAGCAAAATTGACTGAAAATAGTTTAAAATGTATTAAAAATAAATTACATGTGTAATATTTTTTTTTTTTTACTGACAAAAATTTGCCCTTAAATAATCGATTCAATTAATTTCAATCCATTTTTAAAATGAAAATGAGCTAACAATTGGCAGTGCCTAGTAGTATCTATTAGGGTCTTATTAATTGTCAAATATATCTGTTTAAAAATTGTTTCGTATTGAGATAGGAATACTTGATATCATGTAAATGTGTGCAAACAAATGATTCTAGAAAAATAAGTGTGATTTAATTTAAAAAAAAAAAAAAAATGTTTAGTTTTACTGATTTCACAACCCTGGTGATGGTCCGTGTCAGTGACCAACGTGCTAGACTGTGACATCGTAGTAAGCGAGTTTGAACTCCTGTTGTACAATCACTTTCGACTAATACCCTGGGAAAGGTATCAAACCCCTCCAGCTGTCGATTAAATAGTATCACTACTGTTCTTCTACAAGAGTGACTTTGGTATTAGATAACCCACAAAGGTTGATATGCCATTAAACAAAAAAAAAAATAAAGTTAACTAGTAAACATTGCTCAATTATGCTATGAAAATGTCATTGGGGTCATGACCCAGTGGCAGTTTGGCTTAACACTTGTACCTGGTCATAGTTAACGGAATGAGAACAATCTACTTCAATGGATTAAATAAAGGGTTCAAAGTTCTGTGATGGCTCCCGAAAAACACCTGAAAAAGGCCAGAGAGCTCATCAGCTGAAATTTGTATATAGTAATAAAGATGAGAACAATAGACCAAAACATCTAGATAATACTTTTTTTTTCTTCTCCAACAAACTTTCCATACTTCCTGCATAAAAAGGTATTGAATATAAAATCCCAAAAATAATTTCACTTTCTCACTGTCTTTCCAAAATAAGATAATTTGATTGATTTGTTGTGTATTTACAACAAAACCACAATTATCTGTCATCAGTACCATTATATCTAATCATTACAGCAATATGACAGGTATGACATGTCACATCAATTATAATCACTGACAGAGGACACCTGATCCGAGTAATACCAGAAGAGAAGAAACCACTATCACCCAGATACGCATTGGCCACACTAGATTAACCCACTCCTTCATTTTAAAAAGAACCTCCACCTAAATGTTCATGTGGAAACCAATACACAATAAAACATTCTGATTGAATGCACACACCTCTCCCACACTCAAAGAAGTTTCTACAATGTTGACAGTATGGACAAACTATTTGGAAAAATAGATCCCAAGAGGATATTAAACTTTTTGAAAAGAACCAGACTCTTATCAAGGAGGTAAGTTCATAGACCTACAAAAATCACCCACTCACTCTCTTGATGTTCAAATTCTCAACTGAAAACTTGATTACAGCAAATGAACCCCTATACATTTTTGAATACCTAATTACCAATAGAAGTATTCGGCATAAAATAACCCAAAGGGTTGACGTGCCGTTAAACCCAACCAACCAACCTATTATTATTATCATTATTATTATTATTATTATTATTATTATCACCACTAATACAATGCAAACTCAAGTGTTACCCTGACAGCCATTACCTCACTGTTGGTCATATGTCATTTTTAACTACTTTTGTTGGTTGGCGTCCTGTATGTGGGGCTTAGAATATGCTGACTGTTCTTACCCACCCCCCAAAGGGTATCCTGAGTATGAAACTAAACTGCATCTGGTGGTGAGGCTCCAGTTCTGAAGCTCTGAGGAGTGTATACTACCCATTCATTGCCATTACTCCTAAATCCACTTTGACCCCCCAGAGTAGTGGTACCCTTTAAGGTTCCATCTTGGAATCAAATAGATCTTTCATATTCAATAAGACTGTGCAAAAAAAAAAAGACCACTTAAGAAAAAAATGTAAATATGTACATGATTCCCTAACATAAAATAATCCTAGATGGGTTGTCATGCCATTAAAATCAATATATATGTTCATTTTTTTGCATCTAGTATTTTAATTATCAAGGATGTGACCATATTTTAGTATTACATAAATTTTAATTTTTCACTATCTTTACTTTTTGTTTTGGCTGAAACATGTTTTGCCCTCTTCAGGTCTGTTGGATTCAGTTAAGTAAGGCTGAAGAATGTATCTGCTGAAATATTGATTGATGTCAATGGCATGTCAACCCATCTAGGGTAATTTTATACCTAGAGGTTAGGGAATGTGTTCATTGTACATCTATATTTATATTTTTGTGTAGTTAAGATATCAAGTATTCCTGTCTAATACAAATAATTTACACACAGTTGTATGGATTCAAGTATCCCTATCTAATACTAAAAATTAAGTAATCATTTTTATTTAATAATAGTCATTTGTTTGCACATAATTATGATTTCAAGTAACTAGTAAACAATTATAGCTTCAAGTAACTATTCTTAATACAAATGATTTAGTTACATGGCATCAAGTATTCCTATTGAATATGAATAATTTCTAAACAGGTCTATTTGCTCCTCTTGAACTCTAATGAAACACTTGGAGAAAAAGCTAGATGGAAACTACACAAAGATTCTACTTGTTGTTTTGGACAAATCCTTGAAGCAGCACCCTACAAAATGGTAGCTGTACAGCCAACAACCTTCCATCACACAAACCAGCCAAGTAAGAGGAACAAGACATGCTAGGCACTAAGGATGAACTCATGAGCAATGTTCACCTATGGATTCCTACACATGGACACACCAGTGTTAGCTGACTAATCAAAATTTATGTTAACCAGCTTTGAGCAGGCACTGGATGCTGTAGAGAAGACCTACTAAGGGTGATGGCTGATTTAATTCTTTAAAATAAATATTACCATTGCTACTATAGCAGAAATAATTAACTAATCATACCTAATTAATAGATGAAATTCATTTAAAATATGAAACGCCTAATTTTAAGTTTCAAATTAGATTCTAAAAACAAATATCTATTTAATATCTACTTTAGTTTATCATTGTTATTTAATAATTTTTGTAGAAAACTATTCAAAATTTAAGCCCCACCCCTTTAAACAGAACAAATATCAATGTATAATTTTTTCTTTCATAGGATAATATTAACCAACTAATAATTATTCAGAGTGTTGCAAACTCGTTAAAAAAATATTTCCCCAAATATATTTTAGGAATTTCAGTTGATTTAACGGTACAAAAATGAAAACATTGTTTTTTTAATCATAATTTTCATTATTTCCGTAAGCTGAAATTTTTTTTTAAAAATCATCAGGAGTTTTTTTTAATGTTTCTTCTTTCGCATGGAAAAAAAAATTCAAGATAATAACTTTTATGCAAGTTTCATTTTGTTAAATAAAGTGAAAATTGGTTGTACCTAATTGTTCATTAATAATTTCTTTGAGAAAAATTAGATTAAAAAAAAAAAAATAACTCGAGATTACATTTTTTAAAAACCCTTGAAGTTTTTCAGTAAGAAATGATTATTTTTTTAAATAAATAAATGCAAAAAAAGCTAATGGAATGCTATTAACTTCTAAGCTATGCTGAAAATAAGGGAATAGTGAAAGTCTTCACGATCATCATACAATAACAATAGACAAAAAATATGAACACACACACACAAAGAAAGAAAGAACTGGTTTCTCATTCATTAATAAGAAAAATACCCTCACCTAAAAATAACGTTGCATTAAAGATTAATTTTATTATTACTGAATAGTGAGTTCGATCCTCGCTGAATGCCCAATACTTGTCGTTACCTTGTCAAATCGCACCCGTGGTGAACGCATTGGGTTTTTTTTTTTTTTTCAAGATTAATTTTATCTATTTGTTGTTGTTGGGTTGGGTTTTTTTTGGAGGGGAACAAAACATGACGCTTTAATATTTCAAACCAAACTAAGTGACTTAAATCAAACTGTTTTTTCATTTACTATATAAAACGCCAGTTTAGCTCAGTCGGTAGAATGTTCGGCTGGGAACCTCAAGGTTCCTGGTTCGATACCGACCTTCGCCATCTTAGAGTATGAGTAGCACAGAGATCTAAGCGGTAAAGTGAGGAGTTGATGGTAGGTGTAGCAGCTCCGCCTCAAACGCTAAAAAATCTCCTTGGTCTAGCGCTAGTGAAAAGGGGAATAGACTCCCCCGCTGATTTCAGGCCACACACCGACATTTTACTTTTACTATATGAAACTATTTTCACTTCCTTCTCTAATGAATGAGGCCCTTTGATGATTTTCATATTACCATGTAAATTGAGGGGCGGTGGTTTAAGACTTTGATCGTTCCAGAAGAATGTTACATGTCTCCAAGAGAAAATTCCAGACATAATTAAATCAGGAAACTTCCATTTATTTGTATTATTGACCCCACAAAGTGCTATGCGAAATATCAAAGCTTCTTGTCAATAATTTCTATTTAACAAAAGAAAAAAAAAATCAATTCAAAATTTATTACAAGTCCAGAAAAATTATTTGCGTTTTATGTTTAAAGAAAAATATAAAGCTTTATAATGGGGAAGTCTTATTTTAGTTTTTAGTTATTTGACTGACATTGTTAAAATCCACTTTTTTTATTTATACTACTAAAGAATGAATTTTAAAATGAATTTATGTGTTGATATAATAATAAAAAATAAATAAATGATGAAAGTCTTGAGAAACAAATAAAAATATATATTTTAATCGCGAACCGGTATATCAAAAATGGTGAATTAAATTAGACAAGAAAGACGGAAGCGCATGGTGATCAAATAACATGTTTAAAACAGGGTGGGGACAATGAATCTTTATATAAAATTTTTCAATTACAAGAAAATGGAGACAATAATCTTTATATAAAATTCTTCAATAAAAAAAAAAAAAAAGATATCTTTTTTAAATCATAGATTTCATTTTTAAGTTTAATTTCTGAAAATAAATAAATTTAAAAAATTTTTTTCAAATTAAAGTTTTAATTTCAAGTATTAGGTTAAAAGCTTTTATTTTTTACATTTAGAAAGAACTAGAAATGAATGGAGAATAATAATTTTGATATAATTCTTTTTAAAAATTGATTTTAAAAATTTGAAGATATTGCGTTTTTTTTTTTTTTTTTTTTTGTATTTTTTTTGCTTTTTCAATTTTCAAAACTTAAGTTGTCGTATTTCAGTTGAATATGAATTTTTTACGTTGTAATAATTAAGAAATTAAGAAATATTACATCGAAACAAATTTCTAAGTCTTACCAAGAACAAATATTACGCAAATGACTAATAAAATGTAATCTTTAATTTCATTACTGAAAATAAAATGAATGAAATACCCAATTTTTACATCAAATCATGAACATTGAACCGTGTTTTTAAATGATTTTTAATTTTTTTTTAATTACGGGTGTTGATCCACAACAAATCAAAAATTTAACATTATTACTTTTTCTTCTTTTTGTTAATTATGTAATCGTAATAATTATTTTTAATAAAAATATCATAATCTACTTACTGTGAGTTTCTAATGTAATTTCTTAACAGCCTGAAATTCACAAACCACTTCAGACAGCGTGTTTAAAGTAACCGACTGAAAATAAGAACGCATGCGTATAGTGACTATTTATATACGACCACTTTAATGCAGGGGCAGATAACTCGCATTTTTTGCGTTTTTTCTTATAAACCCACCTTTCCTTCTTCCCTTCCTCTTTCTCGACTTTTCTAGAAAGATGGATCAGAACAAGTTGCGTCATTTCCGGCATAACTTGATATTCTGCTCTGGTATCACCTGTCAATAAATCAGTGGCTCTGTTATTGAACTCGGCTTAATAAATGACATGTTTTTCTCACATTTTTAAAACAACAACAAAAACCAACTTTAACTAAAATTTACATTGCAATTTCAAAATTATTGTCAAAATTATTGTCATGGGTAACTTGAAATTTTAAAAATATATAAAAGTAAAACATAATTCCTTTTACTGGAAAAAGAATGCAATTAATAACAAAGTTAAATTAGAAATTAGTAAATTAAATAAAATTAGTGAAATAGATCACTAATTAGGACTGAGCCTATTCTAGTAGTGACCACCCCAAGCTGAGTTTAACAGGTTTTCCTTCTCCTAGACTGGTTGCCTAACCAAGGTTAAAGAGCCCAGTCTGCCCTACTATTTACCCATAGCTGGAGGGAGAGCAGTTGGATTCATACCTTTCCCAAGGGTATTAGCATTATGTGAACAGTAGCTTCGTCTAAGATTTGAACTCAGGTCATCAAGTCCATTTCTTATGACTCTAACCATTAGACCACACGCCTCCAACAGATCATTGGTTGTGAGTTTGATTCTCATTTGATACACCATACTTCTGGCCTTGTGTCAAACTAAGCTAAGATTAGTGAGTTGTGGGGATTAAAATAAGATTTAAATTAAAAATAAAAAAACTCCCATGAGTCTTCACACCAGAAGAACCCTCCAAGCATATGCAGAAAAAAGGACCCACTTCCGACCCCAAAGATAATGTTTCAGCCATTTGAACTTAGGCCTTTACAGGGGCGAGACACGACTACTAGTCAGGAAAGAATTTCTTAACCACATGGTGGCTATGACCCATGAATAAAGCCTAAATCCTTAAACTACCTTTTGTCTTTGTCTTTCCTTTTCTTTCCTTGAATTCCTTTTAATATGACCACCAAATATGATGGGATTAAAACCCTAGGAACACGCACCAAGAATAACCAGCTACCTTTTAAACCTAAAACATTAAACCTCTTGCCACCGCACAGAGTATTCTCTTATAGGGATACAATAAATATCTCTTCAAGAATTAGCATATCCGTTTGGGGCCTCGTAGGGTATTACATGACAGCCTTACAAAACCCTTCATGGCCTCTTTTTTTTCCTATGTTCTTTGAATAGTAGAGACATTGTTTCTGGCTCTGCCAGGGAACGGTAAATCCATATAGCTATGTTACCTACCCCCATCAAGTAAGCCTTTTTTCTATTTGGTACACCTTCTATATTCTGCTCACCCTGTTGGTGGGGCTTGGAAAATACTGACTATCGCCTGAAGAGAGGTAAGATCCTCCCCCCAAAAAATAGGGTATCCTGGCTATGACACTAAACTGCATTTGATAGTAAGGCTCCAGCTCTGAAGATCTGAAGTGTGGAGTACCCTTTCATTGTCATTATTCACAGGTCCACTCTGACCTGGAGTGGTAGTACCTATTAGTGTCCCATTTAAGGGCCAAATAGATATGTTTAAAAATCATTCAGATTTGATGGGAATACTTGATACCATATAACTGCAAATTATTTGTATTTAGAATAATTAGTTGAAGTTATAATTGTTTATTAAAGATTATTATTAGTTACTTGAGATCATATAACTGTGAGCAAACAAATGACTATCATTAAATGGAAACAATTACTTGAAACTGTATAATTATTAGTATTAGATCCTTTTGCTTTCTTTTAGAATTCTGTTGCAGATGACAATGACATCACTCCAGTTGTGGACCCTCTGGTGGCTAATTAGTCCAATTCTGGACTTGCAGATGTGGTCACACACATTGCAACGGAAATTCCCATCTGCATTTGGTGGTTCATGACATCACTCCACACCGTCAATCAGTTCTACACTTAATATCTTTTTAACAATGCAGTCCTTTAAAAACAAAAAATCAATTCAAAATTTATTACAAGTCCAGAAAAATTATTTGCATTTTATCTTTAAAGAAAAATATACAGCTTTATAATGGGGAAGTCTTATTTTAGTTTTTAGTTATTTGGTGGTTCATGCATCACTCCATATCGTTCAACAGTTGTGGCTAATTAGTGGCTAATTAGTCCAATTCTGGACTTGCAGATGTGGTTACACATATTGCAAAGGAAATTCCCATCTGCATTTGGTAGTTCATGATGACGAAGACGGTGCTGCTCTGCAGCCCAGTTAATCTCAATATTGAGCCACTCAGCTCCTATGTGGCACATGTCTCATGAACCCTGTCTGTTGGGGGCTGTATCTTCCAGGCTTGAAGGTGTGATGCTGCATTTCCTCAGTGTCAACTTCATATGAGTATTAGATAGGAATACTTGATATAGCTGTAAGCAACAAAATCTCTTAAGTAATAACTGCACAAAGAGGCAATTCCCTAACCTCTAGGCATTAAATAATCCTAGACAGGTTGATATGTCATTAAAATCAATCAATCACATACTACTTGTTTTTAGAGGTGCTCATTGGGTGACGGATATCATCATAGGAAATGAATATGGCCACCAGAGTTCAAATCCTGGATGAGGCTGTTTTCATTTCATGTAGCACTAATGTCATGTGGGAAAGGTATGCACCCAACTATTCTACCTCAAGCTATGGATAAACAGTAGGGCAGGCTGGGCCCTTTACCCTTGATATGGATTTTAGTTGGAGGTATGTGATGTAATGGTTAGAGTCGTAGGAAATGAACTCATCAACCCAAGTTCAAATCCTAGATGAAGCTACAGTTCACATAGTGCTAATACCTTTGGGAAAGGTATGAATTCAACTACTCTCCCTCCGGCTATGGGTAAATAGTAGGGCAGACTGGGCTCTTTAACCTTGGTTAGGCAACCAGTCTAGGGGAAGGAAAACTCTGAATTCAAACCTGTTAAACTGCTTCAGGTGGTCACTACTAGAAAAGGCTCAGTCCTAATTAGTAATCTATTTCACTAATTTAAAAAAAAAAAAAAATTTTTTTAATTTTATGGCAATCAGTTTAGAAGGAAAACTCTGAATTCAAACCTGTTAAGCCACTCAAAAATTGACCTTGTGTCACATCCTGTTCATGTGGAGGGGTTGGGTAAATACAAACTGCTTGTTCATGGAACAATATGTGCATATTTTTATCTGTGGGGACACATTTATTCTTTCTTTCAATGCTACTAGTATGTAAGTATTTTCCTTACCTCCTACAAGGAGTTTTTATCATGGAATGCCATGCATAAACTGAAGCTCATGCTGTGGCCAATGCAAAAAGTGTGTGATCCCCTTAGCATTCCCTTTTTGAGGAACCTCAGGCAATGGGAAATAAACCCAGCCCTGCCCCTTTTAGATAAGGGAAGCCAAACCTCCTAGTCACAGGGCGCTGTGTGCCGCTGGTATGTATATTGTATGTATAAAATGTTATATCTTCTTGTATATGTTGTAGGGATATATGTAGGAACTCTCCTGTCTCAGGGGATACAGGAAGTTAAGAATTAACCCCCTTAGCAAGCTGGGAGAAATTTGTCCATGCCAAAACTGGACGACTAGACTGAAAGGACCTCCTAGCTCTCAGCTTCTGATGCCAGCCGTTAAGGGACTGCGAAGCAAATGCCTCAATGAGGGAGAACAACCATTTGAACATTCAGGGAACTCCCTCAGCGAGGGAGACCAATAACTGTAAGTACTTTGTTATAACATTGTTTTTGGTTACATGTAATAAACATGGTTAACTGTATATGTGCCTTTCTTGCCCATTTCAAATGCATTTGTATCTGTACTTTTGTCAATCGAAGTTTTGTCACTAGTCTCACTGTTGCCCCAACCTTTTTCAGAAGACAATAGCGAATACTTCTGGACACTGTTGATTCTTCAATGCTCCTAAAAAATGCTCCACTGTTCAGGCCTGGGTTATTTACAGCTTCAAGTTTCATTCTTGATAAAGAACATCATGAAACAACACTCGAGTTACCATTATCGGCCCTCTTACATACCTTTGTAGGAGCTACAACAAATATTTTCACAGTTTGGTGATATCTTCCAATTATCTTTGATATTTCTAGTGTAGATTTGCCTTTGGAAAGTTCAGATGTTATAATATCTTTCTCAGAAGGGGTCAAGTCACATTTGCAACCCATAATTGCATGATTATAATGATACTTGTTTATAGTTTGGAAGACTTTTAAATTGTATTAATATTTCAAAGGGCTACCGTTTGTTTCCTGTTGTGTAGAACAATACAGTTTTTTTTATACAGCCTATGCATATATCTATTCCCATTATAGTGTAAAAGTTTTGTTAAATTCTGATAAGTAGTTTTCGGAGAAATTGAAAAAATGTCACCTCGTTAATAATTTGAAATGCAGTGTAATGTCACATTAAAACACACAAAAGACAGGAGTAATTTTGTAAGTAGCCTATCCTGATTTAGAAAGTTTACAACTTAATACTTATTTCATCTATATATATATATATATATATATATATATATATATATCATAAAAAAAAAGAAATAATCATTTCATCTATAAACATAAAAGACATATTCTGTATGACTGTATGTTTGTTTATATGATAATCATACTTGTAAAAACAACAAAGAAAAATGTTTTTAAAAAAACAACAAAAAACGAAAAAAAGAAGCTGGCCAAGATTAATATATTACTATTCTGAATGTAGCGAAGTCTATGTTATATCGTATTCCGACAGTAAGTAATGAATAAACGCAGGAGACAATATTAGAAGTCAACTATAAGTATGTTTTATTTGGTTCAAAATATATACACTATATATAGTCTTTTCAGGCTAGACTATTATATCAGTGAGGAGTGTTCCTATCACTATTGTATCAGTGAGGAGTGTTCCTATCACTATTGTATCAGTGAGGGTGTTCCTATCACTATTGTATCAGTGAAGGGTGTTGCTATCATTCCACAACAGTCTCAACTGTCAAATATGCTAATATTCTCAGTCACACTTCAATAAATGTGAAAATCAGTCATTTTCATAGTAAAATTCTTTCTTTTTAATCTAAAATAATTTTAAAAAGAGAGAAATTCTTTTTAATCTAAAATAATTTTAAAAAGAGAGAAAATTCTAGATATGTGATAATTTTAAATACAGAATTATGTATGACCATTCACTTAAAAGTTTTTATCATTATTATTCAAAAACATATTTAACTTTTTTGTAAAATAATGTAAAGCTTTTTCCTTGTTTTCGAAAGAAAATAGTTTAAATTTTTGTAAAAAAAACCCCAAAAAACCGAAGAAATAATCATTTCATCTATATATATAAAAGAAAGATTCTGTATGTCCGTATGTTTGTTTATACAACAACCAAGCGCACATACTTTTATAAAAGAACATTGATGGAGACCATCAAAGTCCAAAGTTCAATAAAATCTATTCCCTAATTTTTGTCTGAGAAGGTGCTAAAAAGTTTTTTTGCCCTTCATTTTTCATTTTAAAAATATATCAATGATATATCAAAAAATTAATTCTAAAAAAGATTAGAATTTTTAAAAATAATAAAGGATAAAACATAATAAAAAGCTAAGAAAAGAAAAAGAAAAAAATATTAAAAAGAATAATGAAAATAAACAACTTAAAAACAAGAATATATAATAATAAAAGATAACACAAATATATAGAAAAATGATTCTATATATAAATATAGATAAGAGATTTATTTTTAACTTTTTAAATCCTGAGCAACTCTGAGTTGCTCTACTAGTTAACAATAAATATAGAATTGCACTGTTTAAAGTCATTATTTTGTATCCTATGGCCTTCTCCAGGATAATAATCTAGTGGATAAAAGCATTAGTTAAAGTGCATTTAGTTACCTAGTAGTTTGAGTTCAATTCCTGTGTCAGGTAGTTCACAAAGGTTCCACACTTGTTCAATGGAAGAGACAAACAAAGAAAATCACAAGAATGATATGGGATATCAGCTAAAAGAAAAAATATGGACAGCAGAACAATCTACCCCTCTTGATTGAATACAATAGCTCTGTAACAACTTACCTCACAGGACAAAGAGGGCGTACACATCTCTTGCATACAAGATATCCGGGAAAAGAAAAACATAGCAGTTCTCAAAGTCATAATTTATAAATCTGTCTTACCTTGTCTCCATGTCTGACTGCTGCATTCCCCTTATCTAGAAAATTGGTCATTGCCCAGCTCCTCACTTGTTCTTTATGTTATTGCCGTATCACATCTCTCACCTCTATCTTGTTCATCTCATTCAGTGTGTTGTATACCCCTTTAGTATTGGGTATATAAATGTAAAGAGGGGTTCTTAGGAGGGTTCTATTTTGCCGATTGGCCATCTTTTGGGGTGATTTCTTCCTTTGGTTGATACAGGTTCTTGTTGTAATAAACAGGTTTACTATGCAAGCGTATGTTGACGAGGAAAAGAACCGACACGGATTTTGAGTTTCAAAATTGTATTGGATAAAATAACATGAGAATGATGAAAAGCTGAAATTGAATTTAAGAGAGAAGTCTGATTTTGGTGATAGTAGTAAAATGACTAATAAAGTCAGTAAAAATGGCTGAGTCAGTTGTAGTGTAGGTGGAGAAGTGGGCAGATGAACCAGTGGTAGTGGTTAGGTGTTGATTATGCGGGCAGTGTCTTGTGTTTTTAGTAGTCGTTAGCGGTTGGTATCGCTGAACGATGTTGAATTGTTCGTTTGTTGACTGCCTATGAGGTCAGATTTGGGTAGAGGTAGGTGAGGGTGTAAATCAGCCGCCTGTGATGTAGATTTCGTTTGCTGGTGTCGGCCCCATTGATGCGTTCGACTCTGACGCCTGGATCTCTCTGTTCTGTCGGCTTTTCAAAGCCAACTTTATATAGGCCTGTATGATCCGAAATCGAATCATAGAAGCCTTTTTTGTTTTTTGGCGGGAGAGCTTTTGATTGGATGAAAATGTGAGTTTATTTACAAAATCATTTTATTTTTATTTTTTGGGCATTCTTGTTTTCCAACCGGAACTTCAATTTGGAGCCTATGCGCAAAAACATGTTAAATTGGTCACTTCTTTTTAGGCTACCATGGAGTAAACTTCCGGTTGGTGTCACAACTTATGTTTTGTCTTGTTGGCAAGTGTGTGTATCTTTTTTATTGTGGTGTGTGCACGAATTGAATTGGTAATTAGTGAATCAGGAGATATCTATTATTGTTTATGTAACATTGTCTACTGATCTCCAGTTGTCTGTGCGCATTTCTTTTATTTTTAATAATGAATGCAAGACTTGATTTATTTTTCTTAGACATCTTTATTAAAACCAAGGGCCAAAAAAGTTCAACTGCGCAGTGAGAAGATGGCTTACTGGTGAACAGACAACCATCATGTCTGGTCCCTTCGACTAATCGCCAAATTCTAACTACTCTAACTCAGTTCCCTTCACATGCTTTTCCTTTAACCAATCAGAAATCAGCGACTAGGTCAGTGAAAGGTTAACTGTTGTCAATCACTTCTATAACAGTTATGCTATGAATCAATGGTAATTTTCCATTTACAAATATCGTTATTTAAATTTTACTACACTACAGTCATAATTTGTAGGCAGCCCATGAATTATGAAAAAATTGCTTTTCACCATGCGCCAATCTGCATTAAGTGCTTCTGTGTTGGGATGAAAAACAACTCAGGCGCACGTTTAAGTGTGCAAATAATTTCTTTATTCATGGCGACTTTCATTTTACATCACCCATTGCGACAAACAGGGAAACAGTATCAGAACCTGGTGGAAATCGATCTATTCTCATCGGCAATTTCTAACTGACTGACCCAGAGTTGTAGTACCTGTTAGGGTAGGGTAGGTTGATTTTTCACTTTTTTAAAATATCAAATTGTCCATCGATGTGAAAGTTGTGTGTTAGTATACTGAATACTGATACCAAAAATGAGATCTTTTACTTGTACCATTGTTTGAGGAAATAGCATGAAAGATCATCTACTAAAATGCACTAAAAATCCTCTTTTTCTAAAAGCTAAATTTTGTGAAAATGAGGATAAATATGATAACTTTTATGCCATGTGCGCTTCCCAGTTAATGGAGTATACAAATTTCTAAAATGACTACATCTCTGTCTGTTAGATGCTTCCAAATTCTTTAAGTAAATTTTGAGAAATTGTCTCTTTTTAAGAGATTATAAAGAGCATGTATTTCGTTTTAATTTTATATTTACCAACCCCTCCGCACAAGCAGGATGCGACATAAGGTCAATTTCTTAAGCAGAGTTTAACAGATTTTAATTCAGGATTTTCCTTCCCCATGACTAGTTATCTAGCCAAGGTTAAAGAGCCCAGTCTGCCCTGCTATTTACACATAGCTGAATGAGAATTGGGTTCATACCTTTCCCAAGTGTAATAGCACCATATGAAATGCAAGCAGCTTCGTCCAGGAATTGAACTTGGGTTGACGATTCCATTTCCTATGACTCTAACCATTAGACCACATGCCTCCTCTTTTCTTTTAATATAAGATAAAAGTAAAAGTACCGTATATACTCACGGATTACTTGCAGATAGGCCGCACATTTTTTAACCAAATATTCTGTCAAAATCAGTGATGTGACCTTTCCATCTATATATATATAAAGGGCAGTTGGTGCGTATGTATGTATGTATGGAGGAAACTACGAAAATAAAACAATTAACGACAAAGTAAATATATATACACATTCACTATCACCAGAGCTTGCTTTTTTGAGCAAAAATAATGAAGATTTGATTCATAATCGTGATGATGATTAAAAATAAAATTCAAATAGTAACAACATGGAATTTCATTTTTGCATTTAATATTTTAAATAGGAGACATTAAATTTTTTTTCAGAGTGGCTGGATCAATACAAGATCTTTTTTACGTAGGGATTTTAATGGGGCATCCTGCAAGGATCCAACACACAATTCAATAATAATAGATATGCGAAACTAACATTGTTATCCCCACCCGCTCTCCAGGGGACACTGGGTAGCCTCTTCTAGTTCGACATAAATGTAAAACAGTACTATTTTCATTTTAATTTATCATTAAGTTACAATGATTCAGTCCTGATGAAGTTAAAAAAAACTATGCTTATGCCTAAATGATTAAACATTTTTTCTAAAGTCTTCTATACTTTTTGTGACTGTTGAGTAGAATTATTAATTTTTTTTATCAATGAGTTGACCGTTACGCTTTTTTACCCAGGCTCATTTATGATTATACTAAGAAACACAACTCTTATTTCTATATATTTGCATTATGTATCACAGTCAATGGCAAAGTGTTCTAGATTTAATGTTTGTAAACTAAGTCTTGAAACAAAGGTTGAATATTCGATAAGTTTTATGTTAGAATAGGTTGTGTAACTAGTCAGATTATAATGCGACCTATCTGTGGGTCAACTGCAAATACCCACTTTGACAACCACAAATTTAGGGTGCGACCTATCCACTGGTGCAACCTATCCATGAGTATATACGGTAGATAAGATTCTGAGATAAATTACAAGCAGAACATTATGCCAAGATAAATATTTATTTCTGAAATCTCGTACATCTTTTGTATTTTAGAGCGGGATATGTACCAAGTTGAATGATATAAACAGCAGCTTTAAGAACACATTCAGCATTAAAAGTCATTAAGTACAAAATATTCAAAACGTTACGTCACTTTACAGGAATTCTAACAATTGTAAAACAAAGATTTGAGTTTGTTTGTTTTTTTTTCAAAATATTAAAATTTAAAATTCTATCAATATTCTTACAGAATAATGTAAAATAAATATCGAACAGTCATAGTCCATAAAAATAAAAGTTAAAAAAAAGTTCAACTTTAATATTTTGTATTGACAAAAGCATAAGCTGTACACGACTACAAAAAGCGGGTTTTACTAAATATATCAATAGTTGTATCTGTTGCATGTTGAAATAAATTGTCGAATCCCACATTAAAGAATAGATTATTCTGTTATTAAAAAAAAAAAAATACAAGTTTACTAAAAGGTTATCAATCAACAAACTAAAAATCCAGTTATTTGTACTTAAAAGCCACAATTCTGTTAATATAGCCAAGAGGCAAATACATGGTATGGCATAAATACATCCTACATTTTAAACTGCCACCTGTTAGGTGCAAGTGAACTCCGGCAAGTGGTAATGGTAGCTCCATCTGGCTAATGTCTTACCACTTCTTTTTTTTTTCAGATATGATCAGTTATGATCATGGCTCTCAAAATGTTTTTAAGATTGGTAAATCTATAACTGCTACACAGTTTTTTGTGCTCATTTCATTTTATGTCAGAATGCTATTCTGGATAGAAAATCAATACTGTTATGGGTTGAAAATTTCAGAATCACAAGTTCATTGATTAAAAAAAAAAGAAGCCATCTGAATAAAAAACGTAGCTCTTAATTTAAATAGTAAAATAATTTTTTTTTTTTAAATTGTTTACCTAGTAATGTATAATATTGTTGAAATATTTTTGTTATATAAGGCGTGCTGCAATCCACCACTTAAACTTATAGAGTAAGCGAGGTCACATGGTTTAAACCCCAGCCAATCAACAGCCCAAATACGTGGTTAGTTAACTATTTAATCGCTGATATTGACAGCCACTCATTTGCACTTTATTCATCATTGACGAACGGATCTGCAATACTAAGGGACACCAAAGGATCATATGCAACACTGAGGAACACCAAGGAACAACCAAAGGATCATATGCAACACTGAGGAACACCAAGGAACAACCAAAGGATCATATGCAACACTGAGGAACACCAAGGAGCTACCATTGCCACTTGCACCACACAGGTGACAATCTAAAATGTAGGAGGTATTTCTGCCACACCCTGTACATATAGAATGTATAGAACCATATTCTCTCTATATATATTACAAACACACATCTACATATACATACAGACAGGTTGTTTGGGCTAAATTTAACAATTTTTCATTCCTCCTCTTTTCAGGAACACTTCAATGTATTTGTAAACAATCAACTGCGTTGAAGAGCATAAAGATTAAAGTTGTACTTGAAAAAACTCAATTAATATGGAGGATCAGAAACCATCTGAATATTGGAAAAGATTTACCTGTATCATGATGATTCACACCGGGTATCAAAATGCTGATATCATGACTGTTGCTCAATGCTCTGTGAAAGCTGTAAAGATAGGATATGGACAGCTGCAATGGAGACTACAAAGCTGTGGGCAGCAGGAAGGGTTGCAGCAGGTGATTTGACTGACTTCACATGCCAGAATTCATCCAATAACTGCAGGACAACATGATAGAAAATCCAAGCAAGAACAATGGGTTAACACCCAAGAGGAACCTGACCCTGAATGAGGACCTTTGCTATCACTTGCACAGATACAAATTCTCACAACCAAACTGTCCAATTTAGCCCAAACACCATATATATATATATATATATATATATATATATATATATATATATATATATAAAATGGAATAAAATCCAACAGTATAAGGTATAGATAAAGAAAGATGATAGTATATATTGTGCTAACAAGCACTTGTCTCAACTCTATGGTGTTTATAAAATGTAATTCAATTGAAATTATTTTGAAAAAGAATGAAAACAATTGTAAGATAATTTCAATTGAATTACATTTTATAAACACCATAGAGCTGAAACAAGTGTTTGTTAGCACAATATATACTATTGTTTGTCTTTATACCATATATATATATATATATATATATATATATATATATATATATATATATATAAGACATTGAAAAGCTTAAGAGTGCAATTGTTATCAGAAACACTTCATCTGTGATTTGCTTTGCTCTAAGAAGCTAGTATCCTAATTGTACCAACATAAGCACATCTTAAATTATCTTGCCCAAGTAATAAAGAGTTATACCTTTTGGAGTACTATCAAGTTCAAGAATTAAAAAGTCATCCCTTGATCAGCCAGAATAAGAATAAATTAATTACTCATGAAATAAATAAATAGAAAATTAAAATTAAAAAAAAAAAAAAGATTTATATTTTTATTAAATACTTGTGAATGAAACACAAACAAAAAAAAAAGATAAATTTCAATATTAAATTATTTTAGTCAACTTCTTCCATTTTGGACATGTCATCATCATCTTCCAGAGGAGGTAGGTCAGCATCTGCAGAATCTCCTGCACCTCCACTTTCAGCAACTTCTTCATCCTCATCAATTCCAAGCCCAAATTTAATCATTCGATGAATTCTTGAAGCATGTGATTGGGGATATTCAAGATTGAAACCCGAAGCCAACAGAGATGTTTCGTACATCAAAACCACAAAGTTCTTTACATTCTTGTCATTTTTATCCGTTTCCACTTTCTCTTTGAGGGCCTTGATAATTGCATGGTCAGGGTTGACTTCTAGATGCTTCTTGGCTGCCATGTATCCCATTGTAGAGGTGTCCCTTAAAGCCTGGGCCTTCATGATACGTTCCATGTTAGCAGACCAACCGTATTGACTGGTTACAATACAACAAGGTGAATCCACAAGTCGGTTGGAAACAACCACCTGAAAACAAATGAAAACTTCAAGTGAATGGACTATAATCTGATAGACCAAATCTATCAATACTTTCAATTAAAACAACTTTACCTTCACATCCAATACAAAGTGTTTTTTGTTGTTTTGTTTTTTACAGGGCTGCTAGGAAACCCTATGGATATAAATCATGGCGTACTACACTGCTCACAGTGCAACTGAAAGCCAGAACTGGAGGCCTATTTTAAATGTTCTTTGACTCAATGAGAGTAGGGCATTTTAGTTTTAGTTTCAGTTTGAACTAGCTACTCCAGTGTTGTTGGCTTAAGAAATTTAAAGAAATTTTAGACCTTGGCACCATTAGACACCCCAGCCCACAAAGGAACTGAATTTTGCTTCCCACCAGTTGTTATTAAACAAAACAGCCGGCCGATAAAAAACAGTCACATTTTTATACTAAAATAGTTTTTGATGTTAATTTAAAAAAATAGTTATTTCATATTGTTGTTGTTAGCATATGTGAAAAAAATTAATTTTGCACTAAAGATAAACTAATATTGTTATTTTTAAAAAATAAAACTTAAAATGAACATGTTTATTTATTTTCCATGTGCCTCAATGGATAGTTAATATCAAAAAGTATTTATCTAAAAAAAGATTTTGCTAGGGTTAGGAGTTATTATTATAACCTTACAATATACTTATCATAGCTTTAATTATTCCTATGTTAAACGTGTCTAACGTTAAAAGTTTTATAATTTTTAAAAATTGCTATTGAATTAACAACAGCATGAAATAAGTAAAAAAAAAAAGTGTCTTTAATATAAAAACGTGTCCTTTGTTTATAGTTTTATAATTAAAAAAAATGTGTCTAAAAATCGTCTGTTAACAAACAACTAAATTTTGACGGTGAAAAGCAAAACATGTCCTTTTGAATCTAGATCGCTAATGGGGTGCTTAATGGTGTCTTGGTCCAAAATTTTTACTTATATTTAGAATATCATTTATCATTTGAAAAAAGGGTCTAGTGGGACATTTAAAAGTAAGTAAAGTTGTCAGGGTGACCTAAAGTCGGTATCAGCCAGACAGTGAGGGAGTCTTTATTGTTTTTGTTTCTGCCTATCTGTGCATTCATGTCTCCCCCAATGATAAGTATGTTGTGTTTGGGAGTGTGTCTGTAAAGGGAGGATATTTTGTTGTAAAATGTTTCGATGTCCATTTCATTGCTGATGTTTGTGGGGCTGTAACACGAGACTACAATCAGGCAGGGATTGCCATTAAACATAGCACTCATAATTCTCGGTTGATTTTTTCTATGCTGTTTAGTGATTTTAGTGCTCAAGGGCTGAGAAGCATTCCTGGTTGCATTAGCAGAGTTTTTCCATGCAGATGCCGATACAAATGTCCAGCCATTACCAGATTCATGGTATTTTATTTCTAGATCACTATGTTCAAATCTATGTTCTTGCACACATAGAATGTCAATATTTTTTTTCGGCTGCAGACAGTTAGCTCGGATAGTTGGCTTATAGTTCTTAACATTTCGAACTTTAAATGTTGGTATGTTAAGAGTTTTTTTGCATCTCAGTAGGTTTGTATTGTTTTTAGTTTCTGTGACTGTATTTTCAGATATTGTAGCCAGCACGGTGACCTTAGTAGTGTGTGTGTGTGCTGTTTGTTTGTGCTGAGAGTTATGTATTTTGCGGGTGTGATATTATTTTGGGTTCTGTAGCTTATTTTTTCAAACACTGGGCCAAAGCTTGAACCTCAGCAGAACATACCCATTTTGTTATGTCAACTGGGATGGTGATCCTGCATGTTTTTTTTATATTGCGTACTGTCATCCCCCCCCCGCCAAAAAAAACCCATGTAAACAGTAAAAATTTTATTTTTAGTCTATATCAACTGGATAAAAAGTTGAACAAATGTTAAATTTAGCTACTACAAATTCTAAAAAGTCAGTATGTATTATATTTACAAGATGATTTTTTTTTTGCGGGGGGTCAGAATTTCTTAGCCAAAAATGTAAAATAAAAAATAAGTCTAATGCATTCTCATTTAGTTTTGTTAGTCTTTCTAATTTAATATAAATTTTATCACATTAAAACTCAAATATTTTTGCTAGTTTTACTAAAGTAGTTTAATATAAACCTGAGACATTTTAACTCAAATATAAACCTGAGACATACCTTTTCAACTTTCTTTTCCAAGATATCCTTGATGACTTTGCACAGGCCTTCAAATTCTTTTTTATCTTCCTCAAACTTCTTTTTAGCTTCTTCATCTTCTGGCAATTCTAAACCTTCCTTGGTAACACAAACCAAAGTTTTGCCATCAAATTCCTTCAATTGTTGGGCAGCATATTCATCAATAGGGTCAACCATGTAAAGAACCTCACAACCAGTTTTGCTCACTTTCTCAACAAAAGCAGAATTTTTCACAGATTCTCTGCTCTCGCCTGAAAAATTAGGATAAAATCTCAACTAAAAAACAAAATTCAAAGTTATTGCATGCATTCATCTTTATTTTACTATCTATATATTAATACGCATGTTCCTAAATCTTCTGTCCATTATCATCCTGCAACACCCTCTGATTAAAAATGAGACTATCCAAATTGTCCAAGATTTAATGCAAAAAATGTGTATACAGATTATCTGGTGTCGCTTAATCGCAGATTTCTTATTCGTCCCATTCTATTTCACCCAATTTTAAAGATGAAACATTCCAAATGTTCTTGCGTCGTTTAAATGTCCAACGTAGAATTAAAATGAATTTAAAAAAAAAAAATTTACATGTTTGTTTTATTTGTAATATTGAAATAGTGAATTATGGAAGATATATTGTTAATTTTGATCTTATGTCATTCAGGCCTCCTGCCGTAATTTATGCTATGTTTTAATGAGCCAGCGTCAGGTGAATTCCCAGGCCAACTTTTTTTTTTCCGAGTCGTGTTTTTGTCACTTTTATTTT
>CM042141.1:14641666-14724166 GCA_023376005.1 Doryteuthis pealeii
CTGTTTGCATTTAACATTGCACTAATACCCTTAGGAAAGATATTCATCCAACTACTCTCCCTCCAACTATGGGTAAATAGTAGGGCAGACTTGCCTCTTTAACCTTGGCTAGGTAACCAGTCTAGGAGAAGGAAAACTCTGAATTCAAACCTGTTAAACGCCACTTAAGAAATTGACCTTGTGTCGCATCCTGCTTGTGCGAAGGGGTTGATAAATGTATATGTAGCCACCTACAAAATCAAGTCTTACTGTGCAGGGACAACTTAATAGACTGTATATTAATGTATATTCCCTCAGATATCACATTTATATAAAGAGAAAAATATTTAAAATCTTACCTGTAATATAATAAATGCTCTTTTGATCTTCTTTCATGCGACTGACATATTCTTTAAGAGAAACCATGTCATCACCAGAACTTGAGGTATGGTAACGAAGGAACTCTGCCAACTTCTTCCTGTTGGTATGATCTTCATGAATTCCAAGTTTTAGATTCTTTGAGAACTGGTCATAGAATTTCCTGTAATCTTCCTTGTTCTCCGTCAGAGACTCAAAGAGTTCAACGCATTTTTTTACCAAATGTTTGCGGATCACCTTTAGGATCTTACTCTGTTGCAGAGTTTCTCGAGAAATATTTAAAGGCAAATCTTCAGAATCAACAACTCCCTTGACAAAGTTGAGATATTCCGGGATGAGATCTTCACAATTGTCCATGATGAACACTCTGCGGACATACAACTTTATGTTATTCTTCTTTTTCTTATTCTCAAACATATCAAATGGAGCCCTTTTAGGTATAAACAACAGAGCACGGAATTCTAGTTGACCTTCCACTGAAAAATGCTGAAAATTAGAAAATTAAATAAAATTTAAACATCTTGATAAAAGAAATGCTCAGTTTAACTTGATCAATACAGAAATTAGATAAATGATAAATAAATTCATAGTTGTTGGTTGTTATTTTGTTTAATGGCATATCAACCTTTGTGGGCTATTTAATTCAGGAGCCTTTATCCATAAGCCATGTATTCAGATACAGAGGGAACAATTACCCCAATGGATTAAATAAAGGGTTTAGTGTTGTATACTCATATACACCCACATTATACGTCGGGTATATAATAGAGAGAGAGACAGAGATAGATTAGATAGGGTAGATTATAGCTGATAGATGATGGCTCTTACTTGTTAACTTCTGCTTGTTGACTCGCTGCTTACTGCTCCTACTAGTTCTAACTCGTCGGACATTTTCTCTGGGCTGACTTCTCTTTGGGGCTTCTGCTAGGGGTTGATCTTTGTTGATTTCTTTGAGCTGTCATCTCTTGTTTTTAATATTCAATTAACAAACAAGACGTGGTTGTTTTATAATTTCCAGAACCCAGCCCATGATTCTGAGTCAGGAGATGCCGAGTCAGAGCGGCGACCTACAGGTCTGTTCGCCCTGGATTCCCTGCCGCATCTCACTAAACTAAAACTTAATCTCATGGCGCCCAATCACGCGCTTTCTAAGGGGTCAAGTACAAAGGTTACTACCTGTCCATAACTGTCGGGTAATTTTCCATAGGACCCCATTATTTTAATCTAACTGACCCTAATTCAAAATATTCTAACTACAGCTACATTCATAATTTATAAGCTGCTCATAAATTATGTAACAAAAGTTCCATGAAGGCTCCCATGAGAAATATCGGACCATATGACATTTAGTACCCCTTTTGTGATCTCGATTCATAAGAACATTTTTTTCATTTACACTATCAAAATCCGGTTGTTTGTTAACAGATGATTTTTAGAGTTTTTTTTTTTTTAAATTATAAAACTAACCCCTAACCCTAACCCTTAACTCTAACCCCTAACAAATAACCGGATTTTGACAGTGTAAATGAAAAAAATGACCTTATGAATCAAGATTGCAAAAGGGGTGCCTAAATGTCATATGGTCCGAAACATGTGAAGAAGGCTGGAAGCTGAAGCATTGTTGTGAGGGAGAATATTTTCCCTACAAGAAGTTGGACACACCAAAGAAAAGCATAAATAACAAGGTACTGACTACAGAAGGATAGTTAGCCTTGCTGATGATAGATTAGCCATTTACTGCTATGTAAGAACTGTTCATTTTTCTTCTTCTTCTCATTATATTTCAAAGTCAGCAGAGTGGCCTATTGTTAGTACTAGCTGCACAGCAAGGGAGTCTGTCCCCTTTTCACTAGTGCTAGACCAGAGAGATTGTTCTTGCATCTGAGGTGGGGAGTCACAACTACCATCAGCTCCCCACTTTACTGCACAGATTCAATCAGTGCTACTCATGCACAGAGTTGGCAAGGACTGGTATCAAACCTGGCCCTTACTAGAATAATTCCAATCTTGTTTTGATGGCAAATGTCCAAAAGGTAATAAACCTTATTGGGTAAATCCAATGTCAAATCATCCAGTAAAAAGTAAAATTGTCACCAACCCCCTTCAATTTTTCTGAATTTTTTTCCATGTGCGGACTATGTTAACATTAGATAATTCCCAAAATTTAAGCTTCCAATTCCAAAAATTGGCGGAGTTATGTCAATTTTTAGCTCTCCAAATTTGGTGGGGTTGGCAAAAAATAGCGCCTTTTTGTAATTTATTATTGTCTGTAAAATAAGTTCTAGAGATTCCCTACTACTAAAAATTGGTTTATAAAAGCATTTTGACCCAAGGAATCCAATAATGCTATCAAAACAGTCTTAATATCAACCAATTTTAAGTTATTGATGATTTTTTCCTAGCACCATCAATATCCTGATGTGGCACAGCATCTATGACAAATTTTTTTTTCTATTATTATTTCACATATATTGAACATTATTTGTACCAAAAAGATAATTTGATATTTGCCCAGAACTGAAGCTACAACATCAGTTAAAATTTTGCAAATCAGAATTCATTAATAGCTTAAAATTGGTTGACTTTAAGACTTTTTTGGTAGCATTTTTGGATTATGTGGGCTAAAATGTTTGATACCGGCCCTCGTCAACTCAGCGTATGAGTAGCACAGGGATCTGTGTGTTAAAGTAAGGAGCTGATGGTAGGTGTGGCGCTCCATCTCAGACACCAAAACTATCTCCTTGGTCTAGCACTAGTGAAAAGGGGATAGACTCCCTCGCTGATTGGCTGATGCCAACTTTAGGCCACCTCCACAACTTACTTCTGGATTTTAATGTTTTTGATAATTCAAGAGTGTTGCATGTCATGGACAGCTCAGCTACCAGGATTCCATCCTTAAAGATAATGGGTCAACACCCACAACCAACAGGTAGCCCCATTAGAGGGATTTTACTCCTCTGCAGAAGTTCATTTGGTGTATTCTACAGCCACAGCCAACAGGGCAGCTGACATTTTGGTTTCTAACACATACAATAATTAAAGACAATTTTAAATTAAATATGAAAAATTAACAAACCAATATAATTCTTTAAAGATCTAACAGTTGTATATCTAATATTTGAAACTCAATAATTTAAAAAGCAAATTAACTGTAGTTAACATGAAAAAAAATTGATTGTTTTGATCTTCCGTAACTTATTTGATGATGTTTTAGCTAGGAACACCTTTAAAAATGTCCGCTGTATATTTCTAATGCTATCTTATCGTAATTGCAGAAAAATCTTTCTTCTAAAATATAAATCAAACCAATGAGCCTCAAGTTTAATGTGTTTAAGTTGAACCACAATACAAATGTAATGTTTCCCTGTTACTCTTTGTATTCTAGTATTTTACAATTATTTATTTAATCAGAATAAATCAAATAATGAAATGAAGCACTTTATCAATTTTTTTTTTTTGTAAATATAGAATTTTTTCTCGTACCACCTTGACAGCCAAATGTTCTTCCCAATCATTAGAAAGTGATTTATAGAATTCACCATATTCCTCATTCTTCACGTCGTCAGGATTTCGGCTCCAAATTGGTTTGGTCTTGTTTAATTCTTCATCTTCATAATATTTTTCTTTAATGCTTTTCTTCTTTTTAGTTTTGTTCTCATCATCATCTTCAACATCTTCTAGTTTGATCTTTTCTTCCTCCTAACAATTAAAAAAACAAGAGAATCGTTCTTAAGTTGAATGAGCTAAAAAAAAGAGGTAAATTTTACAGATTTATCCTTCTTGATAATTTAAATACAAAATATGACACAATGAGTTCTTTTGTTGGCGTCAACTAATTTTTAACGAAAGAGGAAAGTGTAGAAGTTATTTTTTTAGTTAAATTAAATGGTTTTGTTAAAATGCAAAAATTAAAATATCATAAATTCTGATTTTACTTATTGTGTTTATAGATAGAAGAAAAGGTCACGGAGTAACCTAAAGTGATATGTTTGCTGGGGCTGCCAAATCAATGATATGATTTGGGGCTAGTGGTTAGCACCTGCTGACCTTATTCTGATGACAAAAATAGCTACAATTTTTCTATAAAAGAGATGCTCTGAATTGTAAACATTCAGTCAGAGTCAGAGGCCGGATCGCCAAAAACAAAGTTTGTCACAGAATTGCTGAAATAAGAAAATTGCCACTAGAAGAAAAAGACTTTGCTGCCAAGAATAACTCCAATAAAGATAAACTCCACATAAAGTCCACATTTGCTGAATTACTCAATGCTAATTAGCATAAAACAAAATGCCAGACAAAGCTCCTCACTGTGACTTTTCTCTTCGACCTAATGTGCAAAACATATTCATCATTATGAATAAAACCGTTGTTATTGTTAACGGTGTGTTATCTCATTTTTAGAGTTGCCAGCAATCAGGGCAGCTCATTTCCACTAATTTCTCAACCCATCACAAAGACGCTCCGGCCAAGTTGCACCAATCCCAGTTCTGTGGGTCAAAGGAACACGCATAGTCGTAGAGTGCACCGAAGAGTAGCTGGCTAGAGACACATGTGGTAGTCACAGAACTAATTCATCTTATCAAGTAGCGTGACTGGAATAGGACCATAAAAGATTTCAACTTGAAAAAGGAAATCAAACACAATAAAGGACACCATTTGAGAAGTTCTGGGCACCTCACCGATTAAATTCTTTTATAGCAGTGCATATTCAGTAACTTATGTTTTTCAAATAATTCCTGAATTGATGTTGAAATGAAAAGTGTAAATTTAGACAATTTCTTAATGAAGAATTTATCAAAATGACTTTTGATCTTGAATCCAAGAATTGGATTACTATCACATAATGCAGTGATGCTGATAGCTTTTTGATTTAGTGCATCCTGGGACACACATATTTGATTTGAATGAGTCCCAGGGAAATTAATGAGTCCCAACTAAAGTTTCTAAATAGATTGTAGAGTTTTTTTATTATGATCTAGGGAAACAACTAAAGCCGTGTAACTCCTAACTTGTAACCTATCCTATGTAATTCGTTTCTAAGAAACTATTGAAATGTATTTACAGTTAGCTTGAAATGGTGAAGGAAGAAAAAGAAAACACTGAGATGCATGGATACGATTTTACTGCGTCATTTTAGATTTTTTGTGCAGGACGTACCTATCAGCATCTCTGCATAATTCATGGGTAGTCTACAAATTATGTAGGTAAGTGTAGTTAAAATTCAAATAACTGGATGGTAAATGGAAAGTTATTGTTAGCTGTTATAATTGATTGACAAGGCAGTTAACCTTCTCTGACCTGAATGCTGATTGGCTAAAAGAAGGTGTGAGAATGGAAATTAGAATTAGTTAGTCATATTCTGGCCATTAGCTGAGGGAAGCAGACATTAGGATCATTTGCTTCCAAAAGAAAAGATGCCAGCTTCTCACCACAGTAAAAAATCCTTTTGGGCTTTGGGGTTTTAATAAAGAATAAGAAAAACATTAAGTCTTGCTTAATTATTCTAACAAAGAAATGAGCAGACACCCAGCCCAGCAGAAGAAGAAAGAATCAGCCCAGAAGGAGATAGCAGTGATGAAGTAGAAGAAGAACAAGTAAGAGCCCATATCTCTCCCTCATCTCTCCTCTTGTCATCTATATACCCAATACAAAAGTGGTATATGACATTACTGGGTGAAAAGAAAAATTGTAGCAAAATATTGTTGTATATAATAGAAACAGAAGTACCATTGTTCTAGAAACAGAAGTATCGTTTCAGCCATGTTTTGTTGTAATAAAAAGGCAGAAGTGGTTATTCCACCAGCTCCGTACAACTGGATTACATTGTTGTTGATTATTCATGAGTATTTGCTAAAGCAAACTGTAACAAATATTCCAAGCTTTGTGCAACTGTTGTGCCTATTTTAATAGATTTTCCAAATTTGTATATGTTGGAATCTGGGTTTAACCATGTGCATTATTTACAAAGCAAAGAAGCACTTTGAACATGGTGATTTGCGGCTCAAACTCACAAACATGCAACCTAATATTCATAATCACCTCAGTGCCCACCAAACCCATCCTTCCAATCAAAAAATAATTAAAGAATTAAAGGTGCATTTGCATGGTTTACTGATTCTTTTCTTATGTAAATTGTATTAAACATTTGTAAATTAGTTATGTTTTGTAATTTAATATTTAATCTTAATTTAGCCTTGTGCATTATTTACTAAATAAACAGAAAAACACTTTGAACATTGGACATGGTGATTTGTGGCTCAAACTCACAACCTAATATTCATGATTGCCTCAGTGCCCATCAAAACACATCTTTCCCACTACAAAATAATTCAAGAATTAAAGGTACATTTGCATTTATAGTTTATAGATTCTTTTTTCATGTAAATTATATTAAACACTGGTTAATTAGTTTTGTAATTTAACCCTTTGAATCCTGAGCTCCTGGGCCAAAAGTACTACAGTGTGGTTGAAAATAAAAGTTTGTTTTTTTGTTTGTTTTGTTTTACGGTTTACCAACCATGGTGGGTCATTTAATGCCAGCAAAGTCTTGAAAGATTCGTAGCAATAGTTAGGAAGGAAATTTTCTAAACTCAATTTTTTCTTATAAACACATTTTCTATTTAACCCATTGATGAGACCATAACAGGTACTACCACCTGGGTTAGAGTGGACCTGGGAGCAATGGTGATGATGGGTGCTCCTCATTCCTCAAACTTCCAGAATTGGAACCTCACCATCAGTTAGAGTTTAATGTCATATCCAGGACATGAAGACTCTCAGTCACCACCTTCTAGCACCCATATGATAAAAAGGGGTTGGGGCTTGCCATACAGGCAATAGGGTTGGGAAAATCATATAGATGCTAGGGCTTGACATGACCAGAAAATAAAAGTACTACAGGTATACCAGCGTAATGGACTCAAAGGGTTAATATTCAATTAATTAATTTGGGGGTGAATGAAAATTGAATTTAGTTACAGGGAGGGCATCAAGTAAAAAGTTTGAGAAGCCCTGTCTTAGCTGATTGTTAGAGTAAAAAATTTCTCAAATGTCTGTGCATTGGGTATATACACAACAAGTACCCAGACAGTTTCCTTTTTTACCATTACAATGAGTGAAGCCACCAGTTTGTTTTGTTCACTAGAAAATGTGGAGCGACAAACAAGAACACCGACAGTAGTAGGATTGGGGTACTTACTACCCACATAAATCCCCAAATGAGTTAGAACCCTTGGTCGGCAACCCATCTAAGTCAAGGAAAAGTCTGACACAAAACCTCTGCTGCCTAGTAGCTTTATCCCATCCCAAGGAAAGGCTAAGGGAGTAAAATCCAAAAACAAATCAGGAGCCAGAGTCCCAAAGGTGGTGTAATACTGAAATCCAGTGCTACCCAGCAACTCCTGCGACACAGTCTCTGCCAAACTGCATTAGCTTCTTGCCTTTCCTTTAGATCCCAGCAGCAATGTGGAGAGGGAGGAATCACTGTTTGGGTAACAGCTCATCCTGCATATGAACCAGCCCAGGCTACATAGTTTTAAAAAAAAAAAATGGACACTACTCCATTGTCTCTAGTAGATGGAAGGATGCCAATACACAAAGCTCCTACTGAAATAGACTGTTGCAGATTCTTTTATTTAGTTAGCTTCTTATCTAACTTACACACATCTTTTTTCGTAATGTTTTCAGTATCTATTAGTATACTGAATACTGATACCAAAAATTAGATTTTTTACTTGCACCATTGTTTGAGGAAATAGCATGAAAGATCATCTACTAAAATGCACTAAAAATCCTCTTTTTTTAACGACTAAATAATGGTGCAAGTAAAAGATCCAATTTTTTGGTATCAGTATTCAGTATACTAACACACAACTTTCGCATAGATGGACAATTTGATATTTTAAAAAGTGAAAAATCGACCTACCTTATTATAGAGTCCAATCAACTCTGTTATTTCACTTAGAGTGGAAGGAGATTAAATGGATTTTTATGTCTTTATTAAAAGGTACTCACATGTGAAATGAATGCAAATAGCCCCAGTCAGAATTGGAACTTTACCAATTCCATTGTGCATATCAATAACCATTATGCCACCACCATCACCACTACTACCACCGCTCCCACCACTACTACCACCGCTCCCACCACTACCCCCACCTCATGGTTATACAATTTGGCAAGTATTAACCAAACTTTTGTTCTTTCCCTCCATTAGCACAAAAAACAAATCTTAAGTTCAGTTTTAGCGATCATATTACAGACATCGGTAAGCCATGTGTTTCGATACAGCGGCAAGATTAAATTCACAGATGAAGTGATGAAATAGAAATAATCTTATTATAATGGAGATTGTGTGTTGAAGATTTGTAGTGTTGAAGTGTTGTAGATTTGTTGAGGGAGGGGGGTCTGCAATCCGACGTTAACTGGTAAAGTAATCTTTCATCACCTGTCTGTCTTTCTTCCTTTCCTTTCCTTTCCTTTCCCTCCTTCGCTTCGTAAGTCAATCAGATGCGCATGCCGCTCTACCCTGTCTTCTTTGGACTCCCGCTATCTATGGACGTAGCTTTCAACATCCGGGGTACCCGAGTTAGAAACAATTTGGTTAATATGGTCAGGACAATAATTGGGGCACCTGAGTCGAAACCTCACATCCGCCCAACACCTATTGCATTCGGGAGGATGCAGGTTCGATTCTGGCAGGCAAGACAATGTCTTGCTCTCTTTCTCAGAGAATACGGTAGTTGCCGTGCATTGTCGCCATCTGACTCCCATTCTTCATCACATATTTAAACCTCAATTAAATAAAATTGATTTACATTATTGATACTGTTTACCCTATCTACATTGTAATAACATGCAATTGTATTTATATATACAACAAAGTAATGGCTTACAGTACAAATGGGAAGGCTAATTTGCATATTGTTATTAAAAATTTGATTTCAATAAATCCGTGCGTAATATTATTGATTGGTTGCCAAGCACATTTTCTATGACAATAACCATTACACAACAAGCACCTCCATTTGGTTAAAAAGTACAAATGTATTGATAATGATGAGTTAATAGTTTTTGATGGGTTAAATCGAACTTAACGGACCTAAATTCCACCATCGTATGTCAACCCGCTGAAAGAAAAAAATACAAAAATCAGGGAATTAACTGAATTTAATGAAATTTTCAGTGTTAATATATTAATGAATAAAAGATATAATGCACCAGTTATTCTATTTTAAAACTTTTACATTTTTTCAGGTCAGTTAACTTTGTACCATATATGTTTGAGGCATAACACAGATTCTCAGAGATACATGGGCACAAAGTTAACTGACCTGAAAAAATGTAAAAGTTTTAAAATAAAATAACTGATGCATTATATCTTTTATTCATTAATATATCAATACTGAAATTTGGTTAATTCCCTGATTTTTTTTTTTTTTTTCTTTCGACGGGGTGACATACGATAGTGGAATTTAGGTCCATTAAGTTTGATTTAACCTTTTGATGTGTAGTCATTAAATTTATAACTATTCATTTACTGAAAGATTCCAGTAAAATAATTCTGATCAGATGTCAAAAAATTGGCTGATTATTGATTGATTTTAATGGCATGTCAACCCATCTAGGGTTATTTTATACCCAAAGGCTAACGAAATGCATATATTATACATTTAATTTTTTTTGTGTAGTTCTTTAAGAATTTTTGCACACAGTTATATATCAAGTATTCCTATTTAACACTAATAATTCATATACAATTTTATGGTTTCAAGTAACTATTTCTGTTTGATAATAATCATTTTTTTTTCACAGTTATATGGCTTCAAGTAACTAATAATAATAATAATCCTTAATAAATGATGATACTTTCAAGTAACTATTCTTAATACAAATAATTTACATTTATATGGTATCAAGTATTCCGATTGAATATGGATACATTTTTATACAGATCTATTTGACCCTAACAGGTCAGAGTGTACCTTGGAGTAATAGCAATGAAGGGGTACTCCATACACCCCAGTGTTCCTAAACTGGAGCTTCACCACCAGATGCAGTTTATTGCTAGGACAACACTTTTGGTAGTCTTACTCTATGGAGGGAATATAGTCAGTGTATTCTAAGCCCCACAAGTACTGGTGTACAGACATAATTATCAATTCATATCCAAATTATTCTATTAAAATGGTGAATAAAAAATAGAAAAAATAAATAAAGATAAAATATAAAAAATATCTTCTGGTTTACCTCTTCTTCATCAGGTTTCTTATCAGCATCTTTATCTTTTTCCTCCTCCTCTTCTTCCTCATCATCAGACACTTCCTTTGTACGTTCCTTCTCTACATAGAGCTTGATTGGATAACCAATGAACTGACTGTGTTTCTTCACCACTTCCTTGATACGTTTCTCCTCTAAATAATCCAATTGATCTTCCTTTAAGTAGAGGATAATCTTTGTACCACGGCCCAATGGCTCAGCTGAATAATAATGAACATATTATAGTATATAACACAGGAGATCTTTAGAAATGATAAAATCACAGACAACAAAAAACAGTAGATTTTTAGAAATGACAAAATCACAGGCAACAAAAACCAGTGAGTCCGTCAAATTTATACTTACAAGTTGAGTTCTTGATGGTAAAAGTACCACCAGCAGAGGATTCCCATATATGTTGGTCATCATCATTATGCTTCGATTCAACAACAACTCTGTCGGCCACAAGATAAGCAGAATAGAAACCAACACCAAATTGACCAATCATAGAAATATCAGCTCCAGATTGCAAGGCTTCCATAAAAGCCTTTGGTTCCAGATTTGGCAATTGTTCCCAAATTATTCACCATATCAGCTTTGGTCATTCCAATGCCAGTATCAATGATGGTCAGGGTGTTGTCTTCCTTGTTTGGAACGATTCGGATCGACAAATCTTTTCCGTGGTCTAATTTTGAAGCATCGGTAAGAGATTCATAACGAATCTTGTCCAGGGCATCTGACGAATTCGAGATCAATTCTCTCAAGAAAATTTCTTTGTTTGAATAGAAAGTGTTGATGATCAAACTCATCAACTGAGCAATCTCTGCCTGAAAGGCAAATATTTCTCCATCGGTTTCAGACATCTGAAAATATTCAAAATAAGATCATTGCATTAGCTCCACTTTCAAAATTTCATCAGCCATAATCAAAAATGTTTATATATTTACTCAATGCCAAACCAGGGGTCACTAAACTATGGCTGTGGGGCGGATCCAGTCTGCGAAGATATTATCAGGACCACTGACGGTACTTGAATTTGTTTGTCAAAACATACAACATATGTATGCAAGCAAGCCTTTTCAAAATTGAAATATGTGAAATCAACCTATCAAATGAAATTGACTGATAAACATTTGAAAGCAATTCTCTTGATTGGATGTAGCAATTCCAAACCAAACATTGACAATATCTTGAAAGGCAAACTTCACTAAACATTTCTGCTAATGTTGCATTCTTTGATAATGTTTTGAAAATAAATATGTTGGTTAAATTTGTTTTTGTGCATCTTAGGCCACTCATCCATGAATATAACATGGAAAGATAAATTTTGCTTTACATCTTTTTCTCAGAGCTTTCGTTCTGGCTAGCAAGTATTGAACACAATAATAATGTAGCCCACGCTCGTTATTTTTTTAATTATCCAGCCTAGTGTGAAAAAACAATCAATACATTATTCATAAGTAGCACACACAGGTTGGATTTTCAGCAGGCACCACTTAGCATTTTTTTAGGACAGGAGGCCAGGAAGCGATATGCACCAAAAAAACATATGCAATGTTCCATTGGTTTTTTTATTTTATTTTTTAATGTACTCTTTTGTCTAATCATTTGTTTGCACATATTTGTATGGTTTTTGAACATTCCTATCGAATACTAATAATTTATGCACAATTATATGGTTTAAAGTAATTGTTACTATTAAATAATATCATTTTTTGCACATTCCTATTTAATGCCAATAATTTGCAAGTATTTTTTTCAAGTAACAAATAATAATAATCCTTAGTAAACAATTGGAGCTTCAAGTAACTATTCCTTAATACAAATAATTTGCATACAGTTAAATGGTTTCATTTCTTCCCATCTAACATTAATATAATTCTATTTGATAATCATTTGTTTGCATTCTATTATATCGTTTCATCTATTCCTGTCTAATAATAATTTTTGAACAAATTTATTTGACTCATAGATAAGACTAACAGACACTACTACTCTAGGGTTAGAGTGGAACTGATTAATTGATTGATTTTAACAGCATGTCGACCTGTCAGGGGTTATTTTATGCCTACAGGTTAGATAATTGTGTATATTGTATTTTCATATTTACATATTTTTTGTAGTTTCTTCAGTTTTGTTTTTTTTTGTTTTTTGTTTTTTGATTTTTGATACACTGATATGTGATATCACATTTTTGAAATTATCACACTAGTCAGTACTTGCTAAATAGATAGCATACTAGAATTTAATGATAGTAGTAAATTGTAGGGGCCAGAATTAGCTATCCCGGATCCTTTTTTTGTATAGGGGTCAGTTATCTGCCCCTAGTTTCTTTGTTATTGATGTAGTTGTAAAGGATGATTAAAAGTCTCTGTTTATAAATGTACACTGTGTGTGTTTTAAAACTGTCCTCATGTTTTTGTCTCATTAATCGAGTTTGATTATCTGCCTAGAATATGAAGATGAATACCTGCATTTAGCCGAGATAAAAGGTATGTCTTAAATTCAAGTAGAATTAGGTTTATAAATTCCCAACACACATATATCTATCTAATACAAATAATTTGGGTCCAGCCACTCCACAACAATATTCTAAGTACCAGGTTGACTGTTGTTACAATTTATGAGAGTTCATGAATTGTGAGCAGACCCTGTAAGTTAGTTTTAAATAAAGTTTGTTAGATTTGAAACTGGAGGTGGATAGTTTTCCATAACCGTTGGGTTATGATTGACATTTTAGATGATCCCAACTGACCTCTGGTACAGAGACGTGGGAATAGTTAGTTTAGTTATCCAATTCAACCCAACCGTCAGAGAGTTTAGATGTGCTCTGAGGTCAGTCTCCTGTGCAGTGAATAATCAATATGGGCTAATAAAACTTGATCAAGAAAACTTTAAGTCTTGTTGGTTATTAAATATAAAAACAATGACTAGCCCAAGAAGACCAGCCCAGAAGTGAGAAGACTTAGAAGAACAGAAGAATTAGAAGTCACCTCAAGTAGACAACAAGATGGCAGCCATAGCAGATAGAAGACAGGATAGCAGGAACCAGCAACAAGTAAGCAGAAATGAAGTAATCAAGTAAGACCATCATCCCCTCTCTAATGTAAATCTCTCTCTCTCTCTCTCTCTCTCTCTCTCTCTCTCTATTATATACCCAAGAATAGCAGAAGGATATATACGGCTATACAACACTATAAATCAAAGATCAACCAACATATGAAATAGGCTCATACAAGTATACAGTTTTATTTTTTATTGCAAAGTAACAATTTAATGCCCAAATATTTTAACTCTTAACATCCTGTTGAGAATTTTTTTAAGTCCAGAGTCCCATTCCTATAAGGATCTATCAAAAATGCTAAAAATGGCCTTTTCATTTAAAGTTACCTGTTATTTCCCTTAAATCAAAGACTTCTAAATATGTTTAATATTACATTTAAACAAAGGCTATCGTTTGGAGTAGATTAGAAAAATGAATGTGACTTCCAGCTGGGCGGAATGAGGCAGTATAGGATATTAAGAGTTAAAACATTCATTTTCAATGACCCTCCCCAAGTCATTAAAACTTAGGGACATTTCATGCCTACATTAGTCTTAACACGTACAGACTATGTAATTTGTAAGTTGTTGAGGAATAAAACAGCAACATAGCCATTAGAATCTGAAGACACGATTTCCTCAATTGTGTTCAGTATGTGTGCATTTAAAAAGGTATGTGTGCGTAAATTATCCTTATGCCTATTAGTTTGATTAGAGGGTATCAGAGTACAAGCGACAGGTTCATCAAGGTTAGAGAGTTGACTGGCTGGGATTTAGTACAAACTCAGTCAAAGATCTTATTTGACACTCTTAAAACAAAGATAATTACAGGATCCAAATGTTAAATTACTTATGTTCAGATTTCTGTAGAAGGAAAAGAACTTTTCATACAACAGAAAAAAAAAACAAAAATAAAAATAAAAAACAACCAAAGTACATTCAACTAAAAAATTATTATAATAGTGAATTACTACAAAGATGAACTTTAGATTTCTTTACTGAATAGTGAAGTAAAAGTAAAGTCATTGAGGTGGCCTAAAGTCAGTATCAGCCAGACAGCGAGGGAGTCTATCCTCTTTTCACTAGGAGATTGTTTTTGGCATTTGAGGTGGAGCGCCACATCTACCATCAGCTCCTCACTTTACTGCACAGATCCAAGGGCTACTCATATGCTGAGTTGGCGAGGGCCGGTATCAAACCTGGAACCTTCTGAATAGTATAATTGGCAATTCAGACTTTGTAGTTTAAAATACGCTTGTTACAGTCATCCTACCAAAGCTAGAGGACACAGTCTATCCTACGATTTAACCATAAATGGAGAGAGAATAGTTGGATTCATACCTTTCCCAAGAGTATTAGCACAATATGAAATGCAAACAGCCTCGTCTAGGATTGGAACTCTGGTTGCCAATAACCATTACGCCACAAGCATCTCCATATGGTTAAAAAGTACAAATATTAATAGTGATGAGTTAATAGTTTTTTGATACACAGTCATTAAACTTATAATTATTTGTTAATAGTTTTCTATAAAATAATTCTGATCAGATGTTCAAAAATTGGTTGATGTAATTATTAGTTAATAGATTTTAATGGCATGTAAACCCATCTAGGGTTATTTTATCACTAAAGGCTATAGAACAGCGGTTCCCGACCAGGAATGCTCACACCCCCTGGGGTTCCGAGCATCATTCCAGGGGGTACGAGAAGCGCTCGTTCAAATTAGATTTAATTTTTTCTTTTGTAATTAATACTATTTATATTTTCATTTCTTTATTTCAGATTATTATCATTACCCTTGTTTTTGTTTACATATATATTAGATTTAGAGAGTGAAATATATATGATCTTTTGATAAAACTGTAGCATGGATTCACATTCTATATTTTTTAACAAAAGTATAAATTGTAGGGGTGCAAGATCAGAGCCAAACTCTTTTAAGGGTGCAGGAATAGAAAAAGGTTGGGAACCACTGATCTAGAACTATGTACATTGTACATTTATACACAATTCTATGGTCTCAGTTAATTATTTGTATTTAATAACTAGAATTGGCTACTCAGCATTGCCTGAGTAGAGGGGTATAATAAAAAGTTAGTCTCGCAGATCCATAGATTGTTTTGAACTTACATAATTGATTTATATTCTAATCACGAACACAACCAATGACTTTCCTTTTTCTTACTATTCAAATAATAATTATTAAATAACTTTCCAGATATAAATAAAATCTTCATTATTTTTTCACAAAAAAGCAAGCTCTGGTAATAGTGAATGTGTATATATATTTACTTTTTCATTAATTGTTTTATTTTTTTAGTTTCCTCCGAACATACATATACACACATACACAAAACAGCCCTTTATATATGTACTAGAAGCAGCTACCCGGCATCCCCTGGGTAGAATGTGGGGAGGGGGAGTTAGTCTCGAAAATCTATTATTACTAAATCGTGAGTTGCCCCATTAAAATCTCTATGTAAAAAAGACCTTGCATTAATTAATTCTTGTGGAGCATCAGAAGAAAAAAGGGCACAAACACTTTGAAAAGAAAAATCAATGTCTCCTATTTTAAATATTAAATGCAAAAAACAAAACAAAAAAAAAAAACATGCTGTTACTATTTAAATTTTGTTTTTTAATCATCTTAACGAATGTAAATCAAATCTTCATTATTTTTGCTCAAAAAGCAAGATCTAGTAATAGTGAATGTGTATATATATTTACTTTGTCATTAATTGTTTTATTTTCATAGTTTCCTTCGGACATGCATATATACACACACACATATACACAATTGGCCTTTATATATGTATAGATGATCTTGTGTTTGCATACAGTTATATGGTATCAAGTAGTTCAATCTAATAATTTTTAAACAAATCTATTTGACCCTTAGATGGGACTAACAAGAACTACCACAACCCCCCCCCCAAAAAAAAACACAATTAAATTACATAAGTGTGGAATTCAACTGAAAAGAATTATAATAGTGAATTACTAATATGGACTTTAGATTGCGTTACTGAAAAGTACAATTGGTAATTCAGACATTGTAGTTTGAAATATGCTTGTTACATGGTTTGAATATGCTTGTTACATGGCCTCGAGACATGGTAGTTTGAAATATGCTTGTTACATGGCCTCGAGACATGTAGTTTGAAATATGCTTGTTACATGGCTCGAGACGAAATATGCTTGTTACATGGCCTTGAGACATTGTAGTTCGAAATATGCTTGTTACATGGCCTCGAGACATGGTAGTTTGAAATATGCTTGTTACATGGCCTCGAGACATTGTAGTTTGAAATATGCTTGTTACATGGCCTCGAGACATTGTAGTTTGAAATATGCTTGTTACATGGCCTCGAGACATTGTAGTTTGAAATATGCTTGTTACATGGCCTCGAGACATTTTAATTTGAAATATGCTTGTGAGACATTGTAGTTTGAAATATGCTTGTTACATGGCCACGAGACATTGTAGCTTGAAATATGCTTGTTACATGGCCTCTTAATATGAAGTTATTTTAATCACAATCTAATTAACAATATCTTGATTGATCAAAGCTCTTTACAAGCCTTTGAAAATTTCTAACAATTTTTTGGGGGTTATCATTAACTCTTTGAGCAAAAATATGTGCCCTCCTGGTGCAGGTATTTAAATTTTAATGTATTACTAAAGTAGTAAAGTCAGCAGAGTCGTGCTGTTTTACGCTGCGAATGTGGAATTAACAGGAGTTAGTATCAGGAAACACTTGAACGCAACATGGAATTTCAAATAACATTCTATTAATACATTTATACATACAAGAAAAGACACTTGTAATAATTGTTGTTTCAAATGATACTATTGACTGCAGGAAAAGTTAATTATACAAACTAGCAAAATAAAAAACACCCTCTGGGCAAAGTAAAAATAGATTTTTGAAACATATTGCCTGTGGGGTGGGAGTTAAAAATTCAATGTCAGCGAGTTTCTACCCTAAGTGAGTAAAATCATCAAATTCATTAAAGGATTAAAAAATAAAACAATTTGAAATGTAAACTTTAAATATGTAACTATTCAGCAAGTAAGGAATCAGACGCTAAAATAATCTCTTTGGTCTAAAATTGGCTGATACCGTTACTTATATATATATAATACCAGTCATGTATTTATTAAAACTTTTTTTAAAAAAGATGAGGACTGTCTAATGTTGCATTTCAAATTTTGAGTGTATTTATTCTATGTTATGACGATTTTGGGTAATGTGACGTAAGCAGTGATGTAGTTTTTGTTACAGACAAAAACCGGAAGCGAATCTCCATTATTAATAGATATAATGAATACAATTCCACTTAACTTAGTCCTTGGAATATTTATGGTAAGTTATTTTACTTAAGACAGCCCTTTTCTATCTATGCTACTATCTGTTGAATTATAGGGAGCAACGAAATTTACATCCGATGCCAAGAGATGCTGGTACCAAAGAGAAGATTTCTATCTTCAATTAATCCTGCTGAAAATTGCAGGTCTATGATTGGCTGGATTGAAAAGAGGCACATTGACCAAGGGAGACAACCCACATACCTTAAATATATTTTTTAGAGTAGCCTATTGTGGAGGCACGTGGTGTAATAGTTAATGTAATAGGAAATGAGTTCAAATCCTGGATGCAGCTGTTTGCATTTCACGTGTTGCTAATACCCTTGGGAAAGGTATGAATTCAACTATTCTCCCTCCAGGTATGGGTAAATAATAGGGAAGTCTGGTATCTCTAACTTTGGTATGGCAACCGGTCTAGAAGGAAAATTCTGAATTCAAACCAAAGGGTCTCTCTTGTTAGCCAAACTATTTTGAGAGCTCCCATCTCCTATCTCCATAGATCTGAAAACAGTGAAGAAGTCTATGCCCTTTTCGCTAGTGCTAGACGAGGGAGATTGTTTTTTGCTGAGGTGGGGCACCACACCTACCATCAGCCCCCAGAGGCTTTACTGCACAGAACAGATTACCCAAGCTGTGCTATTCATGAGTTGGCAAGGACCGGTATCAAACCTGGAACCTTGTGATTCCTAGGCAGATGGTCTATAAACTGAACTATACCAAAATATATTAAATTAGAAAAACTAACAAAACTAAATAAGAACACATATAAGATTACACTTATTCTCTTTTAACTGATTTCTATATAAAACCTTTATTAGGAATTCTTTTAATATTTTTTTATAATAAAAAAAATAGCATTTAATATTGTTTAAAATTAAAATATTACATTAAAGTTATTTGATACAGAGGGGGTATAATCAAAAAATAGAATAGCTTGGAGGTTAGTTCTTCCCATTACTCCTGACGTTCATTGCTAGATTTAGCTATTTAACTAAATTAGACAGTAAAGAATAAATTTATAGTTATTTTTTTTTCAAGGGACAGATCTACTATGAAAAGTTTCAAGGACCCTATTCCCAGCGATGACCCAGAAGTTCTTTTACTTTTAGTTTGATTGCTTAAAAAATTGGGTTCTACTGCATAAGAAAGGACGTTTAGAAAATAATATTAATATAATTCAATATAAAATAATTGAAATAAAAAGCTTATTAAAGATGCGACCATCCCATCACAGTTCAAGATTCGAATAGGCTATTTAACGGGTTTTAGGCATTTCATGTTTAACATCTTTCCTTATAAAAGGTAATGTAAACATTTTTTTACACGCTTCATGTTTCAAATGAAAAAAATTATGTAACGTTTTCATAAATATCAACAAGAATTCATTGTTAGGGTTAGGGTTAGGTTTGAGGTTGGGGTTACAATTTTATGTTTTAACAATTGATACAATTCCACTTTGGAAAAAATTCATAATAATCAAATTTACCTTTATCATTTCCTTTAACTTTTTTAAGAATTTTGTAACAATTTACATGTTTGATTACAAAGTCATTAACAGTATCTATATTTTTCATTTAGAAGAATTTTTTGTATCTTTATCCTTCACAAAATATAAATATAAATGAATATAAATAAACTTTTGTGTTAAATCTGTTTTGTTATTTTTAAGATTACTTGTATTCATAATAAAAAATATTTACAGTGACAGTAAAATAAGCATAAAAGTAGGTTTGTCTTTACCAGGACCTGCAAAATAAGCCTAGAATCAGTCTTGTCTATTTGACCAGGACTGGCTAAATAGCCTCTTCCTTCAAGATTCAGCCTCCCCCCAAAAATGTAGGTCTAGCACTGGATATACAAGAAATAAGGGTCTGGTATAAATGGAAACCCTCTCAATGAAAACTTTAAACTAAAAAAAACAAAAAAAACATGCTCTGGGTCTCAGTAACCACAGAGAATATGGTGGCCATAATTGAGACTAGCAAGGTGTGTCATCGTGATGTAATGGTTAGCAAGCTAGTCTCACATATCCATTATTACTGGCGAGTTTGATCCTCGATGGTTGCCCCATAAAAACATGACTGAGTCAATCCAGTCTGCTGAGAGGTTAGGAAAATACTTTTTTAGTAAGAGAAACGAATAATTTTAGTTAAAGATACTTTCTTCATTAAAGATATTCAGGCATCTTTTTTTATTAAAATAATTTATTTTTATTAAAATATCTACTTCGACAAAGACAATAAAAGAAGTTTATTTATTTTTTTATTTGAATAATCTGAAAATTATGCATATGTTTCTGATCTGTGTTGAAGTTTGCTAGGATTACAGATAAATAGTTAGCAATGTAGATCTTAAAGCAAATTCGATCTTTACCGAATGGCCTTGTGCTTAGTAGATATTTTAAAACTAGTTTTTTTTTGTTTTTTTTTTAGATACTAGTAAGAGCTGAGATTTCAAATGCCACTTTTCAAAGCAGTAAGCCCTCCTTTACATTCTTCCTACCTATCATTTGGTTTTGTGCTGTACTAAGTTCACCTTAGTAATGAATGAGGCATGGAATTTCCTCAGGTTTAGTTGGTAAATCAATAATTACAATTGTCAGTTTTTTGTTACACATTTAGAAGAGGCTTAATCACTGCCAAATAAAAACCTTTTTTTTAACAGTCTATTCTAAGAGTTTTGAATGAATTAAACATCTAATTTTTATTTAACCTATACAAATTGTTATCCTACTTCCATTAAAATGATGATAACATCCTGAGGAAACTTTAAAGTTCATCCTATAGCTTCTTTTTTTTTTATTAGAAAACTGAATTTTTACAGTTTTGTATGATTTTGTTAGGAATTTTTTTTAAAAATTGAAATAGATCACTAAGTAGGCCTGAGTTTATGTTACAATTTATGAGAGTCATAAATTGTTGGCAGACCCTGTAGGGTTTAAAATAAGTTTGTTAGAATGAAAAACGTAGGCGGGTAGATTTCCATAACCGGGGTTATGATGACCCCAACTGACCTCGGTACAGAGAACGTAGGAATAGTTAGTTTTTAGAAGCAGAGCGAACGTGTCTTTCTGCTGGAGTCAATCTCATCTGCATGGAAAAGATTGAATCATGGGCTAAATAATAAACTTGATCAAGAATAAACATAAGTCTTGTTAGTTTAATTAATGACTAGCCCAAAAGAAGCCCAGTAGAAGAATTATAAAGAACTGAGAAGAACTCAACTAGACAAGATGTCGGCCAAAGAAGTTAGAAGAATTAAGAAGAATGAAGAACAGAGAAGAAGTAGTTATGAAGTTAACAAGAATCAAATAAGATCATCCTCTCTCTGTCTTGCTCTGAACTCTCAATCTCATTTATATACCACTTATTCTAGTAGTAACCACCTCAAGCAGAGATTTAAGAGGTTTGAATTCAGAGTTTTCCTTCTTCTAGACTGGTTGCCTAACCAAGGTTAAAGAGCCCAGTCTGACCTACTTATTTACCCATAGCTGGAGGGAGAATCGTTAGATTCATACCTTTCCTAAGGGTATTAGTGCTATGTGAACTGTGGCTTCATCCAGGAACTGAACTCGGGTCCATTTCCTACGACTCTAACCAGTACACCACCATGCTTCCCTTAAAATATGACCTAAGTCTTAAAAACGTTTATTCCAAAATTGTTTGTTACCCTCAAAGTGAATTGAATATAAAATTGTTTGAAACTTTAATGATAATACCAAAAAAATAACAACCCACAATAAGAAAAAACATTAAAATAAACCCTTAAAGGTTTTCCTTAGCAAAAGAAAACTAAAAATGCCACTTTTAATTAATTGGAGTGTGTAAAAAACAAAATTACTATTATTATTTTATCTGGAAACACTGCCAGTCAGTGGTGTGCAGAGGGTGGGGATGAAGAGGGTTCTGGCCCTGGGTATCCAGTTTAGAGGAGCATCCAATCAAATGGAAGAATATAATCGTACAAAAAATTACACAATTAAGTCTATTTCATGAATTTCTATGTAACCAATGTGGCAATTTATGTGGAATCTAAATAAAAAGCTTTTCATAGATTCCCATTGGTTTTGTATTTTTTTCAAATATATTTATTGGGGGAGGGATGAAATTAAGGTATTGGTCTGGGCATCATAAAACCTTTGTACGCCACTGCTATCAGTAACCTGGAATGAGTAAGTAAAGTCGTCGGAGTGGCCTAAAGTCGGTATCAGCCAGACAGCGAGGGAGTCTATCCCCTTTTCACAAGCACTAGACCAAGGAGATTGTTTTTTAATGTCTGAGGCTCCACACTTTACCACACAGATCCCTGTGCTACTCATACGCTGAGTTGGCAAGAGTCGGTATCGCACCAGGAATCTTGAGGTTCCCAGCCTGACACTCTACCGACTGAGCTAAACCGACCCTGGGATAATTGGAAGTAACTAGTAAGTTCTAGCTTTTAATATAAATTTAAAGTTGGGGAGCTCCTCTGTCCAAAAAAAGTAAGACCTGAAATTAAATGTGACTATATCAGTATTGAATATAATGATGCATTATAAAATTCTTTCATTGATTAAATCAATACTGAAAATTTCATTAAAATCGGATAATTCCCTGATTTTTGGTAAACATATTTCAATCTATCAATCGCCAACTATATCGGTATTGAATACCGATATAGTCGATATAGTAATATACTATTAGTATTGACTGTGGACATAGATAGTTTATGCAGAAAGAATGGGGAAAAGTAATTTACCAAATAAAAAGCCGGACCCAAATAAAGATCTACACTTAAAATGCAAAGTTAAAGTATGACAAATTCAAAACCCTCGGTCTGCCAAAAGTTACGTCATATGCATATTTTACAAAATAAATTTACCCCCCCCCTGATTGAAATATGTTTACCAAAAATCAGGGAATTATCCAATTTTAATGAAATTTTCAATATTGATTTAATCAATGAAAGAATTTTATAATGCATCAGTTATTTTATTTCAAAACTTTCTGATTTTTTTCAGGTCACTTAACTTTGACCCCCTTTTGGGGGGCGCAAAATATCAGTGGGGTTATAATACTTTCGAAACTAATTTCAATATAAATAAAAAGACAAAAGACCGAAGGTGTGAATAGAAGAAGAAAAAAGATTTAAGGGATATATCCTGGTAGAAAATAAGTACCTACACTTTAAATGCGGAGTTAAAGTATGACAAAGTCAAAACCCCATTCATTCCCTTTGGTTAAATTAGAATTGGTAACAATAGGGTTAAAGAAAGTAAATATTCTAGTATCCACATAAAATCTCTAGAAATTTCGTGATATTTGTAGAGAATTTTTTAAAATTGAAATCCGATAATTGCTGCAAACAAACTTTATGATGAATGTAATATTTGACTTCTCAAACTAACTACAAATAAGAATGTCGTTCTTAGAACGTTAGGTACCACCAATTTGACCCTGTGCAATTTACCCCCCCCCCCTACATTTAACACAATGAAACTTGCAGAAAAATTAATATTTTCTTGAAAAAATTTTCCATTCGAAAGAAAAAACATTGAACAAACTTCTGATGATTTTTTAATTTTTTATCAGCTTACGAAAATAATGAAAATTATGATTGAAAAACAATGTTTTCATTTTTGCACTGTTAAATCAACTGAAATTTAACGTAGAACTTAAAGATTATGATTTATAAAAATGATATTATTTTTCATGAGGTAGTTCGGTGGTGTAAGTAGGGGGTTTGTTGTGGGGGGTTTTGTCGTACTTTCACACACAAACCACAACCAATGCCCTCACCTCTCCAAACTATCGCAGGCTTTTAAGATCTTTAATCTAATCCGGAAAATTCTTGGACTAGTAGTTAAGTGATATTTAGTCCAGTCTAGTAACTTTGAGTAAAATTAATTACCACACCCGCTTAAGTGGACATACAAGAAAGTTTTTATGGTAATTATGAACTTTTGTTTAGTAAATTAGGGTGTCCCAGAAAAAACAGAACCCACAAAGTTTGTAATAAAGCTGTTAATTTTCCCATTAAACAAATAAATTAGTGTTTAGGGTTAGAGTTTAGGGTTAGTTTAATGGGAAAATAAATAATTTGGGTTCTATTTTTTCTGGGTCAGCCTGTACAGGCTGACCCAGAAAAAACAGAACCCAAATTATTTATTTCCCCATTAAACTAACCCTAAACCCTAACCCCCAATTTATTTGTTTAATGGGAAAATTAACAGCTTTATTACAAAATTTGTGGGTTCTGTTTTTTCTGGGACACCCTAATTTACTAAACAAAAGTTCATAATTACCGTTTTTATTTTTATTATTATTGATAGACTAAAAAGAAACATTACGATTACGTAATCACTCTCCCGCTTTCGAAAAGTAATTGTTAACAATTGAATTCCCACATAACTAGAACCGGTAACCAGTCAATGTACTGTACATTACACAATATATCACAGATTTTAATGAACCTAAAGTTTTTTTCTTTAATAAATGAAAAAGAAGCGAACAAAAGTAATCTAACTTAATATAATAATACATTTTTTTAAAATAATAATAGTATTTAAATAAAAATAACAGCTGTGCTAACTGAGCCACGATCCCTGCCCATTACGCAGTGCTCTGTGGTTTTTTAACGTATTGACATCAACGCTACAAAAAATTTAAATTTCAACTTACAAGTGTAAATATTAAGTTTTAAATTTGTGATAAGTTTCTGACTATTGAGCAAGTATCATTAACTAATTCATCTTTAAAACATTAAATGATTAAGTGAATAAAAAAAAAACAGACAACCTGTCAACAATTTGTTACTGGGTAGCGGTGGAGGGTTGTACATACAGGTAAACAAGATTCTGCGTATTTTAAGTTTTACTTGAATTCTTGTGAATTGTAATCTTCAGTACCCAAAATAGTTTATTATACAAAGCTTTCATTTTCGTGATTTTTATTTTTAATTAATCCCTATAACAAGTATGAAAATCAAATCGTTGTTATGTTTGGCGATAAATTTAAAGTCTAGACAAGTAGTAAAAGAGTTATGGTAAAACCTTCCTCTTCTTCCAGGATTTCTTTTTCTTCTTTTTTTTCCCCCTTTTTTTCCTCTCGTTTTCTGGAAGCTTCTAGATTAAAACCAAATTTCTAGCAGATAAAGTTTAGATAAGAATAAGATTTATAGCCAAACAAAGAATTTGAATAGAAAGAAAGTAAACTAAAATAAGTTTAAAAACAAATTTTAAAAAATTCATAAATTAAATAAATGTTTTACTTTTTTGGACAGGTGTTTTATTTGAGTTATGAAGACTTATTTCTAAGTCTTATCAATATTTCGGCCGCTGTGTACTCCGACCTTCCTAGAGTATCTAAAAAAAAAAAAAGACACCTAAGGAAGCCGAAGAGTTTAAATCAGACATAAGGTGTTCATAAAAAAAAGTAGCTTATTTTCATTAAACTTTAATAATGAAAATAATGCAACTTTTATTTTTAACCAACAATCTTTTAAAAATATTTTTTTAAGTTAGAAAAAAAATTTAAATTCTTTGAAAGAGAAAAAAAATTGACAATTTTCAAAAAAAAAAAAAAATTTCTTAAAAAATAAGGTAACGCAGAATAGCGCGCAAGTGATAAAATAAATTAAAAAAATCAGGAAATTAAAATTGATAAGTTTGATCCATTCTTGATTAAATCGATTTCAAAAACGTTAAGTAAAAAAGAAATAATAATGATTAAAATAAAACTTGACAGGTATAAATAAATAAATAAATAATGATTTTTATACGTAATCTGATGCTTTTATCACTTGCGCGCTATTCTGCATTAGTACCATAAACAAATAAATAATGAATGAATGAATGAGTGAGTGAACGAAAATAAACATCTTGGTTCTTCTTTAAACAACAAATAATATTAACGTACCTCGGATCGGATTTACCAGTGTATTCAATCAGGAAAACAAAGATCTGATAAACTACAGATTTCTTGTGCCAACAAACACCAAATGAATTCCTTTCCGACAAGGAAATGTGGCTGCTAATAAAAGTTAAATCGATCTCCCAAAAAAGAATCCCACCTTCCTTCCTATTTTTTCCCCCTTTGACTTCTTCTTCTTCTTCGGCGACGTTGATTTGTTGTAACAGCGCGACTGACGCGGCCAATCGCTTTTATAGATGGACTCTATGACTATGACGATGACGAAGTTGACCCGCGACAGAAGAAGGGAAGTAATACAATGAGATCATTTAGAAAAAACTGGAATCAATAGTGAAGCAGGAAATACACAAATTCTCGAAATGACTACAACAAACAAGAATATTCAATCTGCTTCTTTACGGAAACTCAACAATAAAGTGAGTCCGTGTAAAAAAAAAAAAAAATAAATAAAAAAAAAAAAAAAAAACCCAAAAGAAATAAAAAAAGCAAAAATTAATTAAAAATCAAATGTGCTTTAATGTGCTATCTATCTATCTATCTATCTATCTATCTATCTATCTGTTTGTCTGTTTATCTGTCTACCTGTCTGTCTGTCTATCTATCCATCTATCTATCTATCTATCTGTCTGTCTACCTATCTGTCTATCTATCTCTCTCTCTATATATATCTGTCTGTCTGTCTGTCTGTCTGTGTATCTATCTATCTATCTATCTATCTATCTATCTGTTTGTCTGTCTGGAAAAATGAATAAATGTGAAAAATAAGAGTTATGAAAATGATTTATTCATATTTGAAAAATTTAATCTAGCTTTAAAACGTTTCGATTATTAAACACACACACACACACACACACACACACACACACACACACACACACACACACACATATATATATATATTTATTTATTTATTTATTTTTCAAATGATATTTATTATTTTTTCCACATACTGTCGGATCAATATCCATTTCTTTCTATCTATCTATTTATCTATCTTTGTCAGTCTGTTCATTACATTATCTATCTATCTATCTATATATCTATCTCAGTTTGTTCTCATTTATGTATATTTCGATCGATCAATCGGTGGATCGATCTTAAAGTGTGTGTGCACGCACACGTGAGGGTATGTGTAATCATCGAAAAAGTTAATTTTTCTAAAGTGTAATGTTGTGCTTTTTAAATAATCATCCCTCCGTTTGATTGCACCTATTGTTTAGAGTTTCATTTGTCTTTAAAAGTAAACTCGCTTAAAGGACGTCCTTGGCGGCTATTAAACTCGATGATCCATCGCAGGCCCATTTATAGAGTACGTATTTTAACTAATTACAAATTAATTAATTTGTCAATAAATGAAAAGGAATAATCCATAATTGGCATGTAATAGTTATCTCCCCTGAGAAATGATGATGATTTGACTGAGAGCAAACTCAGAGAGATCCGAAGCACTATTATTGTCAAGTTTACAAATTAGACTGGAAATGTCTTTATTCTCTACTTCAGAACATCTTAATGCTATAGTTCTAACGAAGATCTAGCTACCATGTGTCATTTTTCTGTGCCACGGTAACATACTTACAAAAACTGAACCATTTTAATATAGATGCAAATATTATAGGTGTTGGAAATTTATTAGGGGACAGGCGACCCGGCTTCACCGGCTTTCAGCAGCCGTATCACGTGGGGTCGGTTATAAAAGCAAGCACCCAACGTTGCTCCTCCTCTTTCTCCTTCCACCCCTGCTGTGGACAGGGTGGACTCTTTTTCCCTTCCACCCTTGCTAGGGACAAGGTGGACTCTTTCCCTTCCAACCTTGCTGGGTTCAAGGCGGGCTGCTAGATTCAACAAGCCCACGATGACTTGAATTCTCTGCTTCTCGTCTTCACACCTAGCTCTATTTCGCCTGGTCCCTCGTGGCGAGTAGGCAAAAAACGAACAGCCTTGCATCGTTACCCTTGACGGATGATGAATGTCTACTACTTCTACCTAAGGAGTTTAGGACCGTCGACTAAAACTGCTATTACCTATCAATTTTTGGACTAAGGCTACAGAACTTTGTTACCAAGAGGAATAGATATCCACAACAAATTCCTTAGCAGACAATATCTCTGCATCCCTAACAATCCCAACTTTACTATATAATAATAATAATATCCTTTCAGCTAATATATTAGGTTGAGACCTGTCAGCTGTTCCTTATAAATATTCATCTTAATTCCACAGAATATTTATAGTCTTTCCACAGATTATCTAACATTGCCTTGAAGGAGTTTAGAGATGAGGCATTCACTACTGATGATGGTAGTTTATTCCATGTATTCACCACTCTGTTGCTAAAATAATTTTCTCTTGCGTTTGCTTTACAAAATTTTTTAAAGAGTTTTAATTTATGTCCCCTGGTATTGTTATTTTGCGCAATGTTTAGTAGGTCAAAGTTCGTTGAATAAAAACCATGTGTATATTTGTAGGCTTCAATCATATCCCCTTTTATACGTCGATAAACCAAACTTGGTAAGTCAATGTTCCTAAGTCTTTCTTCATACGAAAGGGCTTTTAAATCATTCACTAATTTAGTAGCTCTCCTCTGAACTCCCTCAAACTTTACTAAACCTCCATATTTACCAGTAGTCCTTGTTTGGTCTAAATTGAATTGAACTCTCTAAAACACCAACCTCCACGTTTGAATCTGTAACATTTATATTTGTATATTGTAAAAATATCTGAGGTAGGGGTTATCGTCCTTGTTCTACGAGCCTTGCTATCAAACAACCAATCACGGGCCAGCATTCTTTGGCGGCAAAGCCAAAGAGGCAAATTCTTCTTCTTTCTGATTCAGCAGCTCCGGGAGTCGGACGACGAAAATGGCATCTCTTATATCCAGCAGTGCGAACAGATAGCCGTAGCTAAGGGGCTCCGATAACCCACCCTACCTCAGGATTTCAGCTAAGTGGACTATTATTTTATATAACATTCCCACAGACAAACCTTAGTTTGCAACAATTTATGTTATGTATGTCCGTAATACATGTCTTTATTCGAATTCTAAGTTGTGTTTGTGTTTTACTTCTTTAACTCTTGTCTGATAGCACTCGTGGAGTGAATATCATCACAATATATGCCTATTTGTACATTTTGACATACATAAAAACCTTTTTGTAGCTATTATATTATCGTCGTAGCTTGTCTTTCAACCTCACTGTTTATCTTCTCTCTGCTTTTATACTACATTCCATAGGGGTCTAAATTTCTCTTATTAATTTTTATATGGATTATTGTTAGGGTTTAAGCTAGTGATTGTTTTATTTTCGGTGTGGATGCGGGTATAAGATAAAATGTTAAAAAGGAAAATAAAAACTTTGCAGCTGAACGTGTCGATGAGTGCCTCGCTATGCTAATTTAACGAACTACTAAACTCTACTAGATCATTACTAGAACTTAGTATTGAGTTCAATCCTTACAATTTACCCCCCATACACTTTTTGCCTTGTGCCAGACTAGAGTATCTCAAACCTTTTATTTGATGCATCCCTTGTAAAAAGTTGGCGGAGAGGCCTATTGTCGGTATCAGCCGGGCAGCGAGGGAGTGTATCCCCTTTTCACGAGCACTAGACCAGGAAGATTGTTTTTGCTGGGGTGGAGGGCCACACCTACCGGTAGATCAGATTACCCAATCTGTGCCACTCATCCGCTGTTAGCAGTGACCGGTATCAAACCAGCCCCTCCAAATTTAATTTCCATTCACTTGCAAATAAATTAATTGAATATTGAATTACAAAACATAACTAAATCCCCAGAGTTTCGGCCGATGTGCCCTCTGGCCTTCTTCAGGTATTTCATGTCGGACTCGGGAGCTTTCTCGACATTAGGTTTATAAGTTCCCAAAATTCACACTGAATTGTCCAACATAGCGTAGTGGATAAAGGCATTGTATTAAGACAGTTCTAAGTGACAGTTATCTCTAGGCTGTAGGTTCAGTCCTGATTATTATAGAAGAATAATTAACACAGCTTAACACCTGTACACCAGCTATGGTTAGCGGAATGAGAACAGGATACCCCCGTGGATTGAATAAAGGGTTGGGTTCAAAGTTCCGTGATGGCTTTCGATTACGACAAGAAGGTTCGAAAAAGGTTCGAAAAGAGGGTTCCCGAGTTCGAGAAGGCTCCCAAGTCCAACAATAAATATTTGAAGAAGGCTGGAGGGCACAGAGTATTAGAAATAACATGACCTTACACGATAAAGAGACCGTGTCCTTTAACCATCGCCTGATAAGAGACCTTGTGTGATTGGTTAAGGGCCATTGTTGGCGACCAATAAAAACACTCATTACTAGGCTTAGTTTAGTTGCCAAATTGCGAGGGTTGATACCATCAACCTGCCTCTTTCGCTGCGACCAGCCACCGTAAACGGACGTGCTTTCTGAAGCTAGCTTACCCCCCAGAGCTGAACGCGACGTAAAGTCAAACTTCTCAAGCTAGCAAGAGACACTTCTTACCAGAGACAGATAAGTTTTCGCAAGAGCATTGTTTTGCAAAACCCCTACATCTACACTATACAATTGTACAATTTATAACACATTTGTAAACCAAACACACATTTTGTATGTCATGCATTACATATTGTATATTGCATGTTTATGTTGTTTGTTGAATACACCGTTTGTATAAAGTCTTGAGTTGTGTTTCATTACCTGTTGACTTTATCATTATCTTGTCTACGTAATTACCATAAAGAGTTAATAATAATTTAATTATGATTTTAGTCATCAAAAATCTGTTAGCACAGATAAGAATTAAAATAAGACATTTTATTTCAATTTTAGTTTTTCATTATTTTTATTTCCTTTCAAAATCTATGTTTTTATTCTAATGGTAGTGTTTTCACACATACATAATAACAGTTGCAGATAAAGATAAAAGGCCATTACCTTTCGTGTCTGCCAAATAGTACTCCAAATGGACAATGTATCATTTAAAAGAAGAGAGTGGCAAAGTCAACTTCACTCTCTTCCTGTCTCGACAAAAAGTAGCACGCACGCGGGGTGAATTCCAGTCTACGGACAGGGGACTTGCATTCCAAACGAACTCGTGTCGCGTGGCACGCGATAACCTCGCTTAAATATGTAAGTCTTTATTCAAGACTTCTATTTCTCTTGCTTAAATATGTAAGTCTTTATTCAAGACTTCTATTTCTCTTGCTTAAATATGTAAGTCTTTATTCAAGACTTCTATTCTCTTAAATATGTAAGTCTTTATTCAAGACTTAAATATGTAAGTCTTTATTCAAGACTTCTATTTCTCTTGCTTAAATATGTAAGTCTTTATTCAAGATTTCTATTTTCTTGCTTAAATATGTAAGTCTTTATTCAAGACTTCTATTTCTCTTATATGTATGGGGTAAGGTTGTTGTTTTATGCTGGTATAGGCTTGTAGGTTATTTTTGGTGCGTGTTTGCTGGTTGTCTCTTTTAAACCAGTGTAGCGAGTGTCTTCCCTTGTTGGGATGGAGTTGACAGTGGAAAAGGGTTATCTTCCCTTGCTGCCAGGGTTCGCCACTAGAGGGCGTGCACACCCTGGCTATTTAAACACAGCCCAGGACAAACTAACTCTCTTTTAATCTGGTATCCACAAAGATGCACTAGAAAAGTTGCGTCTCTGTCCATTAAGGCTTGGCTGCCTTGCCCCTAAACTATTGGCTTGTGTCAGTGTATGTACGCAGTTCTTTCTACACCCTAGGGCTCCACTGAAGTTACATGCAGCAGTTGCGTCTTTACCGTGTACCTGTCTATGGGGATTAAGTTTTGGTTCGTTCGTACTGGTATCTTGCCCCAATAAAGCTGGTTCTTTACTCTTGTGGGCGGGTAAGCTGAAATGGAACTTAAGGAACGAGACAAAGGCAAGAGGTAGTTTTATGACTTTGGCTTTATTGAACGGGGAATAGTCGACCGTAGCGAGGGGACATTGCCCCTGACCAGGAAATTAAAAAGGAATAAAAGGAAGGAAAAAGAAGAGACAAAGACAAAAGATACTTTAATAAATCTTTTCTAATCTCCAGTCTGATTGTTTAAAAAATCTTTAACTTTGAAAAATAAATCTGACTGAATAGGCGCGAACCGTTCTTGATCCTATCTTCGTCCATAAATAAGCATCTCGAATGAGATTTCTCGGCAGAGAGAGAGAGAGAGAGAGAGAGAGAGAGAGAGAGAGAGAGAGAGAGAGAGAGAGAGAGAGAGAGAAATGGCCATAAAAGGCTACTCCAAACTCTCCAGATTTCCAGAACTTGAGCCTTACATCAGATTCAGTTTAGTTTTACCCAGCCCCCCTCTCCTTTTAGGTGAGTTTTACTCATCAGCTAAAGATATACTCAGCATATTCTAAGCCCCCGCTGACATATGTATATGTATTTACCTAACCCCTCCGAACGAGCAGAATGCGACACAAGTTCAACGTTTTAAGCGGGGTTTAACATGTTTGAATTCAGAGTTTTCCCTTTCCTAGACCGGTTGCCATACCAAGGTTAAAGGGGCCAGTCTGCTTTAATATTTACCCAGAGCTGGATGGAGAATAGCTGGATGCAGACCATTCCTAACGGTATTAGTACTATGCGAAATGCAAACGACCTCGTTCAAGAAGGTATAAGTAATTTCACCATGAGTCAAACATGAGTAAAAGTGGCTTTTAACAAAACCGGGTTTGATAAATGACTAGAAGTGGCTACTCGGCGTCGCCTGGGTAGAGGGGGGTACAAAAGTTAGTCTCGCAGATCCATTATTATTTATCGCGAGTGAGATCCTCGCTGGTTGCCCCATAAAAATGCCAACTGAAATATATAATAATATAGTAAGAAATTTCCATTCAATGATTTACAATTTAAAAAAAAAGATATAAATGATGAATTAATTCAATCAATCAATATTATATTCCAAAGCGAAAAAAAAAACAAAAAAAAAATGATAAACAAAATATCATGCAAATGATTTTCCCTTTTGTTACTTTTCAAATTTGAATTTTTAAATATCTTCCCAAATATAACTCAAATCTTCATTATTTTTGCTCAAAGCCAAGCCCTGGTGATATTTAATGTATTTTACTTTGTCGTTAATTGTTTTATTTTCAAAGTTTCCCCCGGACATGCAGATTAACAGAACTTCCCTTTAAATATGTATAGATTACTGGGTGTTATTGATTTTTCATATTATTGTTTTATTCTCAAACATATTAAAAGCAATCCTATGTATAATTTTATACTAAAAATTAATACAAAATGTATGTATGTATGTTGCTTAGTAAAATGCAAACAGCCCCGTTCCGGATTTGAACTCTGCTCGTGTCCATTCTAAACTACTATATATATATATATATATATATATATATTAATTAGAACACTTACTTTTTTTTTAATATATCTTTCTTTAGTCAGTTTTTTTACTAAATAAATAAGATTACTAAATATTACTGTTTCTAATTTGAGGTACAGACTTGTATATCTTACTTAAAATTCCTATAGTTTATTAGTACTTCACAGCATGGGGACAAGAATCTCTCTCTCTCTCTCTCTCTCTCTCTCTCTCTCTCTCTCTCTCTCTCTCTCTCTCTCTCTCTCTCTCTCTCTCTCTCTCTCCAAACTGTGAAGGAGACAAACAAGGCTATCCTTATTATAACTTAGCGAGTTAGGACACTCGGTGCAGCTGAACCATTTCGACGACAGCTTAATGATTAACACATTCTAGTGATTGTTCCAAGTGTCTACCTCAGCAAAGATATGAGAACTAAAACATGGAACGAAGACTTAATGAAAAAAAAATGGATTTGATTGGTTTAAACGAATGTGCGAAAAAAGGCAAAACACTGAGGTTTCCAGTTAGATTTCAGAGTTGTAAACAAAACACAGAAACGGACAGACGGATTTTGAGAGTATTATTTGGATTATTCGGACTATTGTCCTCATCTTTATTTTTATCTGTACAAAGTTTCGGTCGATGTGCCCTACGGCCTTCTTCGGTATTTCTTGTCGGACTTGGGAACCTTTTCGTATTCGGGAATCTTCTGGTCGTAACCGAAAGCCATCACGGAACTTTGAACCTAACCCTTTATTCAATCCACGGAGTATTCTGTTCTCATTCCGCTGGGGTACAGGTGTTAAGCTGTGTTAATTATTATTTTATGTTACTGCTGCCCCTGACCAGGACTGAACCTGCAGCCTAGAGATAACTGTCCCTTAGAACTGTCTTGACCCAACGCCTTTATTCACTATACTATGTGTTCAAAAAGGTTCCCGAGTAGGTGAAGGTTCCCGAGTCCGACAAAAAATACCTTAAGAAGGCCGGAGGGCATATCAGCCGAAGCGTTGTACAGATAACAATAAAGATGAGGTCAATAGTCCGAATAATCCAAATAATACTAATTATCAAGCCTATAAATTTCAGAGAAATAGGATTTTGAGAGGTTCTGGATTTTAGTCCTTTCTCGGCGCCGCTAGGCTACCGTATAAACTAAAAACGAAATAATTTCTCTAACCTTCTCTAAAGACGTTTGAATTTTAGTAACTCCCTATCATAACAGAAATATTGGGGAGAAATAATAGTTCTGTCGTAAAGGAAAGGAGACAAGGCAATTATAATGTATATAATTGGGTTAACAATTTATTGGTGCAATATATGAAATGTAAGTTAAGTCTACAAAGAACAAGACACGAAGATATGACTGTACTCCAAGGTTTGAAGTATGGAGTTAACCACGAGTGTGGCAGACAGGTTAAGAGTTAAAGAAATAACCAAACAACTAGAAATAGGAATAAAAGACGTGTATTACAGAATATATATAACAATAAGGTTGCAAACTTTAGTTCGTCTGCACAAATGTTTATAATTTGTAAAAACTTAGATGATTCCTGAGATAGGGTATTATCGGAGCCCTTGCTACGGCCTTCTGTAGGTTCGGATATGATAGACGTCTATTGACGTCCGACTCCGATGCTAGTTGTTGAGGAAGAGGTGGAGAGACCCTTATTTAGGCCCGTCTCCGGTGAAAGCTGCATCAGAAGAGGGCGAGTTTGTCTAATTCGGCTTTGCTGCTAAAGTATGCTGGCTCGTGATTGGTTGGTTCGAAACAGAGGCTCGTAGACAAGGACGATAACCCCCATACCTCAGAATTCTCAGTATTAAGTGTATAAAGTGTTTGTGTAAGAGTTCGTAAAGTTCAAAGAAAAGGTTGCCAAACACGTTCGCTCGGAGGGAAATATTATATAATGTATGAGACAAGCTAACTTAGCTCTTGGTGTAATGCTTCAGTAATTGTTTCTGTAGTTGTTCTTGATGGCCGCTGCTACTGTGTTCTCTGCCTGTTGAATTCCTCGTGTTTCCTCTCACGGGTGCTTGTCTGTTCTGCTGATCCAGGGCTCTGTCTCTGCCCCCTATTTGTCCGGACTTCTAGTTGAGGGGTAGATAACCCAAATTTTCGATAATCAGAGCCGATTTATCTGAAATTTTGCCTTTTTCAGAAGAATTTCGACCTTTAAAATTTAACCAACGCCGAGAAAATGGGTAGGAAAAATAAACTACAAATGGTCTTACTCGATAATACGAAAGAATTTATTTACAAATGTCTCCGAACGGAGGCAAAAAAATAATTAAGTTTGCAATACAAAAAATTGCGTGTAATTCCCATGCGAGCGTCAGCTAAATTAAACAAATTTAGGCGCCAAGTAACAATTTACAGAAATATATTCACTCACAAAATAGGAGGAAGATTTGACTTACTGGTAGAGTAAGGATGTAAACAATAAAAACACAATCCTTAAAAAATATTTTCTCTCAGTCAGGAGTGGTAAAAAACAGTTCGAAAGCAATGCAAAGGCTACTAGTCTTAGATATTTCTAAACAGAAAAAGGTGAAGTCTTTCAATAATTCTTGCCAGAAAGCAAGGCTTTTTGTCTTGGCACGTGTATGACGCCGCTGCTTGGTTCAGCTGTCTTTCTCGCCAAAGGTTTCCACTGAGACCATGTGCTTCGCTCAAAGGGATCTGGGCTGGCGTCAGATAGCAGTAAATCACGCTTCCGCAATAAGATTTCTCGTTGGGACCGGCCAATGTCAGTATCCAGCTTCCTCGCGGACTCTCGCCAGCCCACGCCAAAAGTGTAGACAATTTGATGGTTGTTCGCCACAGTGGGAAGATACGTCTTCTTCCCTTGACCCAGGTTGAAAAAAAGAGGGAGATATGGGCATCACGTGACCGATGTCCAGCTTCCAGAGCCAGCCACAGTGGCCTTTTCTTTTGTTTATTTTCGTAGCAAGATACGAAACAAGAGATATTGAATGACAGGCAAAAAAGGACATGCAAAATATCATACAGGTTTTTGGAATAAATAAAATTTCCAATAGATTTGAACATTGGAAGGGATTAACATCTGAATAAATCAATCTTTCTGAAACACCTTCTACATCTTATATATAAAGAATATATCTAAGGTAGGTGGGTTTTCTCCCTTGGTCGAAGTATCTCTTTTCAATCCAACCAATCACAACTGCGCAAATTTTGGCGGGATCAGTTGAAGATAGAAATCTTTCTCTCTTTGTACCAGCATTTATTGGGGTCGGACGTAAAAATCATCGCTCCCCAATAATTCAGCAGAGATAGTAAAGGGCCGTCGTAAGTACGATACTTACCATAAACATTCCAAGTACTCGGTTAAATGGAATTGTATTCATTATATCTATATAATTGATATTTCCCGCAGAGAATACTATCGTTCGTAACAACAAGTGTCTATCCCCTTTTCACTAGCGCTAGATCAAGGAGATTGTTTGGGCGCCTGGGGTAGAGCGCCACACCTACCATCAGTTCCTCACTTTACCGCACAGATCTCTGTGCTACTCATACGCTGAGTTGGCGAGGGTCGGTATCGAGCCAGGAACCTTGTGGTTCCTAGTCGGACGCTCTACCGACTGAGTTAAATCGGCCCTTTTTCTGATATAGAATGTTGCTATTTGCTTCATTTGTTGTTGCCAAATTAAATTGTTTTTGTTCTCCTTGCCTTAGCTGATGTCATTTCTTTTGTTGGATTGTCTTCCCTTTGGCTGGAAGAGTTATCTTCCCTCTTGTTTCTAGTTTTCACCTCCAGGTGATTTTGCTATTTAAGCAGGCAAACGCCAGATTCGAACTCTCTTTCTTCTCCGGGACTTGACAACAATGGGTTTGACGTCTATGTCTACACCCTCCTTGTGTGGGGGCTTCACCCCCCAACACAAAGCCACTTACTGACTTTAGCCTATGGACTCTCCATAACTATCCATAACTTTTGTATTTTATTCCTTTTTTTATGTACGCATATTATCTACTATGTATCTTGTCTCATGTGTATGTATTTCGTGTCTTAAATGCTTCTCCATGTGCTTAAATTAAAGTCCATTGTTACATTTCACACTCTTGGTCGGAGTTGTTTTGTTCAACCAACAATTATAAACGTTTGTGGGCTCGACATTATCATCGACCACGCAAAATCATCAAAGGTCATTTCTTTATTTTTGTATTTTTCATGCAGCCCACTTCATCTTAAATGAAAATTTTATTGTTAATGAAACCAGTTTCACTTTTTTTCACCCATTCTTAGTCCTATTGGATGTTTACTAGTTGATCTAAAGTACCCATTACCAAGTGGTACGCTTTAAATATAGCGCTGCCAACAGTCTCTAGAATGAAAGAAGTTGTGAGATTCAAAAATATATTATTGCTGTTGTAGCAATTAAATTCTAACTTCCACTGCATTCAAAACCAACTTAAAACCTTCAAAATGTTATCAATAAGCGCGTTTTCCTTCTCCTAGAATGGTTGCCTAACCAAGTTTAAAGAGCCCAGTCTGTCCTATTATTTACTATTAGCTCGAAGGGGGAGAAGTTGGATTCATACGTTTCGCAAGTGTATTCGCGCTATATGAACTGTAGCTACGTCCTGGATTTGAACTCGGGCCGACGAGTCCATTTCCTACGACTCTAACCATTACACCACGACCTCCAATAAACAATAAATCAAACAAAACAAATACCCACAGAAGCCTAGATATGCAAATCAGTCTACAATTAAAAGAAATTGCTTGCAGACTTCAGTAAGCGACTGGACATTCCTAATTGAAAGAAAACATGGCCCCGACAAAACAACTGTCAATTGAAACAATTCTAGGCACAGTTGACTGGGAACTATGACGGAGAACTAAAAAGAGCTAGACATTGCCTTGCTTGCCGGGATCGAGCCCGCGTCCTCCCGCACGCGAAGGTAGACGCGAGTTAGGCATTGGACGGACGCGAAGTGCCAGGATGTTTCGGTAAATACGTACATAAATAACGTGTGAGTCAAACGCGGGGCAGTAAGAAGTTGCAGTAGCAGGTTGACTGACGCGAACGACCGAGTAAAGAAATATGATTTTTGCAGCTGCTAAACGAAAACGAAGAGCGTGTTGACCAGGGGAAGGTTTGGCTTGCTGGAAGACTCTGGACTAGCTTGTTTTGCCCCCCCCCCACTCTCGCGGAGCTTGTTGATACGAATATTTTATATATTCCCCCCCCCCCCATAGGAACAACCAACGTCTTTCGCCACACTTTACTGTGAATTGCCTTCTTATGAAAAATATGGGTTACCCCCCGCTGACACTGAACCCGGAAGGAAGAAGAACCCGGAAGTAAGGAACTTGCTTGGGTCGGGGCCCTTAGAAATGTAAGAGAACGGAAAAAGCAGTCGAGCCGAACAGAAAGGTTGAATCAACTGAACATTAACAAAGATACCCCCAACTTTGGCCAGAATAATATAGCAGCAGTACCCAGGAAAGAATGACAGAGACCAAACGCCATAGCCTTCAGTGGAAGACCCCGAATTCGCCAAGGCCGAAGAAAGCAAGACAGTTGAAGTCCAAAATCAAAGTCATGTTGATCGCATTCTTCGATGTGAGGGACATCGTCCACTGCGAATTCTTGCCACAGGGCCAGACGATCAACCAGCATATCTACAAAGAGATATTGCGGTGTTTGCTTCGTTCAGTGCGTGAGAAGATGCGGGAGATGTGGCAGGACAACTCATGGGTGCTTCACCATGATAACACACCTGCCCACACTGCCATGAAATTCCGAGAGTTCCTGGCCTAGAAGAACATCACTGTGCTCGAGCAACCTCCCTTCTCGCCCGACATGGCTCCATGTGATTTTTTTCCTCTTCCCCAAGCTCAAGCGGGTCATCAAGGGAACCCATTTTGATGATGTGCATGGCATCAAAAAGGTCGTGATGACAGAGCTACGGAGAATCCTGGAAGAATCCTTCCGGGAGTGCATGCAAGTGTTGCATAAGCAAATGTAGATATCTCCCGATTCACTAATTCAGCATTTCAATTCGCACACACACCACAATAATAAAAGATACCTACACTCGCCAACAAAACAAACATAAGGCGCAAGACGCCAAATCGGAAGTTTACTCCATCGTAGCCTAAAACAGAATGACCATTTTAACACATATCTGCGCATGGGCTCCGATCGGGAGTTCCGCTTTGATAATCAATTCTTAACATTAAATAAAATAAAATCTGTAAATAAAAATTCGCGTTTTCATCCAATGAAAGCGATTCCCGGGTGAAATGAAAATAACTTCAATTGATCCGATTTTGGGTCGCGGCTCTCTATAAATAAACAGCTTTGAAAAGCCGACGACACGGAGGTCTAGGCGTCAGTCGAACACACACCAAACGAGGGCTAGCAAGCGAAGGATACATCACACGCGGCCGATCACACCGCCACCTACTTACCCAAACCCGACCTCACAGGCAGTCAACAAGCGAACATTTCTACATCATTCGACGATACCAAAAACGCTTACTACCATATATACACAATATTCTGCCTACAACAACAACAACAGATACACCGACTGATACAAGGAACAATTCACTTCGTTCAGCAACCGCTAACGACTACTAAAAACACAAAACTAGCTTGCCTAATCAACACCTAAACACTACAACTGACTCGGCCACCGGACACAATCATGACCTCACAGACGAACAATTCTACTTCGTTCAGCAACCGCTAACGACTACTAAAAACACAAGACAAGCTCGCATAATCAACACCTAAACATTGCAACTGATTCGGCCACCGGACACTCACTGACTTTTTATTCAAGACATAACCATCACCAAAATTATCCTTTAAATTCATCTCTATCTTTTCCTCGCCTTTCATGTTCCTTTTTTCAATACAATTTTGAAACTTAAAATCTGTGTTTTGTTTTTTTCCTCATCACCATACGCTTGCATGCTAACCCTGTTTATTACACAAGCGTGACAGAGTAGGATGGGAAAGTGAATTAGAATCCAGGAGGATAACTTGTAGTTTGTAGCTTGAAATACATTTTTTGTGACAACAGTTCTGGAACTTTTCTGACATAGATCGTAGATATACAATTATGATTAAAATTTAACACCAAAAGTGTTTTCAATTTGTAAAATCTTTAAGTGCTCTATCCACGAAAATGCAGAGCAATATAACTATATATCTCAAGTATTAAATAGGATAATAATAAAACAGGTAAAAACTCAGAGCTTTACGTTGTCGTTCGTCACGTGAGCATCAGTCATTAGCTTTTTTATAAAATCTTGTTTTGGGTGGATTCTTTGTTTAATGGCATATCCCACTTCGCGGGTTATCTATTTCCAAAACTTTATTGTAGGAGAACAGTAGTGGTACTATTTATAACCAATAGCTGGGGGACAAGGGGCTTCATATATTTCCCAGGGTATTAGTCCGAAAGTGAACGTAATACCGTGACTGGAGTTAGAACTAGCTTACTACAATGTTGCAGTCTAGCATGTTAGCCACTATGTCATGGGTATCCCCATTGTCTTGTTTTTTTTATTAACCTATTCTATACTTAATATATATATATATATATATATATATATATATGTGTGTGTGTGTGTGTGTGTGTGTGTGTGTTGTCGTTGTCGTTGTGGGATCCACGTATGCTTCTTAGTTGATATATCTGGTGAGTCTGGTTGTCAGTTTATATATATATATATATATATATATATATATATAATATGTGTGTGTGTGTGTGTGTGTGTGTGTGTGTGTCTATAATATATATTATTTGGGATTTAGTATGAAGCATAGGGTGTGAAATATAAGAAACTCAGTTTTGGAATGTTAAGTCTCGTTTTATTTCATACTAATATTTCGGCTAGACTAACTGTTCTATGTTTTTTGCATCTTTATACTCGCAGTCGCGGTCATTTAGGGTATTATCTCAGTGACCTCCTGGGGTGGTGTGTGGTGGCTACTCTCAGCGGCCTCTTTGCTACTCGTATACGTGTCTACGTGGCTACGTCTACGTTGTTTCTGTGTCGGCAGGTGCCCCTATCTTCTGAGTTGATTTTTTTCTCCATTTCTGTGTATTGAATGGGTAATACGCTTACGCACACATACACACGGATTAAATACAGATTTAGGATTCCTCAACCCGTATAAATATTTCTCTAACACCAAAGCCATCGGCATGGCAGACGGCGGGGATGACCAGCGACCCCAATCACCCACAGACACAGAAGCCAGTCCGTCTTATTATTTAACAATAGCTGGCGGGGGAGAATAAGCGGATTTACGCCTTTCCTCAAAGCGTGAAGTGAAACGCAAATCGTTTCGTGCAGGATTTGAACTCGAGTCGCAGATTCTTTTTCCTCTTAGGATAACCGTTACGCAATGAGCGGTCGCTGGAAAATGTAGCAATAAGAATGAGAAAATTCTATTAAAGGAAATGATGTGTGAAGCAGCAGGAACAGGCAATTGGATTAAATCGTTAATTACAAGATTTAATATGTGATTATAAAAGTAAAGATAAATTAGTTGGGGTGGGTGGGTGACTCATTTCTTAGCCATATTGAAAAAACATTATAAACTATTTGCATATTACTAGGGTGAGTCAAAAGTGAGGCACAATTCGGCAGCTACTTTTGCCGAGGTCATGAAGGTGACGAACAACAATGGGCTGTGAGATGCCGATGTGGATGAACGATGGTTGGTTGAATGAATATAACAAGAGTATATAGACGTTTCTATATATTTTAGAGAACAACTTTGGGCTTACCCTCGTATATGTTTGCTAATTCTTTCAAAAATGACCTAAATGGTTTTGCTCGCATTCGTGGAGATTATATCCTTGTTGGGTCAGTAAAATGATAATTCTCGGTGGACATAAGTCAAAAATGGGTTATCTTCCCTTGCTGCGGTTTGTTCGCCGATAGAGGGCGAGAGTTGTAGGCAGAAGCTGGGAATTCTGAATCTGTTGTCTATATCCATTGAGTGGAGGGTGCTTTGCCCCCAACCAGCTACCAGTAAGTGAACCCGCTAATAAAGGTCTTACTCTAAAGTCACCCTCGTCTCTGTTCCTTCGCTTCTTTCACTAAATTCCACGTCAGCTTACCAGCCCACAAGAAGTAAGAACCAGCTGTATTGGGGAATAGGATACAAATACGAACGAACCAAACCACTCCCCATAAGTTCTAGACATTTTGCTCATCAGTCTACAATGTCCTTAGAAGCGTCAAATTTAAAGTATTCTTGTTTTTGGGGCCAGTAAGTCATTCCACTTTCGTCTATAGTTTCATTAAAAAGTTCCTTGAAGGTGGAAATAATATGTAAATCACTGAGTCCTGAGATAGGGTATTATCGGAGCCCTTGCTACGGCCTCTGTTGATTCGGATATGATAGACGTTCTGTTTGATGTCCGACTCCGATGCTGGTTGTTGAGGAAGAGGGGAGGCCTTTATTTTAAGTCTGTTCCCTTTGAAAGCTGGACCAGACGAGGGCGAGTTTGCCTATTTCGGCTTTGCTGCCAAAGTATGCTGGCTCGTGATTGGTTGGTTCGAAACAGAGGCTCGTAGACAAGGACGATAACCCCAGTACCCCAGAATTCTCAATACATTTACATCTTATACTATCGTACAATTAAGAGCTTATACAGAGTGGTCTCAGCGAAATGTTCAAATATGAAATGTCCTAATATGAAATGTTCAAATATGAAATTAGTCTTTAGTATAGAAAATAGAGGACTACAGCATTAAATAACCCAACAAGAGTTGACATGCCAACCAATAATCTTATTCATATACCAAATGATAGCTCCGAGTTATGTGTAGATTATGTTGGGTAATTTTGTATAGGATGTTTATTTCCACTTAACTATGAGAACAATTCACCACCAAGCTGGTTGGCACCTTTCCGTCCACTACGGACAATGGCGTAGTGTCCAAAAAAAAAAAAAGAAATTAAACATAAATAAATAAATAAAAATAAAATAGTTTATCTGCATCTGCGAGAGTGGCTGAGCAAGCCAATCCCTGACTGCACACAAACTGGGATGTTTGCAGGGGCTGCTGTTTTCTTTTCTTTTTTCTGGCTCTCTTTGTTGTGGAGGCTACTCTCCTCTCCGCCTCACTCCTGTAACGTATTTTTTTTTCACGGTACTAAATCGAAATATGTTACGTATGGGGCTTCACCGTGTCTTCAAAACATACGGCTCTATTAGGGCTTTCTATCAGGAGTCGACACGTTGTATTCGGGGTCGACGCGCTCGTTCGTTTATAAGCGCACACAGAATTCCAGCAGTCCTTCAAGTCCACGAAAGAATCCTTCCTCCTTTCTTTCATTTATGTTCAGGGAGGGCCAGGCCGCGCGCCTCTTTTTCGTTCCGGTCAATTTGACTTGTTGACAAGTATTTGCGGACGTCTTACTTACGCTCAGTATGTTCATTCATAAATCTCTTTACTTTAAGGAATTCGCTGTAGTAAGATAATTAACAAAACTACTTGCCTCTCAAATATGACTTATTTATTTAATTTCTTCAACTTATTGTTCTAGAGAGAGAGAGAGAGAGAGAGAGAGAGAGAGAGAGAGAGAGAGAGAGAGAGAGAGAGAGTCAGTTTCATCAACAAATATGTTTCTAAGGTTAGCCTCGCTAAATTTTTCGGTAATATTTTAACTTCGTTCCAACGGTAAGTATCAATTATCAGGTTTCACACATCAGCGACACCAATCTCGAGTCACGACCCCAGTCGTTCGCCTCCGACTGACCTCGGCAAAACCCTAAGCCCAACTCCTCTCCGCAAATTCCGTAGCCCGACTGCCACCGGCAAAACTGTCAATCCCCACTGCCTCAAAATCTAAGGGTCCCTCGTTATATAGAGATTGCTGTGGAATCGTCGAACCTTTAGACTCTTCCACCAAATTCCACCAGTTTAGATATTATTCCACGTGTCACTTAAGAGGTCAACCATCCCTTCGCCTGACAAATCAATCAAAATAAACTTTAACAGCCAAGAAGTCTCAAAATTCTCAGTATTGCTAGACTTTCGGACTTTTGAACTAAGTCACAGATGATAATGAGAATTCCATTAACCTCTGCTCGCCCACTCCCACGTTACACTCCTCTTTGTGTCTTGTTTAATTAACATTAAGGCGTCAGGCCGCTCGATTTTCTGTATCTACCACCCACGTGTTTGTGTTAATGTGGCATATCCTCATGTCTCTCCCGCAGACATCTTTAAAGTAATAACTGAGAAACCTTAATAGAATAGAATACAAACATGACAATGAGATACGAGGATAATCCCAAAAGTGAGGTCTCCAACGCGCTGGGGACGCAGGGAAACTGTTCGTCCGACTATTGGCAACACTTGTGCTTGTTGTGTGTACACCCACCCCTGCACGTGCCTCACTGTGCCGCTCAGTCATAGATTGGTAGTCGTTTGAATTGGAGGTCCTCATTCGCATAGTTATTCGGTTTTTGAACGCAGAAGGCATTAAATCAACTGAAATTCCGCGCCAATTAACAGAAATGTATGGCGAGTTGTGCATGGATCTTGAAAAAAGTCTGCAGGAGATGAAGAGAGTTTGCAACTACAAGGAGGTTCAACACTTCCTCAAACTTTAAAATGATGTAAACCTTATTGACAATAAACAATAAACGTTTCTGTAATTTCTAAATATTTCAGAGACCTTACCTTTAGGATTACCATTGTAGCGATTGTCCACCCCTGTTGGGATGGACATGAGTCCAATAGGGTTATCTTCCCTTGCTGCAGGTTTTCGCCGATAGGTGGCGGCTGTATATAAACAGCAGCCCGGAAGAAAATCCCTATCTTTCTCTCGGTCAAGCATCCTCTACACATGGGTTAGGCGCTTGGTGCCTCTGTCCATTAAGTGGGAGGCTTTACCCCCCCTCTCCGTAAACTATCAGTAAGTGACTTATTTCTACATGTAACTCTGTATCACTTCATCAGGACTTAGTCCTACATTCTTTATGTACATCTATGTATCTGATGTCTATATCTTACTGTACTTTGTCATGAATATATGTATACATGTCATGTATGTATTTTTCCACGTGCTCACAGAATAAAGTCTATGTTTGTTATAATATATAACTTCTTTGTTGGATTAATTTATGTACACGTGGAAGGTTACTTTGAGCCTTCCAACTTATTATAAGAACATTTATAAAGAAACTAGACACGAAACGACATTACTCCAAGGTTTGAAGTATGGAGTTAACCACGAGTGTGGCAGACAGGTTAAGAGTTAAAGAAATAACCAAACAACTTGAAATAGGAATAAAAGACGTGTATTACAGAATAACAATAGGATTGCAAACTTTAGTTCGTCTGCACAAATGTATATACTTTGTAATAACTCATCTGAGTCCTGAGATAGGGTATTATCGGAGCCCTTGCTACGGCCTTCTGTTGATTCGGATATGATAGACGTTCTGTTTGATGTCCGACTCCAATGCTGGTTGTTAAGGAAGAGGAGCGACCCTTATTTCAGGTCTGTTCCCTTTGAAAGCTGGATCAGAAGAGGGCAAGTTTGCCTATTTCGGCTTTGCCGCCAAAGTATGCTGGCTCGTGATTGGTTGGTTCGAAACAGAGGCTCGTAGACAAGGACGATAACCCCCGTACCCCAGAATTCTCAATACATTTACATCTTATACTATCGTACAATTAAGAGCTTATACAGAGTTGTCTCAGCTAATTGTTCAAATATGAAATGTCCTAATATGAAATGTTCAAATATGAAATGTCCTAATATGAAATGAAATTAGTCTTTAGTATAGAAAATAGAGGACTACAGCATTAAATAGCCCAACAAGAGTTGACATGCCAACCAATAATCTTGTTCATATACCAAATGACAACAGAACATTGAACTTTCACCGCATAAAGAAACATTATTTTCATGATCTGGTTTAGCTCAGTCGATAGAGCATTCACCAAGAAATCACGAGGTTACAGGTTTGGTACCAACCCTCGCCAACTCCACGTATGAGTAGCACAGCTTGAGTAATCGGATCTGTAGGTGGGGCACTTCTCCTCATCAGAAACAATCACCCTGATCTAGTGCTAGCCAAAAGGGGATAGACTCCCTGGCTGTTTGGCTGATACTGACAATAGGCCACTCCAACTATTTTACTTACTATTTTATAACTCATAATACTCATAAAATAGAAAAATAATTCCGTTCAGGAAGAAATCTAAAAGACAATTTTTATAACAACTTATAAAATGCATAACAAAACAAGAGCACAGAAAAGAAGTGTGTATGCAATGGAAATAAAAACAGTCCATTTTACCTACTTGGCAAATAATTTCCTTTAGTTATGTATGGTTATGACTAACTTAAAGCTGCATCATATATATATATATATATATATATATATATATATATATACATATATATAATTATAGTTTACAATACATTTAAGAGTCCGTTTTACCAATGGTTTCGGAGCCTCACCTTTAGGTGGTAAAACGGACTCTTAAATGTATTGTAAACTATAATTGAATAAATACAGCTCTTACAGAAGTAATTGAGCACTTTATTATCATTTCTCCAATACTAATGTGGGGATTATCTTCACATTTGCCTGGAAGAGTTATCTTCCCGCTGGTTGGCGCTTGTTCTCACCAGGGGCTATGGTATTTAAGTGGCTGATTCAAACGCTGCTTCCTCTTTTAGCTACATCTCTGGAACTAGCACATGGGTTAGACCATTGTCACACTCTTCCTGTGGGGGCTTCGGCCTCCCCCCCCATCACCAGTAAGTGATATTGTATGTAACGGACTCTCCAGTCCTTTTATCTCTACTCTTTATGTTATGTACATGTATGTTATTATTTTCTGTATCTTGTCATATTCCTGTGCTGTTATCAATATAAAATGTTTTGTCCCACAAACGTGTCGGAGTTTGTTATGTTTCAACTGGTTATAGCATAGTTATAACCTTGAACCCTACACTAACAAGGAATTAACTATATATATATATATATATATATATATATATATGGTTGGCATCCTTCCGTCTACTAAAGACGATGGTGGAGTGTCCACTTTTTTTATCTGCAACTGCGTGAGTGGCTGAACAGACCAATTTTTGAATGACAGTCTCTGGTGCAGTGACTGCAAACAAACAGTGCTGCTTGCTGGTGATGCTGTTTGTCTCTCCTTCATTTTGGCTCTCTTTTCCGTGGCGGCTACTTTCCTCTCTTTTTCACTCCTTTTCGTTCCTTGTTTGACGAGGAGGGGTCAGGTCGCACGGTCTTCTGCACAAGCCTCCCATGTGTTGGTGCTCATGTGGCATGTCTTCATGTCCCTCTTGCAGACATCTTTAACGCACAGGTGTGGTGTGTTTTAAAGATGTCTGCAAGAGGGACATGAAGACATGCCACATCAATATATATATATATATATATATATATATATATACTAAAGCTGAGTGAATCAATGATTGTTTTCTAAAGGCTTTTTTCCTGTTTAGTTTAATGACACAAAAATCATATCAAAATATTCCTTAGTTTTAGGATTGAGGTATGTTTGAAAAAAATTCCATTTTAATTGGTTCTAATTTGTCGAATTTGCAATTAAATAAAAAACTGACTCATTACTTACTTTATATTCTGTCTGTCACTTTCCCCCTCTCTATGTATATCTTGATTATCTCCTCGTTATATGTTAGTTTCTCAGTGAGTGTATATATATATATATAGAGAGAGATTGGAGAGTGTGAAATGTATTTGTATGTTAAGTTTCATAAGCAGCCAGTAACTTCTGAACACCTTGGCTATTAATAAATTTAAATCAGATCAAACGTTTCTTTTCTTAAAAATCTTACAAAATGATTTTAATGTTTTTTTTTTAATTCTCCAGACGTATTTATTCTTTTAAAAAAATTTAATTCACTTTGCAAACTCACTTTTACCTAATCCCAATTATCTATTTAGAGCTCAATGGGTGACCCAACACGTCACGTTTTGTCTAGTATATATATATATATATAAATATATCATCATCAGGTCATGCTGACAGCACAGGTTCCCATAACTCTCTCTTTATTGATCTTACAGGTCTTCTGCATGACATCCAGAATGTACACAGAGCTGATTAATGTATGTTTATGCTGGTTGGCCTACACTGGTGTGTGCATGTGCATGTGCCCACAGGAGAACATCACTTATGAGTTCATCCTTGCTTCTCCAGCAGTGTCCAGCATGTCTTGTTCATCTTACTTGGATGGTTTGTATGATAGGAGGAAAGTGGCCATACAGTTGCTTTTTTTGTTGTTGAGTGCTGCTTCCAAGATTTGTTCAGGACAGCATTCAGCATCATTGTGTAATTCCCATCTTTTTCTCTAGACATTTCCAAGTGGTACAGCCATACAGTAGGACTGAAATGGCTACAGCTTAGAAGAATTCTCGCTTTATCTTATCAGTATATATTTCAAGGAAGAATACAACAGAATGGACAGAACCTAGCAGCAAGCTAACAGCTCCGGACCTTCAGAAATCTTCTGACGAAGAGATCTTTATCTTGAAATATTAAGAATAAATCAAGGTAAACAAACAACATCACAGTTATCTCATTTTTCCTCATTGTGATAGCCTTAAAAACCAACCTTCAAACCAATATAAACACAATGCTTCAAGAAAATTATAAAACTCTTTTATATATATATATATATATATATATATATATATATATATATGCCAATGTCATGAGGGCCCCAGTCCTCTGAAGGTGACATCTACAGATGGACTAAGCACATATCTTCCAACTAAATATGGAGAGTGAAGCTGTATTTACCAAGACAGAAATGAATGATGAACACACTCTCAAGAGCTTCAGAATAGAAACCACACAACAAGATGCAAAATATGAGGTGTGTTGAAACAGTAGACTGAAGCTGTGTTACATAATTCATAAGCAGGTTATGAATTATGTATGTACCTGGAGTTAGAATATTTGAATAAAGTTTGTTAGAACGGGGATTCAGTGGAAAGTTACTATGGCCGATGATTGAAAATCAGTGACATTCTCTGACCTTCCAGCATGCGATTAAGTGTGAGATAGTTTTAGATCAGATGCAACAGAGATTTCAGAGCGAGTGGACTTGAAAGTCGCTCACTCTGATGTTGGTCTCCCCGCAGCAGAAACATGGGCTAGGTTGTTGTATATTTGTACATATCGTCTTATTTGTTAAGTAATTTGAAACAAGAGATGACAGCCCGAAGAAATCAACAAAGAAGATCAACCCCCAGCAGAAGCCCTGAAGAGAAGTACGCCGAACAAGAAGAATATGGTGGCTGTCCGAGTTAGAAGCGGTAAGCAACAGTAAAAGCTGTATTTACTAATACAGAAATGAAAGAAACATTTTCTGTTTAAATCAAATTTATGGACCTAAATTCCACCATCGAATGTCACCCCGTCGAAAAAAAATATACCAAAAATCATTTAATGAAATTTTCAGTGTTGATATATTAATGAATAAAAGATATAATGCACCAGTTATTTTATCTAAAAACTTTTACATTTTTTCAAGACAGTTAAATTTGAACCACATATCTTTGAGGCGTAAAACAGATTCTCAAAATACATGCTTCAAAGTTAACTGACCTGAAAAAATGTAAAAGTTTTTAAATAAAATAACTGGTGCATTATATCTTTTATTCATTAATATATCAACACTGACAATTTCATTAAATTCGGTTAATTCCCTGATGTTTGTTTTTTGGGTTTTTTTTTTTTCGGTGGGTGACATACGATGGTGGAATTTAGGTCCGTTAAGTTCGATTTAACCCATTTTATTTTAGTCTTCTTATCATTCAGCACACTTACTACTGAATGGCCCTCCACATCCTCAAATTTTACCTTTGAGACGAATTTTCAGTTTAAGAAATAAGAAAAAGTCACTCTTCACTAGGTCTGTTGAGTATGGAAAGGGCTGCACTTGCACAAACCTGTGTTTTGACAATTAATGAGTGCCAAGATAAAGCCTATTCTCCTGGCTGGGGCATAGAATATGCTGCTACACCTCTACAGAGGAGTAAGACCCTCCACAATGGGGCCACCTGTTGGCTGTGGGTGGCAATCCATGATGCTTATGAATGGGATCCTAGTAGCTGAGCAGTCCAGGTGAAACACTCTACTCTTTTTTTTTAGCTCTTAATTGGGCTAGATGGCTGGTCAGAGAGGCCCCTCTAATCAATTGGTTGGTCATATCAAGCCGTACCAACCATATAATTTTCACAACTTGCTATTAGGGCAATCTCCAAACCCTTTTAATTATATATGTGCTACAAGGTGGTGGCTGAGGGTTTTAGTGTCCTGGTATGTTGTTAAACTGCATCTAGTGGTGAGGTTAAACCTCTGGGGAGTGTGGAGTACCCCTTTATTGCCATTACTCCCAGGCCCACCCTGACCCGGACAGAGGAGTAATACATGTTAGAGTTTTATCTATGGGTTAACTAGATCAAAAAATTAGTTATTAAAAAATGTGTTTTAAAAAATTTGAATACCCAACAAGAATGAATAAAACAGGAATGTTTTCAGCATAAAATAACCCAAGGGTTGACATGCCGTACAAACCAACCAACCAACCAACCAACCAACCAGATGAAGCATATCTTATTACCCCCTAGACTACAGGATGATATTTTGAACTTTGTCAACTCAACTCTCTCCTGGCTGCTAGCTTTAGATAATAATAATAATAATAATATCTTTTCAGCTAGTATATTAGGTTGATACCTATCAGCTGTTCCTTATATTTAAAATATTCATCTTATTTCCACTGAATATTTATATTCTTTCCACAATTCATCCAACTTTGCCTTAAGAGTTCAGAAATGGAGCATTCACTACTGATGATGGTAGTTTATTCCATGAATCTACAACACTGTTACTAAAATGATTTTGCCTTATATTTATTTTGCAAAATGTTTTTGAGAGTTTTAATATATGACCCTTGGTATTGATTTTTTGAGCAACATTCAATAGATTAAAGTTTGTTGAATAAAATTCAGGGGTATATTTATAGACTTCAATCATATCTCCTCTGGTTTGTCGATAAGCCAAACTTGGTAAGTCAGTCTTCCTAAGCCTTTCTTCATATGAAAGGTTCTTTAATTCACTCACTATCTTAGTAGCTCTCCTCTGAACTCTCTCGATGAGTTTTATGTTCTTGATTAGACTTGGACTCTAGACCACAATTTTATCTATTTGCACCAAGTAAACACTTGCTTACAATATTACAATTACATTTCTGTAGCTGGATTATGAAACTTGGATACAAGGCAAAAATGCACAGATACTACACTCTCATCCTAGCAGAAGTTTCAGAGAGAAATGAACAAAGAAAGAAAAAAAAAAAAAAAAAAAACAAGTAGAAAAGGTAATACTGTTCAATATACAAGGTGTATCAAAAAAGTATTGAGATTTTTTGTACTTTTTCTTACACCTTGTATTCTGAAAAAAAAAAAAAAAAAAAAAAAAAAGAAAAAAGTTCCATTCATTAATTTTTTCCAGAATACAAGGTGTGTCAAAAAAGTACTAAGTTTAAAGCTGTATTTACCAAGATAGAAATGAAGAATGTATATAAAAACAAATTTTGTTAAACACAACAAAATCCAAATGGCTTTGTATTTTTTCGTTTTTATTTTTAATTTCTAACAATGTTTTCGATTTCCTCATGAAAAGAATTTATGAATAGTCCGAAATTCCGAGTACTTTCAGTTCTACATAGAACCGTTTTCAAGGAATCAAAGGTAAGTTATTACATATTAAATGTAAAAATGAAAATGATGTTTGCATTTTTGGGGACCTTGAATTACAATATATATATATATAAATGAAAACCTTTAGGTATCAGATATAAATTTATTTCAACATTTTTTCTTCTTGAAATCTGATTAAAGATGACAGACTGGGTGGGGGTATTCAGAGATGCTGATAGGTACGCAAAAAATCTAAAAGGACGCAGTAAAATCGTATCCATGCATTTTCCTTTTTTCTTCTCTCACCATTTCAAACTAACTGTAAATACATTTCAATAGTTTCTTAAAAATGAATTATACAGGATAGATTACAAGGTAGGAATTAGGCAACTTTAATTGTTTCCCCAGATCATTAATAAAAATCCTACAATCCATTAAGAATCTTTAGTTGGGACCCATTAATTTTCCCGTGGACTCATTCAAAAAATAAATGGGCATCCCAGGACCCACTAAATCAAAAAGCTATCAGCATCACTGTGTATTTTAACTCTTAACATCCTATACCTCCTCATTCCACCCGGCCAAAGTCACATTTGTTTTCCTAATCCACCCCAAACGATAGCCTTTGTTTAAATGTTATATCAAACATATTTAGCAGTCTTTGATTTATGGGAAATAACAGGTAACTTTAAATGAAAAGGACATTTTTATCCATTTATTGATATATCCTTATAGGAATGGGGCTCTGGACTCAGAAGATTCTCAACAGGATGTTAAGAGTTAATAGATTAAAAGTGGATAGGACAGATGTTATTAAATACAAAAGTGTTGCTTCTGTAACAATATTTTTTTTTTCAAATTTTACTTTTCTGTTTCTTGTGTTGTACATATGGACAACACACCCACACACACAAATTTTAGATTTTAAAATTAATTTTTTTTTTTTAATTTTGAATTTTTTTCACGTTTATGCATATGTGTGTGTGCCTGTATGTTGCATATTGATGAGCTTTCAGAATGAATTGACAGGAGAGAATGGGGTGGTAGAAGGGTTAAAGAGGCAAGGAAATGATGAGTTTATCAGATATTCATGTTGAGATTTGTAGTCAAATCTCTTTCCAAAGTTAACTGGTTTGGGGTTTTTTGAAAGGTTGTATAAAGTACACCCTCATCCATAAAATTCAAGTTTCATATTAAAACCTTTTTCTGTATACATATACATAAGCACACATACATATATATGCATGTGTTTGCTTGTGTGTGCATGTATGTTATATCTTGATGAGTGAGGTTGCATGCACATACACACATGTAAAAAGATGTTTTTATAAAGCTTAAAGTTATTATATTTGCACTTGAAAATAACCTCATTTCTCTGATTATGAAGTTCATTTCTGTCTTTATACTTGATTATTGATATTTTTTTCTAGACATAGCTGGCATTTATTCCAGACATTTGTTGGGCGTTGTTGATTTTTTTTTTTAGCAATTTGCCAATCGATTTGTGGGTTCACGTTTCTTTTCGTTAGTTTCCAAAAATGCTTTGATAGTGCAGTTTGGCTCCTCAATTTCTCATTTGTGAATGATTATCTGTGATTGTAGCATCTTAGTTTTCATGAAATAAAGGAAATTCCAAAATATGTCATTTTTTTTCCAATGTTCTTTCCTTTGGGAAGATTGATGCTTGGTTCACAATGTTTTTGGATGTACATAATCCTTTGAGTGGACACTTGCTTTTTACTTTACAGTTACAGGTGGATTCATTAGCTATTTTATTAGTGTTGTTTTTGTATTTATTTTTGTTGTGTGCATTAATTCATATTGCTGATACATGAGTAACTAATTTTGAGTGTTTTTCTGTTAAATGTTTTATTTAGTCGGTTAGTTTGAGGAAGAATTCACCTAATTTTAGCTAGTTTGCAATAAGAGGGCTTGAACTGTATGATTTTATGTTTTCTATGTTCAGATTTGTTAATTTTTTGATATTTTAAGAATTCTTGATATGATAGTTCTTGTGTGAATCCACTATTTTGGAGTGCTTTATTATATTTTTTTTTTCATTGAATATTTTTTTATTTGATGATAGTTTATTAATACTAGTATTAATGGCATTAGGTATATGTTTAATTATGTGTTTTGGGTGGTTGGAGTGAATGTTTATATATATATATATATATATGTGTATGTGTGTGTGGGTGTTTGGTTGTCTTTATAGAAAGGTTTAAATGAGTTATTAGATAGGTTAAAAGTTCAATCTAGAAAATTAACAATTTTACGATTAGATGAAATGTCAATTTTGAAGCTTAGAAATTTAAATGATTTTATCTTTTTTGTATCTTGATGATAATGGACCATTGCTATTTGGGATCACCACCCATCCATCATCTCTATAAATCCCTATTTTTGTGGGGCCTACAATCCTACTAAGTATGTTTATGATATGATATATAATTATCAAGTCATAATTGTGCAGAATCAAATGATCTTATAGGTACATCAAAGTTATGATTACTGTCCATATATTATTATTGTTGTCTATAAATAGTTTTCCTGCATGCACGTATTACGTTTATTTGTTCATTGGTTATATTTGTTATGGTTTGGGCAAATTCTGGAGTATTTATTAGGGTATCTTTGGAAATTGATGAATAGAAATCAATAATATCAAATTGCATGAGTGTTGCTTTCTTTTTGTTTTTAATACTGGAAAACCATTTAATGGTATCATAAGAATTATTCCATAAATTGTAGTTTAATTTTTCCTGTAGGTTGAGGACAATATTTTTGATAATGTTTTGTGGGATTGATTAATCTGACTTGTTTGTTGTTTATGAAGTTGAATTTTTGGTCCTTAAAAGTTTGATGTATGTATTTTTTTTAGATTGATTTTCCCCATTTTGTCATTTTTGTAAAGTGGATGGTTTCATTATTTATTCGAGATACAATATCATGTTGGTCTATTTTATATTTAGTTGTGATATCATCAGTTAAGAGTTTATTGTATTTTGAGGGATTGATTTTATAAAAGTTTTTTGATTATTCATATTTGATTTATCAGTTTCCTGATTATATTTTGCTCTGTATATATGTATGCATGTTTATATATGTAGGTACATGTAAACTTTATTTATATGTATGCTGCGCTCTTACTTTTCATGGTTGAATCCCATCATGGAAATATTTTATATCATTCACCAACATACATGTTGGCTGTCGACTCGTGCTTGAGTAAGACCATTTCCTGTTTTTTTTTTTCATATTTAAGTGCCAGTAGCATTTGACACTGTATCCCTGTGTGTTCTCAGATAACTCACCAGGCCAGCTCTGGAGAGACATACCCTTCCACATAAACTACATGTTTGAATTTCTCTACTTTGAATGTTGCTGGGTTGAAAATTATCCTAATAGTCTGCTTCAATTTTTGGTGTTTAATTCGGTTGGATTCAAATTCTTTCACAGACCAGTGTATATATATATATATATATATATATATTTAATAACCGTCATCAAATACGTGAAGCATATGTGAAACCCTTACAATTTTAATATAAACATATATATGGAAAAATCAGTAAAAACACCACATCATAGTATAATGCCCTTAGAGAATAAAGCAATTTCCAGTCTAGTTTCTAAGTCAATGATGATTTTGTGGTGTTTACATGTTTGGTCCTTGATTTGGTCTCAGTGCCTTTACTTAATCATCCCATGTTGTTCGTATGTGACACGAGGTTGACTTAATGTGAGCTGCCCAGCAGGAATTCAAGCCAGCAGGAGAGGGATGCAATTCCCAGAACAGTACTTTTTTTGTTGGGCATACAGTAAGGGTATTATTCTAAGCACCTCCGACAGGGTTGATATGTGATATCCTCTAACTACGGATGGAAGAATGTGAACAATGTACCCCCATGGATTGAATAAAGGGTCTGGTTAAAAATTCCTAGAAGGTTACTATGACAGACATCTGATGAAGATACAATGGTCGAAACGTTGTGATTATAATAACAATCAAGATAAGGATACTAGCCTGAGTATATCAGTCTATAATCATTCAGAATTTATGTGTTTGTCTTTAGATATTGGTCTTAAAAATGATTGCATGCATATTGACTTTAGAATTTTTTCCTTGGACTGTCAGCATGTTTTCATAAAATCTCAATTTTCGCCTAAATGATTTCCTTGTTGAAAAGCTTTTGACCAGTGTGTCAGCATGTGTGTCTTCAAAGCTGAACTTCTTGAAAATTTTGCAGAACATCGTTCACATTGGAAGGGTTTTTCTCCAGTATGTGTTCGCATATGTTTAACTAAATCGGAATTTTGCAAAAATCTTGCCTCACATATGTCACATTTGAATGGTTTATCTCCTGTGTGTATTCTCATGTGTCTTCGTAGATGTGAATTTTGTGAGAACGTTGAACTGCATATGATACATTCAAAGGGTTTTTCTCCAGTATGTATTCTCATATGCTTAGTCAAGTCACAGTTTCGTGAAAACTGCGAATCACACAAATCACAGGGGAATGGTTTTTCTCCAGTGTGTGTCCACATGTGACTCCTCAGATATGCATTCTCGGTAAAGCTTGATCCACATATTTCACAGCGAAATGGCCTTTCATCAGTGTGCCCCCACATGTGCTTCCGCAAATGTGAATTCTGTGCGAATGTTAAGCCACATACTTCACAACGGTAGGGCTTTTCGCCTGTATGGGTGCGTAGATGGTTTTTCAAGACTGACTTTTCAGAAAACTTTGATTCGCATATATCGCACTCGAATAATTTTTCTCCTGTGTGTGTCCGAATGTGTCTTTCTAAATCAGAATTTTGGGTAAATTTAGCACCACACTTCTCACAGTGGAATGGTTTTTCTCCGGTGTGTGTTTGCATATGTCTTCTTAAATTGAAATTTCTTGAAAATTTTGATCCACATATTTCACATTGAAATGGTTTTTCTCCAGTGTGTATTTGCATATGCATACTCAACTGAGACTTGGAAACGCATTTTTTGTTGCATACATCACAAAAGAAAATCTTTCTTCCCGTCTCCGTTTCTTCATAAGAAATATCTGGAACATTGACTGTGATATATTGGTTGTTTGTATCATTCACTGCTTCCATATCTGAAAAGGTAAATAAAGCAAAATTGGGAAGGACAAATCTTTATGGTTTTTAATGCCAAGAAAAAACTTGAAGAAATTTTGTCTCCTGTATTTTATAGTAGAGGTTTATGTAGTTTCAGAGTCTTTGAATAAAATGAGATAATCTTTTTATTTGTAAAGTTGTTTTCTTTATCCAATGTCCTTGAAATTTCCAGTGTTCAAATTTCTGTCATTGATTCTTGAATAAATCTGTAAAAACAAAACAAAAAATTCTATTAGATTTTCATCGACAAAACTATTTGTGCTATAACATAGTGGTTTTCAACCAGTGGACCATATAATATTTTTTTGGGCCAGGCAAGCAAAAAATATTTAATAAAAATACAATAGGATTTTTAAACAGTGAATGGCTATGGGAGGTTCTCCCATAGCCATTCACCAGAGTAAAATAGGAATCAAAGTGATCCACAGATAAAAATAAAAGGTGGTTTGGTTTAGTTTGTTTTATGGCATATCAACCTCGGTGGGTCATTTAAAGCCGACAAAGTTTTGAAATAAATAGTCAATTTTTTTTTTTACAAACACTTTTTTCTATTTAACCCATAGGTGGGACCCTAACAGGTACTACCACTCCGGTCAGAGTGGACCAGGGAGCAATGGTGATGAAGGAGTGCTCCACATTCCCCAGACCTCCAGAACTGGAACCTCACCATCAGATAGAATTTAACATCATTCCCAGAACAGCCACCGCCTTCTAGCATATATATGATAAAAAGGGTTGGGGGTTGCCATTAGGGGTAATAGGGTTGGGGCAATCATATAGGTGCTAGGGCTTGATATGACCAGCTGATTGATCGGAGGGGGCCTCTCTGACCGCCCGACTAGCCTAAGTAAGGGTCTAAGTAGAGTGTTACATGTCATGGACTGCTCATGCACCAGGATTCCGTCCTTAAGCATCATAGGTCACTACCCAATGGCCAGCAGGTGGCCCCATTGGGGGAGAAGTCATCTCTCTGCAGAGGTGCAGTCGGTGCTATAACAGATGTTTCATGACACATAACTGCACAAAGTTGCTATAGTGTGTATATAAGAAAATTAAAATACACTTTTTAAATTCAATGACTATTCATAAATAATTTTAAAAAATACTGATATATGCTAGAAATTATGTATAAGTCGTCGGGTGGCCTAAAGTCGGTATCAGCCAGACAGCAAGGGAGTCTATCCCCTTTTCACTAGCACTAGACCAAGGGGATTGTTTTAGCATCTGAGGGAGAGCACCACACCTACCATCAGCTTCTCACTTTACTGCACAGATCCCTGTGCTACTCATACACTGAGTCGTTGAGGACTGGTATTGAACCTGGAACCTTGTGGTTCTTAGGCCGACACTCTACCTACTGAGCTAAACCCAGTCTACTAAAATTCTCATTATGCTTGTGTGTGTGTGTACATATACATACATATATATATATGTATGTATTTAGGTAGTAGATTCTCTTGTAGGCATGTTCTATTAAAAATAACAGACAAGGGTTTGAAGCTAGGATTTTTATTCAGCTTTTCTTGTTGGTGAATGAGATGTCGCAACTTGTGGTTGTAGACAGTTTAAAAACTATTCAAAGTCTCTTAGTAACAGAGACTTTGGACAGTTTTTAAACTGTCTACAACCACAGGTATGACATTTAGTTTGTCAACAAAAAAGCTGAATAAAAAGCTAAACACCAAATCCTTGTCTGTTATTTTTAATAAAATATGTCTACAAGAGAATCTGCTGCCTAAATGCACACACACACACACACACATATATATATATATATATATATATATTCACTCCTGGCTAGAAGTAGTTGTTAAGTCTAGCCACACTGAGCAGACATGATATGTCGAAACACTGTGTCTGTGGATGACTAATATCTCTATATATATATATATACAGCTAAACAAATTGGACCATATATTATGACCTTTAAGCACCCCTTTCGCAATCTCAACACACAAGGACGCTTTTCTCATTTACACCGTCAAAATCCGATTGTTTGTTAGAGGTTAGGGTTAGAAAGGTTAGTTTTATAATTTAAATAAGAAAAACTCTAAAAATCGTCTGTTATCAATTAATCGGATTTTGACGGTGTAAATCGAAAAAATTTCCCCACGAATCAAGATCGCAAAAAGGTCATATGGTCCAACAAATTGTTTAAAAACATTTACATCAATAAAAAAATTGCCAAAATACTGGTCAGCAAAGTAGGATGAAAACTTATAATTTTTTGAACAAATTGCCTAATCAGATCAAAAATGGGTATAGCGTAAAAAATTCTTCAATTGAATTTGATGATTTCAGAAATAATGGTAAGAAAAAGAAATTAAAAGGGTATTTTGAGGAACTAGGGCCAGTTTAGCTCAGTCGATAGAACATCCGCCTCAGAATCACAAGGTTCTGGCTTCGATACCTGCCTTCGACAACTTAGCACATGAGTAGCACAGCTTGCATCTGTGTGGTAAAGTGGGGAGCTGATGGTAGGTATGGTGCTCACCTCAGATGCAAACACAACCTACCCATACTAATGAAAAGGGGATAGACTCCTTCACTGTCCGGCTAATACTGACAACAGGCTGCTCCCTCGACTTTACTTTTACTCATCAGATGAAATGCTTAATAGAATATGATCTGTGTATTAATATTAAAAGGACGGGTTAGCTCAGTCGGTAGAGCGTTTGGCTAGAAACCACAAGGTTCCTAGTTCGTTACCGGCCTCACCAACTCAGCTAATGAGTAGCGCAGGGATCTGTATGGTAAAGGAGTTGATGGTAGGTCCACCTCAGACGCAAGAATAATCTCCTTTGTCTAGCGCTAGTGAAAAGGGGATAGACTCCCTCGCAGATGGGCTGATACCGACTGTAGGCCACCCTTATGACTTTAGCACAGGGATCTGTACGGTAAAGTAAGGAGTTGATGGTAGGTGTGGCGCTCCACCTCAGATGCAAGAATAATCTCCTTTTGTCTAGCGCTAGTGAAACGGGGATAGACTCCCTCGCAGATGGGCTGATACCGACTTTAGGCCACCCCGACGACTTTTTTATTAATATTTTACATGTTCTGTGCAAATATTTAAAAAACATTTTTGTTTTAAAGGTTGATGTGAGAAGATAACATAAAGGGGAGATGCTCAAGTAGGCATAAAGATCTTGTGTTACATCCTATCCGTGTTGAAGGGGTTGGGTGAGGACATACGCAACCGGAACCAAGTGTAGAAAGATGTGGGCTGGTACTTTTTAAGAATTGGTGTCAGTAAGTGTTCAACAATATAAAGAGAAGAAACGTACACAAAAAAGGTTAATGGCACACAGCATTGTGTACAATACAGAAACATATTTTAGAGTTAGTATCTGGCAGTTCAAATGCTCTGGAAAGTGTGAAGTCACCCCTTTGTTGTAATTACTCACAGATCCACTCTGACCAGGAGTGGTAGTACCTGTTAGGATCCCATCTATGTTCAAATAAAAACATTGTTGGCTGGTTAGATTTTACGGCATGTCAACCCTTGTTTGGTTATTTTATGCCAAAGACATTTTGTTTTTATTCATTCTTGATGGGTATTCAATATTTTCTTTCTAATTCATTTTTTTAAACATATTTTTTAAACTCATTTTTTCTATTTAACCCATAGATGGGACCCTAACAGGTACTACCACTCCAGGTTAGAGTAGACAAAGCAATGGTGATGAAGTACAAAATTGGAACTTCACCATTAGATGCACTTTAATGTGATACCCAGAACATAAAATTATTAGTATTAGATAGGAATACCATAACCATATAACTGTTTTGCAAAAAAATGTTAAGTTTTATTAAATGATAATAGTTACTTGAAACCATTTAGTTGCTTGCAATTTTTTAGTATTAGTGTTTGGTTTGTTTTATGGCATATCAACCTCAGTGGGTCATTTAATGCCGATAAAGTTTTGAAATAAATTCATTCTTAATGGATAATCAAATTTTGTATATAAATTCATGTTTTTCTATTTAACCCATAGATAGGACCCTAACAGGTACTACCACTCCGGGTCAGAGTCGACCAAGGAGCAATGGTGATGAAGGGGTGCTCCACATTCCCTAAAACTCCAAAACTGGAACCTCACCATCAGATAGAGTTTAACGTCATTCCCAGGACATGTAGACCCTCAGCCACCGCCTTCTAGCACCCATATAATAAAAAGGGTTGGGGTTTGCCATAATGGCAATAGGGTTGGGGCAATTATATAGGTGCTAGGGCTTGACGTGACCAACCGATTGATTGGAGTGGCCCTCTCCGACTGCCCGTCTAGCCCAAGAAAGGGCCAAAGTGGAGTATTGCAAGTCATGGACTGCTCAACCACCTGGGTTCTATCCTTAAGCATCATGGGTCACCACCCATGACCAACAGGTGGCCCCATTGGGGGCGTCTTACCCCTCTGCAGAGGTGCATTCTAAAGCCCCACCGACAAGGCAATTTTTAGTATTAGATAGAAATACTCAAAAATATATAACTGTGTGAAAAATGATTATTATTAAATAGAAATAGATATTGAAACTATATACTTGCAAAAAAAGACCATGACATAAAATAACCCAACAAGAGTTGACATGTGTATTATTTTGATTTTAATCAAGCCTTCATCTCAAAAATTCAGACAGAGTGTTGACATACTGTAAAACCAACCAGCCATGAAGTGTTAAATTTGACTTGTCCTGTATATTTGTACGCCTGTCAGTGAATACACTACACCAGACTGATTGATTTGAACAGCATGTCATCCCATCTGAGATTATTTTATACCTGGAAGTTTGGAAATCACATTCACTGTATATTCATATTTACATTAGTAGTATAGCTATTTATTTATTTTATTTTTTTGCACACGGTCCTAACAAATATGAATAATTTTTAAACAGATCTATTTGACCCATAGATGGGACCCTAACACTTTGGGTCTGAATTGGCCTGGGAGTAATGACAATGAAGGGATATGCCACATTCCCCAGAAATGGAGCCTCACCATCAAATGCAATTTAATGTTACACCAGACTGATACTTGAGAAGAAATATACACAACAAAGTATAATGTCACACATAGTAGTGTGCAATATGGAAACTTATTTTTGAGGAGAGTTAGTACTGGGCAGTATTTTGGTATCTGCTCCGAATTTAAATATTGTACACAACACTGTGTGACGTCATACTTTTATGGGTATTTTTTTTTCTGCATTCTTGACACCAATTCTTAAGTACCGAATAATGTCGGGATACCCCAAAATTCATCTGCTTTGCATGTTAAAAACGAATTAAAATTAATTAAATCGATTATTTAAGGTCAAATTTTTGTCTAAGTCGAAAAGTAGTAACATAATGTTAAAAAAGTAAAATAATATTACACATGTAATTTATTTTTAATACATTTAAAACGATTTTTTCGGTCAATTTTGATCGTGTATGGCCTGAAACACTGTTTAAAGATGGCGTAATATCCGTGTTTACAAAGTAAATGTAACATTCGCGATTGAAAAAAAAAAAAAAAAATTACCAAAAATCAGGGAATTATCCGATTTTAATGAAATGTTCAGTATTGATTATCAATGAATAAATTTTATAATGCATCAGTTATTTTATTTCAAAACTTTAATTAGGTATTTCTGCTATGATAAATTAATATATAAAATTCATTTAAAATACGAGCAGCATGATGTTAAGTGTAAAATGTCATATTATTAGATTCTAAAAAATATTTTTTTAATAACTACTTTACTTTAGTATCAATCAACCATATTTTTTTGGTCGAAAACTGTATTGGAAATTTAGCCCCCCCCCCTTAATGGAACAAATATTGATGTATATTTTTTTCTTTAATAATTAAATAATTATCGAAAGGAGTAAAAAAAATCTCCAAAAATTATTTTTTTTAGTTTCTATTTTCATCTTATTTTCTGATTTTCGGTACTTATTTACTACCCGATCAGATTCATTAAAATGTTGTTTTTTTTCTTCTATTCACACCATCAATCTTTTGTCTTTTTATTTATGCAGAAAAAATATCAATCACATATAACCCCATCGATATATTGCGTCCAAAAATAGGGTGGGGGTCAAAGTTAAGAGACCTGAAAAAAATCAGAAAGTTTTGAAATAAAATAACTGATGCATTATAAAATTCATTCATTGCTAAATCCACTCTGAAAATTTCATTAAAATCGGATAATTCCCTGATTTTTGGTAATTTTTTTTCAAATTTGTTTTGTAAAAACACGGATTTTTCGACAAATTGGGTATTATACACATACGCCTAGAATAATGAATAACAAGAGATCTTTTAAATATTAGGTTGTTCTAATAAATAAATAAAAAATAAAAAATTAAATGGATAAATATTTTTCTAATTTTTTTCATTAAACTCCAGTTAAGTTTTCATCTTTAAAACAAATTACAACTGCATGATGTTTTAAAATTGAAATTTTCTAAACCGGTTTGGTTGCTCTTCTTACCCTAATGTATGAGTATTGAGTAAATATTAAAAATACAAAATTAACAAATTTTGTGGAAGTTTTGAATAGAACTCACTCCAAATCAAATTACATCTTTTTTTTTTTAATTACGAAACAGGAAGGACCAGGATCAATCACAAATGCCAATTTTGTGATTATTTTGTTAAAGTTCAAGTTTAGCATCGGAAAAATATTTTAACTCAGATGATTGAATTTACACACAGAACATTAAGAATTAACACATGATAGCGCGCAAAACGTCATCTTAAAAGACAATATGGAACGTCACAAGTATTTTTCCCTTCGTATCTAAGTGAATTTCTTTGGCGTAATAAATTTAGCAACTTAAATGTTTTTAGTGAACTTATTAAGTGTTAATAAGTTCACGTATAGTGTTAAATTCATGTATAGTGTTTGTTAATTTAACACTATGCGTGAATTTTATGTACCTCTGATATGTTTTAATGGTTATTTTTTTTATAAATAATATTTTTCTGAAAATCCGTAAAAAAATTTAAAAAATATTTTTTTCCGAATCTAAACTTGACTTTTACCATCATTTTATTACTTACCTTCTTTTAATTATTTATCTATTACCAAAAAACAAAGAAAACTTGAAGAAAGATGCTCGGATGAGTTACTGGTGTAAAAAAAAAAACGTGGTAGTCAAAATTTGGCCCGGAAGAATTTATCGGTCAATCTATCTGTGGTTTTGATTTAAATACAAATATTTAAAAAAAAGCAATCGTTAAATGACTGAAGAATGTTTTTAAAAAGTGAAACGAATAAAAAAAATAGACATAAAGTGTCATTTAAAAGAGAGTAGTCACCTCAACGATGTAATATGATGGTAAACGGTGTCACATAAAATTCAGTTCCTCGTGTAAAAACAAGAAGCGTACTGTAATAACTTATTTTCCCTATCGCCTTTCCTGCCCGTGTTTATTGGAAATTAAAAATAATTCAGATCTATATGACAAACTGTCCGTAATATTGTGCATTTTTTATTCAGATGTAACTGAGTTATTTTCTGAATAAGCGAGGAGAAGAGGTAACTTTTAATTTTAAGTTTGATTGAGACTATTGAAGTCTGTGTGTGGATTTGAATCTCATGGCTTTTATTTTCACAATCGCTATGACCTATTAAGAGGTATTGGTGTGTCTGCGTTCAGTTCATGATTATTAATTCACGATTTTTCCTCTACCAAAAACCTTTTTTTTTATGATTTCCTTTTTTCGCCCTTTTGATTGTTGCTTTCTGTCCAATTCAACTTAAGTCTAAGATTTGAATCATGGTGTTATCGTAGGTCTAGGTACCACCAAATTGGGTCACGTGATCAGTTTAAGCCATATTGAAGGAAGAAACGTAAATATTTTAAAACTTTAAAAAACAAATCTTGCAAAAAAGAAATAACGAACATAAAGAGTTGTTAGAAAGAAAAACAGTTAATTCAAAGATCAAATTATCCGATTGGGGAAAAATTATTCACCGTTATCTTGAAAAATAAGCAAAACAGTCCGTTTTATTTTACAACACTGTCAATTTCTTTATTGGTATTTTTTTTCACAGAATTCTGTATTCATGGTTCTTTTACTAAAAAAACTCTGGCATTGAAACTTATAAAAATCTTCTGATATAATTTTTCAGACTTATCTTTATAGATAAAAAGTAAAAATCGTTTTTTGTCAGTTCATTTTTTCATATTTCCTAAAATAAAATAGAGGGGGGGGGGGGTAGACCTCATAAAGATTATGTCCCCTAATATATTTTATGAGAAAATAATTTCAGACATATTTACATCAAAAGGTAAGTAATTATGGAAATTTTCGTGAAAATCGGACCATTAATTGATTTTTCATAGAATTTTTAAAAAGCCTCTAGTCATAACTTGTTTTTGGCTACGTTAAATTTCAATTGATTTAATGGTCCAAAAATGTAAACATTCTTTTTACGTTCATAATTTTCATTATTTCCGTAAGCTGAAAAATGTTGTTAAAAATCATCATGAGTTTTTGTAATGTTTCTTCATTTGAATGGACAAAAAATTTTCAAGATAATATTAACCTTTATGCAAGTTTCGTTGAGTTATATATGGAGGGGGGGGGGTAAATTTCACAGGGAAAATTGGTGGTACCTAGACCCAAAAATTCTGCTGCTACGAATATTAAAAATGAATTAAAAATAAATTAAATTGATTATTTAAGGTCAAATTTTTGTCTAAGTTGAAATGTAGTAACATAATGAGCATCAGTAAAAAAAAAAAGCAAAATAATATTACACATGTAATTTATTTTTAATATATTTAAAACGATTTTTTCGGTCAATTTCGATCAATTTTTGCTCAAAATTCGTGTTGTAAATATTCGCGATTGCAAAAAATTTACCTAAAATCAGGGAATTATCTGATTTTAATGAAATTTTCAGTATTGATTTATCAATTAATAAATTTTATAGTGTATCAGTTATTTTATTTCAAAACTTTAATTACGTATTTTTGCTATGATAAATTAATATATAAAACTCATTTAAAATATGAGCAGCATACGTTAAGTGTAAAATGTCATATTTTTAGATTCTAAAAAAATATTTTTTTAACAATTACTTTAATTTAATATCAATCACCAATATTTTTTTGGTCGCAAAATGTATTGGAAATTTAGCGCCCCCCTTTAAATGGAACAAATATTGATGTATATTTTTTCTTCTATTCACACCATCAATCTTTTGTCTTTTTATTTATGCAGAAAAAAGTATCAATCACATATAACCCCACCGATATATTGCGCCCAAAAAATAAGGGGGGAGGGTCAAAGTTAAGAGACCTGAAAAAAATCAGAAAGTTTTGAAATAAAATAACTGATGCATTATAAAATTCATTCATTGCTAAATCCACACTGAACATTTCATTGAAATCGGATAATTCCCTGATTTTTGGTAATTTTTTTTCAAATTTGTTTTGTAAAAACACAGATTTTTGACAAATTGAGTATACCTAGAATAATGTATTCGAAATTTAGCGCCCTCTTTAAATGGAACAAATATTGATGTATATTTTTTTCTTTTATAAAATAATAGCCAATTGAATAATCATGGAAATGAGTAAAAAAAAAATCTCCAAAAATGATTTTTTCAGTTTTTATTTTATTTTCCGATTTTTGATACTTATTTACTACCCGATCAGATTCATTAAAAATGTTTTTTTTCTTCTATTCACACCATCGATATTTTGTCTTTTTATTTATGCAGAAAAAAGTATCAATCACATATAACCCCACCGATATATTGCGCCCCAAATATAAGGGCAGGGGTCAAAGTTAAGTGACCAGAAAAAAATCAGAAAGTTTTGAAATAAAATAACTGATGCATTATAAAATTCATTCATTGCTGAATCAACACTTAAAATTTCATTAAAATCGGATAATTCCCTGAATTCTGGTAAATTTTTTCCAAAGGAAGGTATGTGGCAAAATTGTATTGAAAAAACACAGATTTTTCGACAAATTGGGTCTACCTATGTTATGTTTTGCATCTGAGGTGCAAGACTACACTTATCATCAGTTCCTCACTTTACCCCACAGATCTCTGTGCTACTCATACGCTGAGTTGGCAAGGGCTGGTATTGAACCAGGAACCTTGTGATTCATAGGCAAGTGCTCTACCAACTGAGTTAACTAAAAGCTAGTATAAATAACTCACAAAAGAATATAACTATTACTAATAGACCAGCATCTGGTTGGCTTGCAGATGCAGCTTCATAGATCATCACTTGTGGCTGGACAGAGAATCAGATGAAATGGCTGATTTCATCTAGAAAACAGTTGGAAAATAAAAAAAAGCCCTCAGACAAGTTGTAGCCAATATATTTTATTCTCAGCAGCAGTGGTGCTCCAAATTAACATAAACTTGGGGTAGAGAGGAGGCAGCAATTTGTCTCAGTAGGGACCCAGGCTAGTCTGTAAACTCTGGCTGTTTTTTCTCTTTTGTCTCTTGAACAAAAATGTGTATTGCTTTTATGTGGATTCTGCCACTTTGTCTTGTCAGAATTGCCAAAGACTCATTAATCATGAGTAGGTTCCACTTCACCTAGGTAAACCAGGTCGAGACCTACGAAATAGGAGGCAGTGGCCAGGTTCCCTCTACTTCTTCAGTGCTGCTTCCTCTTGTATCGTTACAGCCTTAATGAACACTTGTTACGATTTTTGTGGCCATCCTTAAGCTTCAAGCAAGAGCACATTTCAGCGGAGTTCCCTTGTGCTAAGCAGAGCGCGATCCTTAGTGAAGAAACCTTTGGTTGCTCCTTGGTGTCCCTCAGTGTTGGGTATGATCCTTTGGTTGCTTCTTGGTGTCCCTCAGTGTTGGGTATGATCCTTTGGTTGTTCCTTGGTGTCCCTTAGTGTTGCAGGTCTGTTTGTCAATGTCGAATAATGTGCAAATGAACAGCTGTCAATATCAGTGATTAAATAGTTAATTAACCACGTATTCGGGCTGTTGATTGGCTGGGGTTTAAACCATGTGACCTCACTTAGTCTATAAGTTTAAGTAGTGGATTACAGCACGCCTTATATACAAAATAACTGCAACAACACTAAGAACACATTTTAGTCATATTTTTTTTAAACCGGTTAAACTACATAATGGCATACATTTTTCTGCTATTTTTCAATGTAAATATTTTATTGTACAGACATAATCATCAAATCATGCTGACAGCACGGATTCCCATCACTCTCTCTCACCACCCATCCCTATTGGTCATCACCCCTAGCAGGTCTTCCACACTGCATCCAGAATATACAGAAAGGCTCAATAAATCTTAACTGTGCAAGTGGACTTATTAAATAATTAATATTGGTTACAGGGATCGGGCAGCTGCAGTAGCAAGAAGAAAAGAAACAATAGCAAAAAACAAAACAAAACAAAAACAAAAAAACAAAAAAGAACTACGTGGAATAGAAATAAGGTGAAATAGAAAAAAATATCATTGATACAGTTAGGAATATATGGAGGGACAGATAATTAACTCTTACAGCAACAATAACATTGACGATAATCTAAGGAAACTGTGGAAGCACAGGGAGTAAAAGAAAATAGATAGATTGAAAGAGATTGGACGAGAAACAGAGTAAAACATAAAAAGAAAGATTATTTGAGAAACAAAATATAAGAAGGAAAGAAAGAAGATGAGACGATGATAAACGGAGTATGGGAAAGAAAGAAAGAAAGTGATCAGACGATAAACGTAGCATGAAAAAGAAAGAAGGAAAGAGATGAATGGAAGAAAGAAAAGAGAAACGGAATAAAAGAACGAATGAAAGAAAAATATTTGATGGGGATCGGAGTGTTGGGTTCAAGGTTATAATATCAATTATAATTTGTTGAACAAACAACTCCGACCAAGGGTGTTACATACACAAAGTACTTTTACTACAAGCACATGGAAATGATACATATAACAAAAATACAAAGAAGATATAATAAAGAACACATTCATGAATAGAGATACAATAAGGAAGTATACAAGAGATACCTAAATGTACATATAGAAGTAATGGAAAGTCCATAAAGCAATGTCACTTACTAACGTTGTGTTGGGGGCTGAAGCCCCCACACAAGAAGGGTGTAGACAAATGTCTAACCCATGGTTGTCAAGTCCCGGAGAAGAAAGAGGAAAGAACATTTAAACTTGGCGCTTGCCTGCTTAAGTAGTCAAAAACGCCTGGTGGTGAAAACTAGAAACAAGAGGGAAGATAACTCTTCCAGCCAAAAGGCAGACAATCCCACAGGAGTATAAGAAAGCAAGAAAGAAATAAAGAAAGAGAGGTGATGATGAACGTAGTATGCACAGTGCAGACTGATGTAGATTTTTGCTGGTTGGCCAACACTGGTGTATCGCTTTATAGGCATAGGTAAGTTCGTCTTCTCCAGCAGTTATTTAAATAACTGAATATGAGGGATGCTCTAAAAGTAATGCCTTCTATCTATTTCCAAAGAAACTACAAGATACAAGGAGTACAATAACATTGTTGTATAGAGCAAGTTTTCAGCTACACTATCGCTCTTTATTTTTGTCAGGAATGAAGTTTGCTTGGAAAAGGATTGCTCTAAAAGTAATGTTGCATGGGGACCAAAGTCGAGTTGTAGTAGTAGTCATTAGCTTGAAGGAACAACACACAAAAATTGTATAGTCAAAAAGGGGTTGTTTATTTCTTTCTAGGCTCATCGGTTCTTTTTCAGAGAGAGAGAGAGAGAGAGAGAAGAGAGAGAGAGAGAGAGAGAGAGAGAGAGTAAGGTCGAGCTGTTCTATCTTAAATCACGTTCCTGTGCACTGTTCGTTGCTACCCTAGATATGTCACGACGGAGCCCCAACAAACGCGTCCGACCCTTCTCGGTTCCGGCGAAAAAGAGACAAATTTTCTTTACTTCCATTTGTGGTCCCGGGTGTGGGGGAAGGTCACATCCGCTTCCGCTCAAAACTTCCGTTTTTATTTTTAAATCTAGTTCCGGGATCATTGGTCGGTCAATGGCTGGCCCCCATTGAGTGTTTACCCTTCCAAACTTTAACCTCTTTCTTTTCAATCCCCAAATTCTCCATAGGTCATATTACGCTACAGTAATGCCTCCTATTCAATTATTTTGCTGCACACCATTACAAGCATGATGGTATGGTAGTAGTGGCTGAGCCTTCCTGCCCTACATATATTTACCAACCTCGCCATGCAAGTTCAATTTATTTAGCGGAGTCTAACAGGTTTGAATTCAGATTTTAGTAAATGCAGTTTAGTGTCATACCCAGGCCACACCTGGAGGGAAGGTCTTATCTTCATTTTTTAAAATTAGTTAAATAGATCACTAATTAGAACTGTGCCTATTCTAGTAGTCAGTCTTGTAAAGTGGTGTTTGGCGTGAAAGCAGAGATGCAGCATTGAATGCAGAAAAGAAATCATATTTACTGGAATTTAGCAATGCTTACTGAAGATTTGTGAAGATCAAACACCGAACACTGGAGGAGTAGCATAGTAAGTTTCAGCAGCGGCAACAGCAGCGTGACAAGCCACATTCCACACAGACATCAACTCTGTAATTGAATGTGCCTTGATCAGCTCATTCATGTGAATCGGGACGACAAAAAGTATGTCCTTGTAATCATTTTCCTGACAACGATACTACCATCACTAGTGTGAATAGTATATGTGTTTATGTGTGTGTGTGTGTGGGGGTCCAAGTGTGGGTGGGGTCCTCTACACAGGGGCAGATTTATTTTATGGATTAAATAAAGGGTTCAGTTTGAAGTTCAATGAAGACTCACAAGTTCGAGAAGAAACATCTGAAGAAACCCGGAGGGTACATCGGCCAAAACATTGTGTATATAACTATAAATATGAGGACCACAGTCCAAAAAGTCTGGAAAAATCTTTTTTTTTTTGTCTGTTGTTGAGATCTAAAGAAGAATGGGGAGAGGTATAATTTAGGGGAAGATGGAATCTTTCTCCTAGATTGGTTGCCATACCAAGGTTAAAGAACCCAGTCTGTCCTGCTATTTACCCATAGGTGTGAGGAGAATAATTGGATTCATACTTTTTTCTAGGGTATTAATGCTATGTGAAGTGCTGTGTCCATTTTCTATTATGGTAACCATGACTAGACTGATGGATGCTATAATACATACACATACTTACACATAGTTTAATTTGAGGAAATTAAATTGACAGAATGTGGAGAAATGTAGAACAAACACTGGATGTTACAATGGATGAAAATTTATTAGTCATATTGTCAATGTTTGAACATTTTGGTTTATAAAAAAAAACCTTCTTCAGTACCATTTAGTAACTTTAAGTAAGATTTATGTAGTTAAAAAAAAATGGTGGATGTTTAGAAAAGGTTTGTAAACATTCGTTGATTAGCATTCATAATTGAATGTTAATGACGTGATTGGTACATGCGAAAGTGAAAATCAAAATGTGATTGGAACATGTGAAGTCGAAAAGCCAAGACGTGATTGGTCCATGAGGAGATGTTGAAAAGGTGTGATGTATTCCATATAGATACCAATGTTTAAAAAACGAAAGAAGTATTAATTGTTTAACTATTTAATGTATATAAATAATCTTTTTTCTCCTTGACTAGTTACTAAATGGTCCTGAAGAAGATTTCTTTATAAACCAAAATGTTTGAACATTGACTTACGACTAATAAATTTCCATCCATTGTAACATCTGGTGTTTGTTCTACATTTCTCCACATACTTACATATGTAAATACACACACACACTTACACACATGTAAATATACACATATACACTTACACACATGTAAATATACATATATAAATATATACTTACACACATGTAAATATATACACACACACACATGTAAATAATACACACATATATATATATATATACACTTACACACATTTAAATATACACATTATATTTATATACACTTACACACATTTAAATATACACACACATTTAAATATACTTACACATATATACTTACACACATTTAAATATACACATACACACATATATATATATATACACACACACACACACATGTAAATATATGGACACACACATATACTTTTACACATATGTAAATATACATATCTAAATATATCTACATATACACACATATACATTATATATGTACACACACACACACACACACACAGAGATTGTTTGGATAATGATTAACTCTATCTACATTCTTGTTGTCACAGGAACTGTACTTTGCTCCATTCTGAACAAAGTTATAATTGTAGGTAGGATAGTCAGTACTATCATAAAACCACAAAATACTTCATTCAAACTATGGCTGTTGCTATCTATCTTTGACATTAATAGTTATGTTGAAATATCTTGTTATATCTAACTTTGCAAGTTTAGGATTCTAGACAAAAATCATAAGAAAAAAAACGTTGTGTGTATAATGTATATAAATATGTGTATATCCTTCCAAAAGTGATGGCGCAATTCAGTAAAATAAAAATCTTGTTTAAATTTAAATATATGTTACTGTTTTAAAGAGTTAATTCACCTGACAAAGAAAACTCTTAATACTGATTATATATCTCTATTGTTGTAAGAGGACAGCTTTTAGGGAAGGTCAAGGATAGTGCAAATGACTTTTTAAGAAACACTAGTGGATTATTCTAGAATCTTTTGATTGCTTGCTGTCAGCTGTATTATTTGTTTTGAAAACTGGGCATACAAAGGACACGGAACCCATAGCAGTAATGGGGGTGACTAAGAGTTAATCACTAAAGTTAGAAGATGAAGAAAAAGAAAAGGGGGGTGTAGAGAGAGAGAGAGAGTGAGAGTTAAAAAAAGACAGACAAGATTTTGTGAGAAAAGAAAAAACAAAGAGAAAAAAAACAACAAAAGAAGATTGATGAAAGATCTATTTATTTATATTTATTAAATAATTTTTTTTTTAAATGGACATTATAAAAATGTCTATTTTCATATTTTCGAGAAAACACCCACCCTAAAAAAAAAAAAACAAAAAAAAAAAAACAAATCAGCCATGGACACACACACACACACACGAAAAAAATCATTAAAGTTTTTTTAAAACAAAATAATTATTTTGATGTCTTTACTGCCAGTAATAAAACCCTTTATTAAAATCTCCCAAAAATATTATAAGAAAAGAAAAAAATCTATAATTTTATAGAATTAAAAGAAAAAAAGCCATTTTTAAAGAATTTGGTAAAAAAAAAAAAAAAAAAAAAAAAAAAATTGCTCCACATTCTAAAATGAAAAGAAATTTCTAGTTAACTGCATATTTACACAAATAAAACAAATTAATTTTACCATTAAGTTATGTTTTAAATTTGTGAAAAGCCCAAAAATAAAGTGAGGAAAGTTGTAGCTAGTAATGTCATTATTTTTTGGACCAATCTTCTATAAGTATCAAGTGCCAATCTTCAAGGTCTCACAAGACTCTTTGATATTTTTTATCCAAACTGTCTATGATTTTTGATATTTACATTCAGATTTTTCTTTTACTTGTTTTTAACAAAATCATGAAACTAAAAAAATAAACTATGCAAATAAAGATTTTAGTGATGAATTTTTGGAAAAAGATATTTAATTTTTTAACTTCTTTTTGAATTAATTTATTCTTTGATATCTTTTATTGTAAATAAAAAAAATACTATTCACAACACGGTGTAATTTTAAAATCATATATGTATTTACCAACCCCTCTGCACAAGTTGGTTAATTTCTTAAGTGGAATTTAACAGGTTTGAATTCAGAGTTTTCCTTCTCCTAGACTGATTGCCATACCAAGATTGAAGAACCCAGTCTGTCCTACTATTTACCCATAGCTGGAGGGAGAGTAAATGGATTCATACCTTTCCCAAAGGTATTAGCATTATGTGAAATGTAAACACCCTCGTCCAGGATTTGAACTCATCTACATTGTGCCCATTTCCTACGACTCTAACCATTATACCACATCCCTCCAATTTCAAAATTATAGAAACTTGTAAAAAATCCGATTTATATATAAAAGTTATCTTTCTTTGAATTCGGCTTGCTGATGTTTCGGGGGAAATGATCCTTCAATAAATTGATTATTTCTGTGTAATGATGTTCCATGAAGTAAGTTTTCTGGCAGGGAGATATGATTGCCTCCCCCATAATATATATATATATATTCAAAACACTTTTTTAGATCAACAAAAAACTATCACAGTCTCCTTATTATTCTGTGATAAATTTTCCTTTTCCTTATATCAACAAAAGCCCTGAAGAAGATCTACTAAACAGATTGAAACACTGCAGCATTGGCTGAATAAATATCACTCATTTTATTTGAACCTGTTTTTTCAAACTTTTCACTATATTACATACCGACGGATTTACTTCCATTTTTCTCTTCACACACACACACACATATATATATACTAGACAAAAAGTGACCCGTTGGGTCACCCATTAAGCTCTTGGTAGATGATTGGGATTAGGAAAAAGAGTAGGATTTGCCAAAATATCGTCTGCTTTTCATTTTAAAAATGAATTAAAATTTATTAAACCTATTATTTAAGGTCAAATTTTACTCTAAGTCGAAAAAGTAACATAATGAGCATCAGTAAAAAAGCAAAATATTACACATGTAATTTATTTTTGATACATTTTAAATGATGTTTTCGGTCAATTTCAATCAAGATGCCTGCAAAGACGCTACTTAAAATTCGTTTTTACAAAATTAATTGTAACTTTTGTGATTGAAAAAAATTCACACTGGATTGTCCAATTAGACACATAACCTAGTAGATAAAGGAGTTAGGTTAAGACAGTTCTAAATGACAGTTATCTCTAGACTGCAGGTTCAATCCTGGTCAGGGGCAGCAGTAACATAGAATAATAATTAACATAGCTTAACACCTGTACCCCAGCTATGGTTAGTGGAATGAGAACAGGATACCCCCGTGGGCTGAATAAAGGGTTAGGTTCAAAGTTCCGTGATGGCTCCCTATTACAAGAAGGTTCCTATGTCTGACAAGAAATACCTAAAGAAGGCCGGAGGGCACATCGGCCGAAACGTTGTACAGATAACAATGAAGATGAGGACAATAGACTGAATAATACAAATAATAGTAATCTTTGCAGAGTTCCATCCTGGCCTCCTGCCTCAAAAACTACTAGCCACAGACTGCTGAAGAAACAACACCAACTACGATTGAAGTCCGTAGCCGAAGCTGGACCACTTGAAAAAACAAAAAAAAAAAACAAAACTTAAGGGTTTTTTCCAGAAAACCCAACCCCGACCCCCCTAGTTAAAATTAAGTTTTATTACAAAATTTGTGGTTCTGTTTTCCTGGGTCACCAAATTATTTATTTTCCATTAAACTAACCTAAACCCAACCAGCCCAAACCCTATTTTTTTTTTTTTACAACTGCTTTGGCTACAGACTTCAATCGTAGCTGATTTTTTTTTTTTCAGCAGTAACTAGTTAGCAGTTTTTGAGCAGGATTCCAAGACAGAACTCCGTAAATATTACCCAAATAATACTCCAAAATTATTTTTATTTTTCGATAAATATTTACTACTCGAGCAGATTCTTTAAAAAAAAAAAAAAAAAAAAAAAAAAAAAAAGAAATGGTACTCTTCGCGGAGAACCGTCCCGCCCTCTGCTCAAAAATGCTAGCCGGTGGCTGCCTAAAAAAAAACAGCTACGATTGAAGTCCATAGACAAAGCGGTGTCTGCAAAAAACAAAACAAAAAAAAACTTAGGGCATTTTTCTGTAAAACCCAACCCCAACCCCTAACCCCACCCCTGGTTAAAATTAAGTTTTATTACAAAATTTCTGGGTTCTTTTTTTTCTGGGTTAGAAAAAAGAGCCCAAATTATTTATTTTCCCATTAAACTAACCCTAAACACCAACCCCAACCCCAACCAGAGTTTTTTTTATTCAAGTAACACCACTTCAGCTACGGACTTCAATTGTAGCTGGTGTTTTTTTTTTCTTTTTCAGCAGCCACCAGCAAGCATTTTTTGAGGCAGGGGGCTGGACGGTTCTCCGCGAAGAGTATAAAAAAAAAACTTTTTTCTTCTATTCACACCTTCTGTCTTTAGTATTTTTATTTATGCAGTAAATAGTATCAATCACATATATACACACCAATAAAATCAGAAAGTTTTAAAAATAAAATAAAAATTAATTCATTGCTAAATCAACACTGAAATTTTAATTAAAATCAAATATTTCCCTGTTTGGTACATTTTTTTCAAACGTGGGGGTCAGAATTGTATTAAAAAACCGAATTGACCTAGTTTTAAAATGAAATAGACATTAGAATTGTATGGCTCATTTCCTCTTCAGTCTCACATAGAGAGGAAAAGAGAGTTATGTATAATGTAAGACAAGCGAAGGGACGGACGACTCTACCAGAGTATGTTGGATTACATGTTGTGATCAATTTCACTCCCCTTCACTTATATAGAGAGTAAAAAAGAGAGTTATGTATAATGTAAAGACAGAGACGGGTCAAATTACGACTAATTAAACCAATTAAAGTGGATTTTTTTAAAAACATTTAGTAATCCTATGGAATAATTTAGGACAAATTTTGTGTGATCAAGGTCACCAACAAAAAAACCTTTAGGGATTGAAAGCTCAAAATCTCAGCTTTAGTATAATAATAGATAGATATACACACACACACCCAACACCCACCACACCATGAATTTTTAAGAAATCTGAGAGTATTATTCCAAAACATTGTAATTACTTACAATATGTATCGGGTATATAAATAGGGGAGAGTAGAGTAGAGGAGAGGTGATGGGCTCTTACCTTTCTGCCTGTTCTTCTTCACCGGTTGCCATTTTCCTCTGGGCTGATTTCTTCTCTGGACTGGGTGTCTGCTCATTTCTTGTTTAATAATTAAGCAAGACTTTGTTGGTTTTATTCTTTATTAAGAACCCACTGCCCAAAAGGGTTTCAAACTGCGTGTTGAGAAGTTGGCATCTTGAGAGCGAGGGACTCCTGCATTTGCTCCTTCTGACTAACGGCCGAGATCTGTTTAACTAACTTAATTTCTGTTAACTAGACCAGTTCCATTTCACACGCCTTTCCATTGGCGGAAATCAATAACAACTATAACGGCTAACAGTAATTTTTCATTTAACCCCCTCTGATTTTGAATCTTCAACGAACTTCAATTCAAAAATCTAACTACACTTGATACATAATTCGTAGGCTACCTATGATATTATGTAACACTTAATGTCAGCAACGGATACTTTTTTTTTAACATTCAAAAAATTCTTTACACACTTAAACTCCTTGTTTTTGTTCATATGATGACTTGACTGGTGTATTCTCTGGCCTTCTTCAGGCATAATATGTACCTTTATAAGGAAAGAGGCTCCTGTACTGGTTTCTTTCTTTGAAATATACAATAAAACCGGTATCAGATTAAAAAACAATTTCAATTAAATAAGAAAAAAAAAAAAAAAAAAAAAAAAAAAAAAAAAAAAAAAAAAACAAAAAAAAAAAAAAAAAAAACAAATTAATCTTATTTCTTTATCTATTTTTTTTATTCGAAAAATTTTTTTTTTACACAAAGTAATTTTTCACCGCATACGGCAGAAATACTCCCACATTTTAAACTGTCATCTGGTGTGGTGATGGTATCTCCATTCAGCTAATGTCTTACCATTTTTTCTTTTCAAATATGATCAGTTAAGATCATAGCTTAGACAGTCTGTGCTTGCTGTTAAAATGTTTTTTTTTTTTAAACCGGTGAATCTGTAATTGCTACACACACAGCTTTTTGTGCCCATTTCACATGTCAGAATGCTGCTGTTTTGAGTAGAATTTTCAAACCCTAGTAGCAGTATTAATTTTCTATCCAGAACAGCATCTTTCCAACATAACATGAAATGAGCACAGAAATCTCTATGTAGCAATTAGATTCACCAGTCTTAAAAATGCTTTAACATCAAATGTACCGTGTGCATCAGTCAAAGCCCTGATCGTAACTGATCATGAGAGAGAGAGAGAGAGAGAGAAAAAAATATTAGCTAGTTGGAGCTATCATTACCACTTGCCTTAGTTCCCTTGTACCACACAGATGACAGTTTAAAATGTGGGAGCTATTTCTGCTGCACCCTATACAAAGGGAAATTTAATTATTATAAATCACATAGGTATAGTCATTTACTAAGCTTAGCTTAGATGTGGCACAAGGCCAGGAGTATTGAGCACCCAATGAGAATCGAACTCATTAACAATGGTTTGCAAAGCGAGCTTGCTTACCATTACACCACGTGAGGTGCTCAAATCACATAAATATAAGAAAATAAATTTTACTTACCTGAATAACAGGAGAAATTGTGCAATAGTAGTACACAGATGTTGAAATGTAGGACATATGACCTTTAAGCACCCTTTTTGATCTCGATTAAGAAAGGACATGTTTTTCATTTACACCGTCAATATCCGGTTGGTTTAACAGACGATTTTACATTTTTTTTTTAAATTCTAAAACTAACCCCTAACAAACAGCCGGATATTGATGGCGTAAATGAAAAACATGTCCTTTCTTAATCATAAAAGGGGTGCCTAAAGGTCATATGGTCCAAATGTATAATAAATTATATAAGAAATATTTTTATACACACAGAATTGATCAGTATAGTACTTCTTAGCATTCCTTTATTAAAAGCATTAAAACTCTGGTTTTCAAATCTTGAATGTCTCAACAATAATCAATTGATTTTAAGGCATGTCAATTCGTCTTGGTTATAGTACTGTCATCAACGGGCCTTCATCTTTCGCACAACAAATGTTTTTGGTAGCTTCCGTTATGTTATGGCCTAGTTCAGACTTGTAAAGCATACGTTTCCAAGTTAGATGACGTTGCACATTGATCTTTGCAACTTTCAAATCACAGATGGAGTGAAGCAATGCACAACATGTCAGCACACCAACTCCCACAATACTACCAACCACAGATTGAACTGCTTTGGTCATGTAATATACGAGCCACAAAGTAGCACGTACCAAAACATTGCAAAACTTTTGACGCATCCTAGCATTGAAGTAAGCCCGGCTTAGCAAAAAGTAAAATTTGCATTCAATGTGTTTGATAAAAATTGATTTTGAAACATTTTTTTCAGTAACCATCAAGAAAGAATAAAACAATGTCTTCGGCATGAAATAATCCAACAAGGGTTGACATGCCATAAAATCCAACCAACAATCATAACAGGGACTATAACTCCAGGTCAGAAGGGGTACTCAACACCCCCTCAGGAGAATTAATAACGGATGTAGTTTAGTGTCATTCTCAAGACAATGGAACCAGAATAGTCTCTGTCTGCAGAGTGGCTTATTTTTGGTATTGGCTGAACAGCAAGGGTGTCTATAACGCTTTTCGCTAGTGCTAGACCAGGGAGATTTTTTTTTTTGCAGAGGTGGAGCAACACACCTATCGTCAGCTCACAGATACTTTACTGCACAGATCAAATTACCCAAGCTGTGCTACTCATGCACTGAGTTAGTGGGAACCAGTATTGAACCCAGAACCTTGTGATTCCAAGGCGAATGCTCTAACAACTGAGCTAAACCAGAATAATCATATTTAAATTTTAAAAATTGAATGCAACTGTTATAATTTTTACTAAGCCCAATAGGACTAACTTCAGTATTAGGATGAGTCAAAAGTTTGGTTATTTCCTATAAGTCTAACATAAACAAAGGGGAACCACTCTTGACTGATAAATTATTTATTGATCTACTAGGAAAAAAGAAGAGGGGTTAGGGTTAGGTTAGTTTAATGGGAAAATAAATAATTTATCAGTCAAGAGTGGTTCCCCCTTTGTTTATGTTAGACTTATAGGAAATAACCAAAAGTTTTGTTATATTTTGGTACATGTTAGTTTGTGGCTTGTATATTACATGATCGAAGCAGTTCAATCTATACTAGGTATCTGCTGTTGTTGGTAGTACTGTGGTAGTTGGTGTGCTGACATTGTTTCACTCCATCTGTGATTTGAAAGTTGCACAGATCAATTTGGAAACTTATTCTTTATGAGTTTGAATTAGGAAATAAACGCCACAGAAGCAACCAAAAACATTTGTTGTGCGAAAAGAGGAAGGACCTGTTAATCACAGTAAAGTAACCAAGTGGTTCAAGAAATTTCACTTAGGTTGTAAGAATCCCGAGCAGTCAAATTGTGTCTCACATTACCAAAGTATTGCAAATCTTTTGACTCACTCTGGTACTCTATAAAATAAGGTGATTTTATTTGGTAATTTATGAGGAAGTACGTGGGTCCCGGTCTCCTGCCTCAAAAATTGCTACCCGGTGACTATCAAAATAACAACCCCAGCTCGTCGTAATTATTGTAATTTGTCGTAATTCTTGTTTAGATATGAAGATGGATATATAGTTTGGAATAGACTGAGATAGATAGATAAACAAACAAAATAATATAGATAGATATGAACAAATGAAGATAGATAGATATTTTCGACAAGTAAATGTATTTGTGTGTGTGTGGAGGGGGTCGCATCTTTTTTTGTCGTAATTCTTGTTTATTTAAACTAAAAACAAGACATTAAACAAACCTGAATAAAAAAAAAATCTTAGTATTTAAAGTAATATAGATAAATATGAACAACTTGAGATAAATAGATAGATGGATAGTTTTGAATAGACTGAGCTGGGTTGTTATTTTAATAGTCACCGGGTAGCAATTTTTGAGGCAGGAGACCGGGACGCACTTCCTCATAAATTACCTTTTATTTATATGATAATTTATTAGTAGAAACAAAAGTAAAGTCAGTGGAGTGGCCTATTGTCAATATCAGCTGGACAGTGAGGAGTCTATCTCCTTTTCACTAGTGCTAGACCAGATAGGGCCAGTTTAGCTCAGTCGGTAGAGCGTCTACTTAGGAACCATAAGGTTCCTGGTTTGATACCGACCCTTGCCAACTCAACGTACAAGTAGCACAGGGATCTGTGTGGTAAAGTAAGGAGCTGATGGTAAGTGTGATGCTCCACCTCAGATGCAAAAACAATCTCCTTGGTCTAGTACTGGTAAAAAGGGGACAGACTCCCTCACTGTCTGGCCGGTACTGACTTTAGGCTAACCCGATGACTTAAGAAAAAAAAAAAAAAAAAAAAGGACCAGGGATATTGTTTTTGCATCTGAGGTAGAAACCACACCTACCATCAGTTCTCCACTTTACCACGCAGATCCAAGCTGTGCTACTTATGTGCTGAGTTGGTGAGGGTTGGTATCGAACCTAGAACCTTGTGTTTCCTTGGTGGATACTGACTGAGCTAAATGGTAATTAAGAGGTACTTGAAACTCCCCAGAACTAGAGCTTCATAATCAGATGCAGTTTAGTGTCATACCCAGGCCACACCTGGAGGGAAGGTCTTATCTTTATTTTTAAAATTTTTTAAAAATTAGTTAAATAGATCACTAATTAGAACTGTGCCTATTCTAGTAGTATGTGAACTGTAGCTTCATCCAGGATTTGAACTTGGGTCGACGAGTCCATTTCCTATGAATTCAGGGGGATACAGTTAGTGTATTCTAAGCCCAGCTGACAGGGCTACGGAAATAAAGAGGAGGCATTACTTTCAGAGCACCCACTACAAAGTATTTCAATATCTGTCATTGATTTTGTTTTAGTAGTCTTTAGTAAGTTTTTCTTAGTGTTGTTAGAGAAAAGTATTTAGTCACACAAATATGGTGTTATTTTCTGATTGAGAAGGATTGTTAATTAACTTTCAATAATTAATGTTAATGCAGACTATGCAGATGATCTAGTGCTTCTAACAAATACATCTGCTCAAGCCGATTCTCTGCTCCATAGTCTGGAGCAGGCAGCAAGAGGCATTGGCTTATGAGTTCATGTGTTGTAAACAATGGTGCCATCTCTACCATACATAAATCTAATCACTGGAACTTTATATTGATCAGTTTAAAGGATATCAACAAATATTTTTGAGATGAAGGGCTATTATTATTAATAGAGTTGGCTGGTTTTGCTATTTATATTTTGATTCAGTTTTTCGGCTTTTCATTATTTTTGCTTTCTAAGAAACCATCCATTTTCTTGTGTAATGATAGCATTTCCTGTTGACATCTGATTTCGGTTGAGATTGACCGATATATATATATATATATATATATATATATATGAGGAAAAAGGTTACTCAGTGTTTTAAAGTATATCTTTTTTACATATTTGAATATCAACAAAAGCCGCCACATACCAAAAACAGAGGCTTGCAGACTTTTGTTCACAAATAATTTCTTTTTCTTTAAGCAAATGAAGGCCTTGATGAAGGTTTGTTAAACAAACCGAAACACTGCAGCATCAGCTTATTA
>CM042141.1:14726666-14831666 GCA_023376005.1 Doryteuthis pealeii
GCAGTTTAAATGTTTTATAGTACAAGAAAAAAAGAACGAAGAAGAAGAAAAAAAAAGTAGGTATTTCAAATAAAAAATATACATTTCAAGAGGGAACAGAACTGTTCCTGCTAGCATTCAAAAGACTTTTGGTAAGGGTAAGATATATATATATATATATATTATATATATGTATATGTACATATGTATGACAATTGGCCAAGAAAGGTCTCAAATAAAAAATGAATTAATCAAATAGGGTTTAATATATTATTCTGCTTTCAATGTATCAAAATAGTTCTTTAAAAGATTTCTTCAAATAATTTTTCATCACTCAAATTATATCTAAAAACTTAATTTAGGTTTGGTTTGGTTTGGTTTTACGGCATATCAACCTCAGTGGGTCATTTAATGCCAATAAAGTTTTGAAATAAATCAATTCTTAATGGATAATACAATTTTTTATAAATACATTTTTCTATTTAACCTATAGATGGGAAAAACTTAATTTAGATTGAAAAATTAAAGAGTATACCCAAACCAATTACGACAAGTACACAATGTCGCAAATGTGGGGTATCAAGTGATGATCGATCTCTATTCAGTAGTAATACATCTGCGAGACTAACTTGCTAACCATTACACTATAATGGGAATGCCTTATAAAGAGTAAATACATATTTTTATACAGAAATGATCTTTAATCATGTTTTGAAATTATTTCTTTTATAGATCTACAACCTATTTTTTTCTTTATACTCAAATCAATTTTGTTTTTATAAATACAAACTACTGATATTTATTAAGTTTAATTTAGTATGACATAAGGTAAAAAAATAAGGAATACTCAGTAGAGATTAAATTCAATGTTGTTGTATTGATTCATGTGAGTTTGCTCCTTACTGAGTGTTTTCAACATTTATAGCCTTGTACTGTAGACTAAACCTACTAAATGTAAAATATACTTACTGAAAATAAAATTATAACACTGTGTAGGACAATGCCAATTTTAAACTGGCTACGTGGATTGTTGGTATAGTAGTAGGTATTTACTATAGAATTTTTAGTATATATCTAATATCTACTTTATTGATTTACTATATTTATGTATATTATAATATATACTTTATTTGTACTAGCAAAATAAAAAAACACCCTTTGGGCGATGTAAAAATAGATTTTATAAACATTGCCTGAGGGGTGGGAGTTAAAAATTCAATGTCAGTGAGTTTGTACCCTAAGTAAGTAAAATCATCAAATTCATTAAAGGATTAAAAAATAAAACAATTTGAAATGTAAACTTTAAATATGTATAAAAATAAAACAAACTATATATAGATATATAATACCAGTCATGTATTTATTAAAACTTGTTTTAAAAAACAATGAGGACTGTCTAATGTTGCTTGTTCAAATTTTGAGTGTATTTATTCTAAGTTATGACGATTTTGGGTAATGTGACGTAAGCAATGACGTAGTTTTTGTTACAGACAAAAACCGGAAGTAAATCTCCATTATTAATAGATACTTTATTAGTATATATCTAGTGGGTATTTACTCTGAAAATAAAATTATAACACTGTGTAGGACAATGCCAATTTTAACCTGGCTACGTGGATTTTTGGTGTAGTAGTAGGTATTTAACTCGCATCCCACATATGCAGGTGTGACACAAGGTCTTTTTAATCTAGGACCACCCACAAGTCTAGACTCATGGGATGGTAGGTACAAAAAATGCGTGGATCCTGTGGGCATTCCCCCTCAAGGAAGGCACCTCAGGAACTGGGCAATAAACTCAGCCAATGGTTAGCTAAATTTGCAGGCCATTGTTAGTGAGTTCAATTCTCAATGTGCACCCCATAATTTGGCCTTATGCCACATCTAAGCTAAGCTTAGTAAATAATTTGGGCACCTCATGTGGAGTAATGGTTAGCAAGCTAGATTCACAAACCATTGTTAGTGAGTTTGATTCTCACTGGGCACCCCATAATTTGGGCACCTCATGTGGAGTAATGGTTAGCAAGCTAGATTCACAAACCATTGTTAGTGAGTTTGATTCTCACTGGGCACCCCATAATTTGGGCACCTCATGTGGAGTAATGGTTAGCAAGCTAGATTCACAAACCATTGTTAGTGAGTTTGATTCTCACTGGGCACCCCATAATTTGGGCACCTCATGTGGAGTAATGGTTAGCAAGCTAGACTCACAAACCATTGTTAGTGAGTTTGATTCTCACTGGGCACCCCATAATTTGGCCTTTTGCCACATCTAAGCTGTGTTGTAATGGTTAACAAGCTATATTCGCAAACCACTGTTAGTAAGTTTGATTCTCACTGGGTACTCCATAATTTGGCTTTGTGCCACATCTAAGCTAAGCTTAGTAAATAAGTATAGGTTATCTTCTGATTTGCTTGTAGGTTTAAAAAAAAAAAAAATAAATAAATAAAAATAAAAAAGATCTACAAATGTGTATTAGCTAATGTAACAATTATCTACAAACCTGTATTCAGTATTATAATATTATAATAATAGGAGTCCCTTTCTTGAACAATAATAAACATATTAATATACGCATGCATACACATAATAGGGAATCTTTGGGTAGCAATAAAAAGCACTGTGCATTAAGTATTTACAATTTATTATTTAAAAATACATTTCAATAATAGCAAAAGTGGAGGTAGGAGGAAAGAGGGGGTAAATTGCATGTAAATTTAATAGTAAAAAAATTAATTTAAGATTTTAAATATATATTTTCTTTATTTTCATATACTGAGAATTGTTTTTTAAATATATATATATATATATATATATAATATTGTAAAAAGTTGAAAAAACACAAATTTATGAACAAATAATGTTTATTTCGCCTATGCTGCAGTGTTTCAATCTGTTTCGATAGATCTTCATCGGGGTTTTCGTTAGTTTGAGGAACAATAAATTATTACTGAAGATAAGAAGTCTGTGAGCCTCTGTTTTTTTATAGTCGATCTTGAAATGTGAGAGAGAAAAAATCTATTTAAAATTGCAGATGAACACAGCGTTCCTAGATTTAAAAAAAAAAACAAAAAAAAAAAAAAAAAAAACAGATCGAAACACTGCAGCGTAGGTGAAATAAACATTATCCGTTTATAAACTTGTGTTTTTTCAATTTTTTACAATATTACATACTGTCGGATTCACTTCCACTTTTTCTTCACACACATATATATAACTGTAAAGAGAAAGATTTTACTAAAAAAAAAAAAAAAAAAAAAAAATAAAATTTTTTTAAGTGCAAATATTCATTAGTCAGACATTAGTTACATAACACTAAACTGAATTTTGATATTTTATTTAGGGTTTGTTAAACAGACAAAAAATAAAATAGGAAAAGTACATCTTCTTTTTCGGTATATCAAATGCATTTAATTTAAAAAAAAAAAAAAAAAAAAAAAAAAAAAAAAGGAAAAAAAAAGAAAAAAAGATAATCCAGGCAATTTTGGTATGTACCGTATATACTCGTGGATAGATCACATCCCAAATTTGTGATATTTGCAGTTGACCTGCAGAGCGGTTGCATTACAATCTGGTTACACAACCTATTCTAACATAAAACTTATCAAATCTTCACCTTTGTTTCAAGACTTTGCTTACAAACATTAAATCTAGAAAACTTTGCCATTGACTGTGATACATAATGCAAATATATAGAAATAAGGTTGCGTTTCTCAGTACTATAATCATAAATGAGCCTGGGTAAAAAAGCGTAACAGTCAACTCATTGATAAAAAAAATTAATAATTCTACTCAACAGTTACAAACAGTATAGAAGACTTTAGAAAAAATGTTTAATCATTTTGGCATAAAGCATAGTTTTTTCTGACTTCATCAGGACTGAATCATTGTAACTTAATGATAAATTAAAATGAAAATAGTGGTTTTACATTTATGGCGATTGGATAGGTTGCACCACTGATTTTGGCAGAATTTTTGGTAAAAAAAAAAAAAAAAAAAAAAAAAAAAAGAAGAAAAAAGTGCAACCTATCCACGAGTATATCCAGTATGCGTGTTTACAGCTATAATGGAGGGAAGTATCCATAATTCATGAAATTTTGAGGAGTCTTCATTTCAGCAATTGTTTGGATCATTGAATTCATTCATTTTGTTGCTACAACATTTTGGCTGATCCATTCTACAGCCTTCTTTAGGTGTACAATCCATATGGAAAGAGCAGGAAGGCCTGCACTTTTTCAATAGTGCACTCCAGAAAATAGTAGCAAACAGAAAAAAAAATGATAGTAGTAGTAGAAAAAGGATTTTTAGAGCAACCTTGCATAATAATAATAATAATAATAATAAAAATAAAAGGTAATTGCCTGTTTTACACACTTTACTGTGAATGGATTGGTCTGATCAGTATATTTGCCAACATATTATTAAACAAGTATTTACTCAGCCCCTCTGCCACAGGCAGAATGTGATACAAGGTCAATCATTTTAAGTGAAGTAAAGATGCTTTGAAATTTTCCTTCTCCTAGACTGGTTGGCTTATCAAAATTAAAGAACCCAGTCTGCCCTATCATTTACCCAGAGCTGAGGGGGAGAAGAGATGGATTCATGTCTTTTCTAATGGCATTAGCATGAAGTGAAATGCAAACAGCCTTGTCCAGGATTTGAACTCCTGTCACCAATTCCATTTCCTATGACAATAATAGTTACGCTGAGCACGTCTGTCATATTAAATATACTGATTAGACCAATGTATTTTACAATAAAGTGTGTAACAGTCCAGGTGGTTTGTCACAGACAATGAGGCTTGTCTATCTTTGGATAAAGGTGGCTAAAAGATAGATCAGTGGCCTGGTGACCAAAGGTTTGACCTCTAGACCAATTATTCTCAACCTTTTTTTGGCAGTGCCCCATTTCAACCCAATGCAATTTTTTTGAGGCTCCCTCTTGTCATAGAGTTTTTATATCTCCCTGCTCCATGACACTCCCTCTGTCAACTGCATAGATCAGATAAAAAAAAAGGTACGGTCTGATGTCTGTGGCAAAGTCCAAAGGAATTGGGAGGGGGGAAGGGTTAATAAGATATTTCAACTATGGTCAATCATAAAGAGACCATCTTTATTTTTTTTAACAGCAATTGCTGCATATCTAAATATTACAAAAGTTGATGAATTTTACTGAAAGTTTATTTAAAAAAAAAAAATTTTTTTTAATTGATAAAATTTTTTTTTCTAAAATTAAAAAAAATTTTTTTTGGATTAAAGTAAATTAAAAAAATTTTTTTTTTAAAACAATAAAAATTAAAAAAAAAAATCAGTTATGAAGCGTAGAAACAGCACAAAGCAAAAATTTCAATTTGAAATATATAACAATGTGGTTCATTTTAAGTGATAAAATCACTGATAAAAGTGTAATGCTAAAATTATGAAATTTATAAAAAGTAATACTTTTTTGTTATATGTTTTTTTTTTCTTTTCCATCTCAAAAGAATATATTACGTTTGAAAAAGACACCAAGTTTCAAATTCCCCCTGAGATCACATTTTTTATACAAATAGATCCTAGGTGTCACAAAGGTTAAAATATTTTTTTTTTCATTTTTTAGATTAGTTTATTTTGATTTGCATGCAGTAGAGTAATCTTTATGGTAATGTTTTTTTTTTCTGAATGGGGAGAGAAATAAAGAGAGAGGGTGAGGGGAGAGAAATAAAGAGAGAAGGTGAGGGGAAAGAGAAAGAGAGAATAAGAGAGAGAGGAGAGAGGAGGGAGAGAAGGGGAGATAAGAGAGAGAGAAGAGAGAGAGAGAGAAGAGAGAGAGAGAGAAGGGGGGAGAGAGAGAGAGAGAGAGGAGAGAGAGAGAGAGAGAGAGAGAGAGAGAGAGAGAGAGAGAGAGAGAGAGAGAGCAATATTTTTTATCCTAATAGTTTATATGAGAATGATGTAAAGGAAAGGACTAATTAATTTTGATATACTGACATACACATCTAGATCCAATAATAAATTGCACAATCCTAGAGGCTGGCAGAGGTTTATACACAAAAAAATGAGACATGAATAGCAATCAAAGAATGTTTATGTTTTGGTTGACCATTTGCATTTCACCGTAACTCTACACTGAAAATATGAATTTGTTCAAATCAATACAACTGCATCTTTTAACACGAAAATATCAAAATGAGTTCTTAATGACAATTGAGTTCATTTCAAATAATGCGCACGCACAATTAAGAACACATTTTATGATATTTGTGTTAAAACGTGCAGTTGTATTGATTCGAAAAAATTTGTATTTTCAGTGTAGATTTACAGTGAAATGAAAATGGCTGACCAAAACATACGGCTTCCTCAAAGTGAAACAAACAAGGGGAGGTTACTCTCATGTAACTAATGTTCAGATTACCGGAAATTTATTGCAAGGATTTAGATTCTTGGCATATAATTACTCCTCCCCACTTTTTGGTAGATGCAGTTGCTATATGAAAAGATGATTCTACAGGATAAATTTTTGTATTACTAATGAAACCAAATACCACTTTAAATGTCAATTATACAAAAATATGACATCTAAAAAACAAAACAAAAAAAAAAACAAAAATAAACAAAAAACAATGAATGGAATATTTCTTCCCTTTAAAAGAGAACTGAGGTTTCTTTGTCTTTACTGTAAACATCAGCAAATACACTACTTAGTGCAATGGAGAGGTGCTGTTAGGTTGGAGGGAGATGGTTTCTTTTTCACCTGAATTCAGTAGAGTAAATTTTTAAGTTAATATTAAAAAAATACAAACAAAAAAATTAAGGACATACAACATGATCTGTAGGACTTACAGAAATCAATAAATTATGATATCTTTTTAAGAAAAAATAGTTTTTTAAATTTTGATCCTGTAAGGTTAATGGCCAGATTTTGATCCACTTTTTTTATACGAGTAAATATCGATTTATATTGGCCACCATGAAGTTAAGCCAGTTAGTGATAATATCTTTAGTTGGCTGGTTTTAAGAGAAAATGGAACTTGAAAAAGTTAATGGTCTGAAAAGTGGAGACACCGAGACTGATAAAAAAGTAATGGCTATAATTTTAGGAGAGAGAAAAAAAAAAGAAAAAAAAAGTAAATAGTGATTTATATTGGCTCATATTTTAAATGAAATACTATACTATGACCCAAGAGATTAATAAAATTTATGTTCAAAATATTTAGCCCCCCCCCCCAAAAAAAATGAATATAAACTAAAAACAAAAAAAATCAACAATTTTTAGGGGCATCTTGTAATATAATGTTTAACAATCTAGTCTTGAAGTTCAAGTACTACTCTGCAGTGAGTTTGATCCTCACTAAGTGCCCCATACTTGCCAAGTCTAAGATGTACTTATTTTTTAAGACATGGTCAAATCATGCTGAAAGCATGGATTCCCACCAGATCCCTGAAGTTAAGCAGTGACAAGCCTGCTTAGTACTTAGATGGGTGACCACTTAGTAACAACAGCAGCTACTGTAAGCAACCTAAGGCCTGTGTACTGGACCAAACAATTCTTAGTAAATGATAAGTAATTTTTAGGTTACTGCTAAAAATTACTATATGTGCAAATAATTTCCGGGGAGTATTTTCTAAAGTGCTAAAGGAATGGTTGCTTTTTAACAAATTTTTAACTTTAAAATCATACATTAAAAAAAAAAAAAGGTAAGCATTTGAAAAAAGAATAGTATTTAATATGGCACATTTTTCTTTTTTAGGTCAAAGCTTAAATATTAACATATTGTAAAAGTGGTTACTTTTTATAACTGCACATATGAAGCAGATGACTTTTGATAAAATTAGATTAAAAAAAAAAAAAAAAAAAAAAAAAAAATTTGCTGACTATAGAAAAAAATAATTTGATATATAGATATAAGATACTGTTCAACTGTTCCCATGGATAACTGGGGTTTTTTTTTTTTTTTTTTTTTCAACAATATTCTTCAGCAATGTGTTTCATACAAAAGACATTCACAATAGTTTATAAAAAGAAAAAAGTCGAGTGATATTTTTATATCAGTTAAATTATTTTTTTTATGGAAAATATAAATATAAATCATATTTCAAAGTAAGATGAAGTTTTAAATTTGACCAAAAACTTTCAGATATCACTTTTTAAGTGATTTTGAAAGTTGTTGGAGATATGGACAAAAATCGGTTATGGTTTTCTTTTTAGTCCTTTTACAAAGTCAGAAAGCCTAGAAAATACTAGAAATACTAGAAGAAATACGAGAGGCTTTCATGCAAAACTGGTATTAACATTTGAACAATAGGTATTTTTAATACTTTTTAAATTGTTTTGAAGAATTTTTTTTTCCAACAACAAAATGGCTGAGATTAAAACTTTTTTTTTTAAATGCAAATCTATTTCATGGCATTATTGCCAAAATATTTTATAATTTAAGAAAAAAAAAAAAAAAAAAAAATTGTTAGGACATTTACTAACAAAAATATCCAGAGTCACTTCCCTTGATGAATCTATTTCCCTTGATGAAAAAGGAGAGAATTACCTCCCATCACAGTGTATTGTGGAACTGTGGCCAGAAGTGAGCAGGAGAAAAATCGGCCATGACACATGGATGGATATACACTTTATTTGGTCCCCCCCCCCCCAATACACTGTAACAGGAGGTAACATTCTCCTTATTCATTAAAGGAAGCAACTCTAGTTATTCTTATTAGTATGCTCCGAACAAAAACATTTTTTTCTTTTAAGTTTTACAATAATACTGCTTCCATTAACAATCCCCAATTTGATGAGAAAAGATAATACTTTTTTTTTTTTTTTAAATATTAATAATTTATGGCCAAGCAAGAGTTAAATTGGCAATTCAATGAATCAAGGTTTAGAATAAAACAACCACACTCTTCAATATATAACATAGATATACCGATTTACATTTGAAGTTGGCAATTTCTTTTTCTCTTTCAAAGATTTCTCACACAAAATATTTAGGTGTTGCCATATGGAATTTGTGTTCCTGTTGTTTTGCAGTGCACTTCGAGCGTAGAAATGACCAAATCTGGTGTTGAAAAGAAAAAAAAAAAAAAAAAAAAAAAAAAAAAGGAAAAATAAATAAATATTAATAAAATAAATAACTCAGACATACAGTGGAATTTATTTTGTATGATGATTTTTATAACTTGGAAATAAATTTAGGAATAAGCAAAATTAATTGCTAAATCCAGTGAAGGTCGCCCATGAAAAAGAAATGATTGTTATATCATTGTTTTGATGAAAACTTAATAGTTCAAAATTTAATATGTACTCAAGGATGACTTTATAGGTTGAAGGTCCAATCAAGAGCCCTCCGCAGGAAATAGCTTAATTGCCTCCTGATAGGGTGGCTTTTAAGCTAGTGTTTTAAAAATGAGACAGCTTTTTAAATATTCATTGGTCACAAGAAAAAAATCAGTTTAGTTTGTGTGCATATGAGCATTGTGCTTCAGTCAATGTTAATATTTTGGGTCTTATGTTCCAGACAATTTTTAGGATCAGTCCTAACGAAATATCTAGAGTTACTCCCCTTGATGAGTAGGGGACAGTTGCCTCCCATGACAGGTGATTGTGTGAGCCAGGACTGGAAATGGGACTTCAGCCATGACACACATGGAATGGTACACTAGATATGAAGTCACACACAAGCTGAACTTTTGAGTCACTGTTTTTGGGTAGAAGCATTTCTCTACCCTGTATCAAAACCTTGTAAATTTTTAACACTCGGGTTACTTCCCTCATTTAGTACTTCGTATTTATTTGTATTTAAAAATGTAACAACATTGGGATCTTCAATTAATATTAAATATTACTAAAAATTTTGGACCATAAGGCACCCCTTTTCGATTTTGTGTCATTAGGCCATTTTTTTTCATTTACACCGTCAATATCCAGTTATTTGTTAGGGGTTACGGTTAGAAACCCTAACCCCTAACAAACAACTGGATATTGACGGTAATAGGGTCCAAAATTTTCACTAGTCTAAGACTAATTCAGAAAAGATTCAACTTTTTACAATGCCCTAAAAAGTTTACAATAGATTAATAAATATGCAGATTATTTGTCACATGATATCAAAGATCACAGCCTACAACAAAGTAATGTAAATTTTTATATAACCAACTGCAGGACAATTTATTTAGATAAACTATAAAAAAATAAACACCTACTTTTCAGAAAATCGTTGGTACTCTTCAACATCTTCATGTAATACAGTGATTCTGTAACGGTCTTTGTAATATTTTAGATTCTGAGGAATCTGGAATTTAGCCATTTGTATCTCTGTGTCACTCAGATGTCCCCGTGATATCCTGGCATAAGCAAGTCTAAAATAAAAAAATAAAATTGAAAAATAACTGGGGGGTTACTAAAGCATTATGGGTATTTCTCAAAGCCACACACACGTTCAGAAAGACACTAGACACACATGCAAACATGCGTATTTAGGGGTTAAAAATATAAAGACTTTTAATCTTTCAAGTAAGTAAATATATATATAAATATAAGTAAAATATATTATATCTAATATAAAAAAAGAAGAATGGAAATAAATCCAACTATAAAAATATGACCCCATCCAACAAAAAACAAAAAACAAACAAACTCTCAAATCTTCTAAGAATGTATTATTCATGAATGAATAGTTTTGCTTATGTTTAAATGTTTCATTTTTTATGTATATCATCAGGGCAATATTAAGGAGCAATAACAAGAAACATTATTTTCAAAAAAAAAAAAAAAAAAAAAAAAAATTTTTTTAATTTTTATTACCATTAAAAGCGTTTTCAAAATAAGCACATCGAGCGATAGGTACTGCTATCCAATGGTAAGCAATACGAGATTTAAAAAGTGTATACTTGAATTTTGCAAAATACTATATAACCTGAGCAGGGTTTTTATAGAAATATAAAACAAGAGAATTAGTGTTTAAAATATCCAGTCAATAGGATGTTGACATAAGAATATTAAAAATTTTTTAAAAAAAGAATAGCATTCATTATAAAAGATTCGTGAATTTTTTTTTTAAACTCAAGAATTTAAAAATTCTGAAAGAACCCCCCCCCAAAAAAAAAACCGAAGTATGTAGTCAAGAAAAATCTTTAAAAAAATTACAAATTTTTGAAGTAACATTATTTTTATATTTGTTAATTTAAAATAAAATGACATCAATTGTGGTTTTTTAAACAAAACAAAGTTCCTATCTAGCCTTTTTCCTAATGTTTTGTTAGAGTCCAAGAGAAAAATTCCAGTTTTTTTTTCCATATATATATATATACCACCCGCCAACTGGTTATTAGATCTTCAAGTCTGAGATTAAAATGCAAAGATTAACAAAAACAATGCTTCTCTTGTAGTTATTTACTTAATAAGTTTCTTGTAGTCGTAAGATACATCTTTTGAATGCATACAGGGTGGTCGTCAGTGATGCACTATCTTCATCGCCGATTACAGGTTCTTGTGCATCATATCAGCTCCGATAGCAACCCCAACTTGAATCCAGCATCTTCAAGTTGCCACCTTGCAAGCTACGTGCTGCTAGTCTTGACATTTTTGCTATGACTGAAACTACAAAAGCTCGACCTCGAGCCAATGAAAAAGCTACTAAAATAATGGAATAATCTGTTCCTCCTGGTTTCAGTCTAATTTACTTTCCACGGATTCCGTTTGCAGTAAGTTCACCCCCCTTCTATGAACTTAATTGATTTTATCTAACTTACAACCTTCTGTGCTCTTACTAACCGGATCACCAACCATTACGCCGTGAATAAGTTTTATTTCAATAAAAACAAAGCCTCTCTTATAGTTACTTACTTGATAAGTTTCTTGTACATAATATATTGGCACCATCTAAATCGATCACCAGGCTCAATATCTTCCATGTTTCCATCCTGAAGAAGTTGAAAGTAATCCCTACTGTAAGGGGGAGACGTCACATAACCGAGAAACACAGTTGGATTGTTACTGAAAAAGGAAGCAAGCCTTCATTAAGAAAAAATAAAAGACAAAGGGATATCTACAAAAAAACAGAATTAAAAAAAAATAAAAATAAAAGGGGAATATTATTATTCTTAGACTATATTTTTGGTTTTTGAGTGTATATATATATATATTATATATATATATATATACACACACACACATATATATATACAAGGATATATTATACTACACTGAGGCTTATGCTAAAAAGTGTCTGGGTTTGTTACACTTCAACTAATTGTTGAAGAATTGTAGTATTAAAAATGATTATCATGCAAAGACCAGTCTTAATACCATAACCCATCCAAGGATGTAATTGAAAACTAAACCCTGCACCAAGATCAAACAAAACTTTTCTTGGGTAAATCTTATGAGGAATCCAGTGGTAGTATTTCTCTGAATTTTTGAGATGAGGCTGGATAATTTGTATTATTCGGACTATTGTCCTCATCTTTATTGTTAACTGCACAACGTTAGGGCTGATGTGCCCTCCAGTCTTCTTCAGATATTTCTTGTCGAGAAGGTTCTTGAGTCCGACAAGAAATAGCTGAAAAAGGCTGGAGGGCACATCGGCCGAAACTTTATACTGATAACAATAAAGATGAGGACAATAGTCCGAACAATCTAAATAATACAATCCAGTGGTAGTATTTATATTTATATTTATTTCTGAATTCATTTGGGGACCAAATTACCAGCAGTGTTATGAGAAAATAAGAAAATAAGAAAAAAAACAAAAACAAAACGGCTAAGGGGAATAACTGATCAATTTGAAAATTTCCATATTGACCATTCTGGACCCCTTGCATTAATGATACCAAACAACTTACATTATTGTGTCTTGCTCCTTTTCAAAAAGTGGTATTATTGTGTTATTGGTAAATGGGGTGGTTAACATGCACAAATTTCTATTATAACATTTTCAAAATAAGCACATCGAGCGATAGGTACTGCTATCCAATGGTAAGCAATACGAGATTTAAAAAGTGTATACTTGAATTTTGCAAAATACTATATAACCTGAGCAGGGTTTTTATAGAAATATAAAACAAGAGAATTAGTGTTTAAAATATCCAGTCAATATTATTTCTAATATATTTTTAGGAGTTATTTAAAAATGCAGTAATGATTATGTGCCTTTAATTAGGAATTGGATTACTTCATTTTTATCCAAGTCAACTAGGAATTGAATTTCGTCTGAGCATGAAGGAAAAGGGGTAAAGCGAAAGACGTTTCCCCCCCCCCACCTTCTCGTGACATATTTTCATAATAATTCAGTAATAAAATTATTATATTCCCATTTAATTATGCCTTAGCCAGGTTTTTTTAATTTATTATTACATGTTTTCTATTATATATATATATATGTAATATAGTGAAAAATTGAAAAAACACAAGTTCATAAAACGAGTGATGTTTATTTCACCAACACTGCAGTGTTTCGATCTGTTTCAATAGATCATCATTCTTTCTTTTTTTTTTTTTAAAACAGATTGACCGACAAAACAAGACTCACAGTATTCTTATTCTCTGTGATAAATTTATTTTTCCTCAAATTAACAAAAGCCCTGATGAAGATCTATTGAAACAGATCGAAACACTGCAGCATTGGCGAAATAAACATCACTCGTTTTATGAACTTGTGTTTTTTCAATTTTTCACTATATTTCATATTGTCGGATTCACTTCCATTTTCCCTTCACACACACACACATATATATCTCAATTTCTCTCTCTCCCCAAGCAAAATCTTTGAATGCAACTAGTACTTACCAATTTCTTAACTCTTTGGATAAGAACTTGGCTTGCTGCCGCCTGTCTTCACTGTCTCTGTGGTTTCCCATGTGAGTAACAACAAATTTTACCAAAGATCCACTTATATTTAGAGTAGCGGTTATTGCAGGAGCCAGTTCACCTGCAGACAAAAAAAAGAAGATAACTCAATTATTTGACAAAAGGAAATATCTTTTTAATAAAAAGAAAAAAAAAAGTTGATTCCTTTTAATATATTTTGATTAACATTGTTCCATTGCACATGTCTCAATACTTCCTTTTTGGTTTTATAAAGTTACAATGAAGTAATTATTTACTTTTGTAGTGTTTTAACATATAATAATAATGAAATTATAGCATTCAAGTAGCTTCAACATCTTGTCTGTCAATAAATTTAAATTATGTCAAACTTTCCCTTTCTCAGAAATCTTATAAAATGATTTCAATGTTTTTTTTTTAAAATTCTCCGACCGTACTTATTTATTTAAAAAAAAAAAAAAAAAATTAAAATCGCTTTGCAATCTCACTTTTCCTTAATCCCAATTATCTACCCAGAGCTCAATGGGTGACCCAATGGGTAATGTTTTGTCTAGTATATATATATACACACACGGATATATTATACTACACAGGCTTATGCTAAAACGTGTATGGGTTTGTTATACCTCAACTACTAATAGGGACAGTTTAGCTCAGTCGGTAGAGGGTTCGGGTAAAAATCACAAGGTTCTTGGTTCGATACCAGCCCTCGCCAACTCAGCGTATCAGTAGCACAAGGATCTGTGCGGTAAAGTGGGGAGCTGATGGTAGGTGTGGCGCTCCACCTCAGGTGCTAAAATAATCTCCTTGGTCTAGTGCTAGTGAAAAAAGGATAGACTCCCTCGCTGTCTGGCTGATACTGACTTTAGACCACCCTGACAACTTTAGGCCGCCCCGACGACTTTACTTTTACTAATTGTTAGTCGCGAATTATATATATTTACCAACCCCTATGCACGAGCAGGATACGGCACAAGGTCAATTTCTTAAGCGGAGTTCAACAGGTTTGAATTCAGAGTTTTCCTTCTCCTAGACTGGTTACCTAGCCATGGTTAAAGAACCCAGTCTGCCCTGCTATTTACCCATAGCTGGAGGGAGAGTAGGATGCATACCTTTCCCAAGGGTATTAGCGCTAAGTGAAAATGCAATTACCACGTCCAGGATTTGAACTCGGGGCGACGAGTTCATTTTCCATGACTTTAACAATTACACCACGCGCTTCCTTAGTTACGAATTATAGTATTAAAAAACGATTATCATGCAAAGACTAGTCTTCAGTTGTTGATGCCGCAGCCCATCTACAACAATGACAAATAGATATTTTCTTTTAAACAGAAAATACTTACCATGTGGAGAAGGCAGCAGATGATGTACAGATTTGACTATTGGGTATTTGGAAAGAATCAAGTTCCTAAAAGAGAAGAAAAAAAAGAAAAAAAAAAAAGAAAATTAAATACTGACAGATATTTATTTTTTATTCAGATGCATGTGTGACGTAATGGGTCTTATTATGTGTGGACTCGTTTCTTCTTGCGTGAAACGTTCCTTCAACTCAGTCCATGGCAACCCGTCTCGATTAAAAACAAACCCGCAACTTTTTCTCTGAATTTTTTAGATGAGGCTTGATAATTAGTATTATTTGTATTATTCAGACTACTGTTCTCATCTTCATTGGACTCGAGGGTTCCCGAGTTCGAAAAGAAGGTTCCAGAGTCCAACAAGAAATACCTGAAGAAAGCTGGAGGGCACATCAGCCGAAACGTTGTACAGATAACAATGAAGATGAGGACAATAGTCCGAATAATACAAATAATTCTAAATCCGCAACTTGTCAACAAATGTTTATTTTAGCCGTGACAAATCTAGTTGTAGTCATTGACACACAGAGAGTCCGAGGTCAAGCCACAACTCACGATCAGGAGGATGTGAATTCAATCTCCCCAATCACCCGTTACATTCCCCCCTGATCTCATTTTACACACCAGACATAGTTGTGTACGCTTTGAACTACTACGTGCGTGATTTCTCTTGCCACACCTAATAACATAACACATATAACAGAATACAAATCTTTTGTCTGAGAACTGATATTCATATCAACATAAAACAAAAAAACAACCCCCAAAAAATGCAGCAATGAAAATCTATCAGGTGTCTATTATTCATATCAGGTTGGGTGTTGTCTCACTGGGTTTCATCTTGTTCTTGCTATTATCAACAGTGACATATTCTTGTGTGTACACAACTTTATTTTCGCCCAATAGATTGTTAAACCACACGTGCATGGGGAGCAGAGATGGAAGCTCCATCTTCCACATACAGGCTGCCTATCTCAACACACTAAATACTAACTCTACTTTCCCAGTGTCGCCTGGTCACATAATCCTCTAAGCCAATGAGGCCCCATTCCAGATTACCCTAAGAACGTGGCTACTACCTGACTATTCATAGGGCCAGTTTAGCTCAGTCAGGCCACTCTATCGACTTTACTTTTTTTACTTATATGACTAACAGTGATTTTCCACTGTTTATCATTAATTCAAATTACTAAACTTCTTCTTGCTAAAAAGGATAGGCTATGCCTATTCATTATCTAACATGAAAAAGTAAAGTAGGTGGAGTGGCCTATTGTCAGTATCAGTTGGACAGTTTTCACTAGTGCTAGATCAGGGAGATTGTTTTGTATCTGAGGTGGAGTGCCACACCTACCATCAGATCCATACTGTGCTACTGTGCTGAGTTGGCAAGGTATCGGACCTTGAACCATGTGGTTCTGAGGTGGATGCTCTACCGACTGAGCTAAACCGGCCTTTACTATCTAACATACTTCCATCTTAATAATACATTTCTTGTTTTTCTGGTTTGGTTTGTTTTGTTTTGTAACCTCAGTGAGTCATTTAATGCTGACAAAGTTATGAAATAAATTCATTCTTAATGGATACTCAATTTTTTTTTATAAACACATTTTTCTATTTAACCCATAGATAGAACCCTAACAGGTACTACCACTCTGGGTCAGAGTGGACCAGGAAGCAATGGTGATGAAGAAGTGCTCCACATTCCCCAAACCTTCAGAACTGGAACCTCACCATCAGATAGAGTTTAACCTTATTCCCAGGACATGATGATCCTCAGCCACCACCTTCTAGCTCCCATATGATTAAATAGGGTTGGGGCTTGCCATAAGGGCAATAGGGTTAGGGCAATCATATAGGTGCTAGGGCTTGACATGACCAGCTGATTGATTTGTCTAGATGGCAATAACAAGTGCATTTATAGAAATACTCACCCCCAAGTATGTTTCTTAGTTGCAGGTCCAAAATCAACGTACATGCCAAGCTTTTCCCCAAACCACATACCAAGATCGTTATTACCAAGAAAAGGTTTTGAAGCATCACTTTCCAATAGTGTAATGAAATCAGCACCTGCAAAAAAGAAATTATCAAATTAACAGCAACCCACTCCAGAGTAAACATCATCAGTAACTGTAATCCTATTGGACAGTTTGTTGTAAGTAATTTGCATATAAAAAAATGGGATAGATATATGAGGTATGTCAAAAGTTCCAGTGTGTCAGAAAACTTTGATGCGAGGGGCATCGTCCACTTCGAGTTCTTGCCACAAGGGCCAGACAATCAACCAGCATGTCTACAAAGAGATACTGTGGCGTTTGCTTTGTTTTTTGCTTCGTTCAGTGAGTGAGAGGTGTGGCAGGACAACTCACGGGTGCTTCACCATGACAACACACCTGCCAACACTACCCTGAGTATCCGAGAGTTCCTGGCCCAGAAGAACATCACTGGGCTGGAGCAACCTCCCTACTCACCTGACCTGGCTCCATGTGATTTTTTCCTCTTCTCCAAGCTCAAGGGAATCATCAAGGGAACCTGTTTTGAGGATGTGCACAACATCAAAAAGGCTGTGATGACAGAGCTACAGAGACTCCCGGAAGAATCCTTCCAGGAGTACATGCAAGCGTGGCAGAGAAGGATGGGAAAGTGCATTAGACTCCAGGTATTTGGTTATGTTTGGTCAGTTGTGGTGAAAGAATACCAACTGTCTTGGACACTGCTTCAGTTGTGCTTAGCTAGCTGCTGTTGTTGTTCAAGACAGTTGGTATTTATGGAAATCAAGAATGGTCCATTCATGTATTTGGGTGATTCCATTCCTTAAGTTCTGATTGGCTGCTTGGTTTCAATGATGTTGAGGAGTTTCATAAATACCCTGTCATTCTGCAGTAGGGTTGCAGCAAGACAGGTTTGTATTAAGTTACAACAGCTTGTTGCCGTGTCTTACCAATTCGACGGTAATTGGAACATAGCTTGATTATTCTACAAGATCGTGTTGAAAAGGTTGCATTTAAAAAAATTTTTTTTTTTTTTTAAAGAAAATTTAAGATGTCTACTAGTTTGATATTTTTGAAGAGGTCTCTTAAGTTGTTTGTTCGGTAATATTTAGTGTGGGTTTGTCTGAGACTGTTGCAGTTTAGGAGGATGTGTTTAACAGTGAGCAGTACATTGCATGTTGAGCATACTGAGGCGTCCTCCCTTTTTAAAAGGTGAGAATGGGTGATGTAGGTGTGCTCAATACGCAGTCTAGAGAGCATCACATCTTTTGTATTTGTATTCTTGTATTTGTTAATGACTCGCGAATTTACTGGTCAAAATGTTTGATCCACAAAAACAACATGATCAACTGTTTGAATAATTCTTTGGGCATTAATGACCATTATCAAAACTTTAGACAGTAACACAATCTTCTTATTTCCATGGATATTATACCTGAAGAAGGCCAAAGAATGTACCAGCTGAAATATCATGCTTCTCAAAATTTTAGACAAAAAAAAGGACCATATGACCTTAAGGCACCCCTTTTTATCTCGATTAAGAAAGGACATGTTTTTCATTTACACCGTCAATATCCGGTTGTTTTAACAGACGATTTTTAGATTTTTTTTTTTAAATTATAAAACTAACCCCTAACCCCATAACCCCTAACAAACAACCGGATATTGACGGTGTAAATGAAAAACATGTCCTTTCTTAATCGAGATCAAAAAGGGGTGCCTTAAGGTCATATGGTCCAAGAAAGAAAAAAAAAAAAAAAAAAAAAAAAACAACAAAAAAACTATCATTCTGAGAGGAAAAGAGCACACGTAAGATTTACAGCAAGTAGAAAAAAGTAAGTAAAGTTGTCAGGGTGGTCTAAAGTCAGTATCAGCCAGACGAGGAAGTCTATCACCTTTTCACTAGTGCTAGACCAAGGAGAATGTTTTTGCATCTGAGGTGGAGCACCACACCTAGCATCAGCTCCTCACTTTACCGCACAGATCACTGTGCTACTTATCTACCGAGTTGGCGAGGGCCGGTATCGAACCAGGAATCCTGTGGTTCATAGGTCGACGCTCTACCGACTAAGCTAAACCGGCCCTCATTAGATTTACAATGGAACAATGCAAATATTAAAAAAATGAAATTAAAGGATGAAAGTATTAGTCAAAATTAATAATAATGATTGACAATGCATCATTTAAAAAACTAAAACTAAAACAAATCTTACCAGTTTCTCGCAATAATTTCTCAGCTCGTTCCATACTTGGCCAACCATGGTTATCATAGCCGAAATGAAAAGTCCAAATGGCAGCAGTGAAAATTTTTTTTGTTGGCTGAAAACAGAAACAAGATGCTAAAAGAGCAGAAAGAGGAAACAAAAAAAGAGAAAAAGGAGAAGAGAGAGAAAGAGAAAAGAGAAAAAAGAGAAAGAGAAAAGAGAAAAAGAAGAGGAGAAAGAGAAAAGAGAAAAAAGAGAGAGAGAAAGAGAAAAGAGAGAGAGAGAGAAAGAGAAAAGAGAAAAGAGAGAAAGAGAGAAAGAGAGAAAAGAGAAAAGAGAGAGAGAGAGAGAGAAAGAGAAAGAGAAAAAGGAGAGAGAGAGAAAGAGAAAAGAGAAAAAGGAGAGAGAGAGAAAGAGAAAAGAGAAAAGGAGAGAGAGAGAAAGAGAAAAGAGAAAAGGAGAGAGAGAGAAAGAGAAAAGAGAAAAAGGAGAGAGAGAGAGAAAGAGAAAAAGGAGAGAGAGAGAAAGAGAAAAGAGAAAAGAGAGAGAGAAGAGAAAAGAGAAAAAGAGAGAGAGAGAGAGAGGAAAAGAGAGAAAGAGAGAGAGAGAGAAAGAGAAAAAGGAGAGAGAGAGAGAGAGAGGAGAGAGAGAGAAAGAGAAAAAAGAAAAGGAGAGAGAGAGAAAGAGAAAAGGAGAGAGAGAGAAAGAGAAAAGAGAAAAAGGAGAGAAAGAGAAAAAAGAAAAAGGAGAGAGAGAGAAAGAGAAAGGAGAGAGAGAGAAAGAGAAAAAGGAGAGAGAGAGAGAGAAAGAAATAAGAAAAAGGAAAAAATAATAAGGAGAAAGAGAAAGAAAAAAGAGAAAAAGTGAAAAAGAAAGAAAAAACAAAAAGAAAGAGAGAAAGAGAAAAAGAGAATGAGAAAAAAAGAGAAAGAAAAAAACAAAAAGAGAGGAAGAAAAAGAAAAGAAAGGAAAAAGGAGAAAGAAAGGAAGAATAAAAATTATTAAAAAAAAAAAAAAAAAAAACCTAGAACTTTCTATGATTTACTACTAATGCTAACAGTAATAGTTAACCAAATTGCAACTTTTGGTTGTTTTTATGGCATGTCATATTTATACTAGTCAGTCATTTTTGCAAGTAATCATATAGGTTCCAGTAATTAATGGTAATAAGCCTTTGAAAACAATTATAGCTTCAAGTAACTATTTTTAATACAAATAATTTGCACACAGTTATATGATTTCAAGTATTCCTATCTGATACTAATAATTCATGAACAATTATATGGTTTTAAGTAACTAATGGTAATAATCATTTGTAAACAATTATAGCTTCAAGTAACTATTCTTAATATAAATTATTTGCACATAGTTATATGGTTTCAAACATTCCTATCTAATACCAATAATTTTCAAACAGATTTATTTGATCCATGAATGGGATCTGAACAGGTAGTACCACTTCGGGTCCAAGTGGACCTGGGAATAATGACAAGGAATGACTTCAGACTCTCCAGGGTTCCAGGACTGGAGCCTCACCACTGGATGCAGCATTTTTTTTTTGTTTTATTCCCTTCTTTATCTTTCTCCTCTCCTCATTATTTCTAGATGTAACTTTATGCTATATTTAAAAAAAAAAAAAAATTTTTCTACTTGTTTTGGCTCGTATAACTTTAAGCCACTTACAATGAATTTCCCATGGACCAATTTATTATAACTTTAGAGCAGGTGTTTGACCAAAGTAGTAACATAAAAAATATTTCTTTCAATCACAATTCAAATAGGCAACATTTATATGACCCAAATTTAGTCTATTCTTCATTGCTATCCACACTTATTTTTTTTTCTTATCTCTTAACGAATTTCAGATGGACCATTATAACTTTTAGGTTACAATGGTAGTCTGACCAGACAGACAACATGAATACATAGAAATTATAAAATCATACAATATACACATGCATCACACAGACCAAACAATTAGAGAACTCATCTATTTTTAAAAAGGGGGGGGGAGAATAAATCCCAATTTACAATCTGGTAACAATAGTTTAAAAAATCGTTCATGTCTGGCCTCTGGAAAACATGAGTTGAACCAAGAGTTTAGTGATGAGACTTCTCTGGCAAATAGCAAATGGTTGGAGCCTTGTCTCTGAGCTTCCCACCCCACCTTTATCAGGTTTTAGATAAAGAGCCACAATTTGATGTATGGGTAATTCCATGTCAAATCAGCCAGAAAAAAAGTAAAATTGTTGGTGCGTATCACATAAACGCATTCTGGCCTCCTGCCCTAAAAAACGCTAAGTGGTGCCTACTGAAAATCCATGCCTGTTGAAAATCTAACCAGCACTACTATTGGACTCCCTAGTTATTTGAAGGCGTTTTTCCCAAAAAGTTAATGCAATATGAAAGCGATATTTTATCCCAACCCAAGTCTTTTCTCGACAAGGAAATGTACATTTTTCTTACCCTCCCTTAAAAATTTTTTTTTTAGTGGTTTGAAGGCATTAAAAGTAAGCCACCACCCAGGTTTTTTTTTAATCAACAAGTAAATGTAAATATTTTACTTCCTCCTTTAAAATATCTTTTTAAAATTTCTTTTTTTTTATAGGTATTTTCAATAGTAGCACGGGTTGAATTTTCAGCAGGCACCGCTTAGTGTTTTTTTTTTAGGGCGAGAGGCCAGGATGCATTTATGCGATAATACCCAAATTGTCACCCACCCCCCTTCAATTTTTCTAAAATTTTGTCCAGTTATTTTGCTTCATATAGACCTTATTCAATGGCTGAACGGAAACACTTAAAACATAAAAGTGCAAAATTCTAACTGATGTTGTAGCTTCGCTTCTGAGCAAAAACCAAACTATCTTTTCGGTAAGAATAATGTTCAATATATGTAAAATAATAATAGAAAAATTTTTTTGTCATCGATGCAGTGCCAGATTGGGATTTTCCCACCTATTAATCTTGCTATGATAAAATCAGAAATCATTAATAACTTAAAATTGGTTAAATTTAAGACTTTTTTGATAGCATTCTTTTAATCCTTGGGCCAAAAAGCTTTTATAGGAGTTAGGAAGCTCTAGAACTCATTTTACAGATAAAAATAGATTACAAAAAGTTGCCATTTTCCATGCACCCTCCCTCATTTGGAGAGTTAAAAATTGACATAACTCGACCAATTTTTAAAATTGGAAGCTCAAATTTGGGGGATTGTCTAACTTTAACAGTCCACACCTGGACAAAATTTCAGAAAAATTGAAGGGAGTGGGTAACATGGCCTGGATAACTTAACATGGAATTACCCTTATTGAATTTCTCCAGGTTATCATTTTAACACTGAAGCCTTTGTTGGGATACAATAAATGTTTCTCTTGGATCCTTGGGGGAGTGTCCATGTGTTACCACATGGTCATGTGACAATCCCAGAATCCATATCAATTTTTATTTGTCCACATCCTTTGAATGGTTAATTTTATCTCTATTCATTTAACAGTAGAGAGAACTGTTTCCAACCATGGCGACAGACTGTCTTGCCTTGTCATTGAAATGTAAAGACCACATGGCTAAACAACCAAACTCAAGTAAGATTTTTACCATTTTTGTACTCCTTTCATATACTGCTTGTTCATGGAACACTATGGACACATTTTATCAGCTGGGAGACGTTTTTGCATTCTTATTAATAATTCTTGTATGTTTATTATGCATGTATTACATGTTCCTATGTATGTAAATGAGTTTATCTTGTCTTTCCTTCCATTTATTCAGTGTTAGTATATTTCTCTAGTTAAGTTCGTACTTAGAGATTTCCATCTTGATCTCCTATTTCTAGGTGAATTTTCTTGTCATTCTTGAACTTTTTCGACTGTTTCACATTAGTTTTACTTTGTAGGAGCGGTATATCTTGAAAAAATAAGACCATTAACTAATAGATGGGTTTGAAAAATGCTTTATTGTGAGTCAAGTATATCATTAAGCATTTGATTGAAAGTATTACTTGCTTGGCTAAATCGAACTTAACGGACCTAAATTCCACCATCATATGTCACCCCACCAAAAGAAAAAAAATACTAAAAATCAGGGAATTAACCGAATTTAATGAAATTTTCAGTGTTGATAGATTAATGAATAAAAGATATAATGCACCAGTTATATCATTTAAAAACTTTTACATTTTCTTTTAGGTCAGTTAATTTGAACCATGTATCTTTGAGGCGTAACACAGATTCTCAAAGATACGTGGTTCAAAATTAACTGACCTGGAAAAAAAAAAAAAGAAAAAAAAAGTAAAAGTTTTTAAATAATATAACTGGTGCATTATATATTTTATTCATTAATATATCAACACTATCATTTTTGGTATTTTTTCTTTCAGTGGGGTGACATATGATGGTGGAATTTAGGTCCATTAAGTTCGATTAACCACTTTCTTTATTGTTCTCTCACCACAAGAATTATTTTTGTCTTGTCTCGCAGCATATCCCTGGTTTAAAATTTTTTTGATATTTAGTTAGAAAATTCTGTTGGGTTTTGACAGTTAACAGTGATGCTGATAGCTTTTTGATTTAGTGTCCTGGGACGCACATATTTGCTTTGAATGAGTTCCCGGGAAAATTTATGGGTCCCAACTAAAGTTTCTTAATAAATTGTAGGGTTTTTATTTTTAATCTGGGGAAACAGATTATTTTGTCTTGTCTCGCAGCATATCCCTAGTTTTAAAATTTTTGGATATTTAGTTAGAAAATTCTGTGACAGTTAACAGTGATGCTGATAGCTTTTTAATTTAGTGTGTCTGGGACGCACATATTTGCTTTAAATGAGTCCCCGGGAAAATTTATGGGTCTCAAACTAAAGCCGTCTAACTCCTACCTTGTAACCTATCCTGTGTAATTCATTTCTAAGAAACTATTGAAATGTATTTACAGTTAGTTTGAAATGGTGAGGGAAGAAAAAAGAAAAACACTGGGACGCATGGATATGATTTTACTGCATCCTTTTAGATTCCTATGCGTCAAGGATGCAGGATGTGTACCCATCAGCATCTCTGAGCTAAGGAAAATAAATGAAGTATAATTTTAATAAATGTAAAAAGTGACCTGCTAAAAAATTAGGTTGAACCCCAAAATTGGTGTGACCAAGATCTAGGATCTCATTGTAACTAACTTTTGGGGTGAAAAATCTGGAAAAATTGTGAGTCTTATACATAAATTATTATGAAACATAGAAATTACAAAATTATACAATATACATGCACCAAACAAAACAAACAATTAGAGAACTCATCTATTTTTAAAAAATAAATAAATAAAATAAAAAACTTGCAAACCTTTCTAAAATTGCTAATTTTTTTAAACACAAGACAAATAAAAATTTGAGCTATCAGTGTAAAAATTGCAAAATGCAGGTTTTCAGGTGAAAAAAAAAATCAGTGATCAAGAGGCAAGAGAAAAAGGCAGCTCCTGTGAGCCGCTCAATTAAGTGTGTGCCCAGGTGATTTGCTGAGTGGTGACGACATTCTCACCTGTTTTATTTTCTGAAATCGTCTATAGTATTTGGGAGGACAACAAGCTGAGACAAGCCTTTTTCTAAATTTTCTACGGTTTACGGCTGTCTCAGGGCAGTAGCGTACATGAGGAACATATAGTTTGAATTTGTTCCTTGGTGTGGCACTGCGTTGATAGGGGCCAATAAACTGATAGTCAACTGAATTATTCGATTCCTATGAGAAACAACAAAAGAATAAATAAACAGTGGGTTTATTTTTTATTTTTTATTTTATTGTTTTTTAATTCAAGGGTTGACATTAAAAACATAAAAATATGAGTACAGTAGTGGGGTCAGAAGATGTAATAATCAACAAAATGAGGAAAATGTAAAAAAGAAAAAGAGAGAGAGAGTAAAAAGAAAATAAGTCACAGGGAAACAGAGAGAGAGAGTAAAAAAGAAAATAAGTCACAGGGAAACAAGAGAGAGAGAGTAAAAAAGAAAATAAGAGAGAGAGAGTAAAAAAGAAATAGAGTAACGAGAGAGTAAAAAAGAAAATAAGTCACAGGGAAACAAAGAGAGAGAGAGTAAAACAAAACAAAAAGTCAGGGGGGGAATACAGAGAGAGGAAGAGTAAAACAACAAAAAGAAGTAAAAAAATTTTTTTTTAAATAAAAAGAGTCAAAAAGTAGGGTGCGGGAAGAGAAGGGCAGAAAACTTAGTATAATAGAAAATATATAGAAATAACTTTGATTTTCTTTATTTGGGATACAACAATTTCTTTGAAATCTGATCAGATTGAATTAAATTGTCTAAAATAGCTTGGTTGATTTTATAAGCATGTCAACCCATCTAGGGTTATGTTATGCCTACAGGTTATGAAATAGTGTTTATTGTATATTAAATTTATAAAATAGTTTTATAGTCTATTAAAAAAAAAAATGTAAAAGTGAAATAGTAACAAACTGATGCACTCACTTTAGGTGGTTCAAATTCTTGAGCTTGATATCTTGATAGGAACCCCAAGAGACCAACACAGGTAATAATGAACAATACTAGAAAAATAAGAGAAAAAAGAGAAAAGAAAACTAAGTTCCAATTACTGTTGAATTGGTAAGACACAGCAACAAGTGGTTGTAACTTAATACAATAAGATCTTAATAAGTGTTGAGATTTTTAAATGAATTGCATCATGAATAAGCTTAGTATGTTTATTTAGGCAGAGAAAGAAGAAAAAAAGAAGAAAAGAGAAAAAGAAGAAAAAAGAAAAAAGAAAAAAAAAAAAAGAAAAAAAAAAAAAAAAAAAAGAGAAAAAAAAAAAAAAAAACATTTTCACTTTTTCATTTCCAACTAACATATTTTTTTAAAAATATATTTTTCATTAAGAGCTCATTTGAAGTAAATCAATTTTATGTAATCACTTTTATAGCCATGAAAATATTAGTTGTATTTTCAAATCCATCAACTTAAAGAATTATATTTTTTCAACAAGGAAACATTTACCTTTCTTTGCCAATTTACTGTAGTCACCAGTTTTGAATTTAACATAAGCAACGTGGGATGTACATAACTCGGAGCCACCTAAAAATAAATGGAAAGGATTGATTAGATGAAGCAATACAAATGACTAACAATGTTTTGGCAAACAAACTATTCCAAAAATTCGACAAGGAAAAAGAAATATAGACTCACAAGATTCCATAATGAATACAGATACAGACTATAATGGTTGCTGTTTAATGGTATATCAACTGTAACAGCATGAGAAGTTATTCCCCTTATTTTAGCTACTCCTGATAATCTGGGTATAAATCCTCCATCTTAAGACATACATGGCATAAGTTCTAAGACTCAAGACCGATCAGATATTGTTATGAATACCATCCTAGGAGGAAGTAAAAGTTTGGTATGTTTAATTTTAACAGGGCTTTCTTTTCTTTATGATTAATTTGTTTTATAAATTTATTCTATATTGTTGGTATTGTTGGTATCATTTTAGTTTACAGTGTTATTGAGAGTCAAGTGTATCAAAGTAAAGAAATTAAGCACAACAGTACAGAAGACCACTAGAATAAAACACATCAGTTGAAATTCAAAACTCTCTTCGTTCTTCACTGAGACTGGTACATCAACCTATTGAAGTCAGTTAGTCTACTGTTGGTTTGAATAACAGCAACTAGCTAAACACAACTGAAACAGTGTCCAACACAGTTGGTATTTATAGAAATCAAGAATGATCCATTCATGCATTTAGGTGATTCCATTCCGTGAGTTCTGATTGGCTGCTTGGTTTCTATGATATTGTGGAGTTTTATAAATACCCTGTCATTCTACAGTAGAATTGCAACAAGACGGGATTGTAATAAGTTACAACCGCTTGTTGCTGTGTCTTACCAATTCAACGGTAATTGGAACTTAGTTTGATTATTCTCCACAACCCTTGTGTGTTATTTAATGCCAAATCATGTGTATGTATATATATGCATATATATATATATATATAAAGTTGTCGGGGTGGCGTAATGTCAGTATCAGCCAGATAGCGAGGGAGTCTATCCCCTTTTCACTAGCACTAGACCAAGGAGAATATTTTAGCATGAGGTGGAGCGCCATACCTACCCATCACTTTACTGCACAGATCCTCGTGCTACTCATACGCCGAGTTGGCGAGGACCGGTATCGAACCAAGAACCTTGTAGCTCCTAGCCGAACACTCTACCGACTGAGCTAAAGTGTGTGATTTGTTTAACTTCATGTATATTAATGAATTGGTAGAAATAATTTTTATATTAGATCTGTCATTAACTTCATGCGCATTAATTCGTAGAAATAATTATATTAATTGGTTGGTTATCTTATTGAATGGCATATCAACCGTTGTCAAACACCCAATCCGAAATCCTGTCTTTTTGTATATATGATTTATATGTGAACAATTTGTTGGTAAATATTTTAGTTTGGTTTGGTTTTATAAACTTGTAGAAATATCTTTCATTAACTCAATGCCTATCAATATATTGGTAAAAATATTTTTTATGCTAGATTTTTCATTAACTTCATGAACATTAATAAATTGGTAGTAATTGTTACATACCCCATGCAAGATCTCTTCCGATTTAAGTAACACTAAAAAACGCTCATGATATTCCACTCAGCAGATAAAAACGTCACCGGATGTGAACAGAGCCATATCTTCTTACAAAATGAAAAAATGTGGCTCTGCGCACATGGATCTGTGCATACTGAGATGGAATTATCAGATAACACCAAAAGGGCTATTTTTCAACCAATTGGTGACCTTTGCAGTCAAACCAAGGAGACTTGAAATCTGACCAGAGTTGATCTACCCAAGACATATATAAACACACAATTTTCCACAACAGAAGTTGGAAGGGAGACGATGCATCTAGCGTCACCAAACAATGCCGATCAGGCTGCATTAATTTCCTCATCTCCTACACCAAGATACCACCCATCACTTACCAACCCTGACATCCCGCTGACCATGGAACGCACACCAATTCCCTTCATCTCACTTCTATGCTGGTAACCAGAGGTATCATCTTTCATATACCAACCCTTGACATTCCATTTGATCATGAGCTAATCAACCATTCCTACACATCCATGCCCACACACACTATAGTATCAACGACTTGGCACTCAATAAACAGACAACCTAAATTTGCACTAACCTCGTCAATTGGCTGTACAATTTTAATTTCATTTGATATAATACAATATAGTTGAATGTTAACCAGTGTTTGTTTTTTCCTTGCAACTATATGCTTGATATAACATAATTAAAATACTCTGGGTTAGTGTGTTTGGTTTGGTTTGTTTTATGGCATATCATCCTCAGTGGGTCATTTAATGCAGACAAAGTTTTGAAATAAATCATTCTTAATAGATACTCAATTGTTTTTATAAACACATTTTTCTATTTAACCCATAGATGGGACCCTAACAGGTACTACCATTCCGGGTCAGAATGGACCAGGGAACAATGGTGATGAAGGGGTGCTTCAAATTCTCCAGAACTGGAACCTCACCATCAGATAGAGTTTAATGTCATACCCAAGACAAGAAGACCCTCAGCCACTGCCTTCTAGCACCCATATGATAAAAATGGTTGGGGGTTGCCATAATGGCAATAGGGTTGGGACAATCATATAGGTGCTAGGGCTTGACATGACCAACCAATTGATCAGAGGGGGCTTCTCCAACCGCCCGTCTAGTCCAAGTAAGGGCCAAAGTGGAGTGTTGCATGTCATGGACTGCTCAGCCACCTGGGTTCCATCCATAAGCATCATGGGTCGCCACCCACGGCCAACAGGTGGCCCCATTGGGAGAGTCTTACCCCTCTGCAGAGGTGCAGGGTGGGAGTCAGTGTGTAAAAGGAACTAGAAGATAACTTACCAATAAAATATCCAAAGATTAATGTGATCGAGATGAAAGCAATGAGATAATCAGAGTGCTCACGAGTGTAGTATCCACCAGGGACAAAATTATAGGCAATTGTCCAGACAAAGAAAAGTATTTCTATGAGCCATGTAAGCATGGACACAAACATTGTGCGGCCAGGTGGACATTTAGTGACTTGATCAACCATGTGTGGCCAAATGGTTAATGTAAAAACCGACAGGAACAAGCCTCCTAGAAGAAAGAAAAGACAAAAAAAAAACATAAAATAATGCCATTAAGACACACATACACAAAATATATATAAGAATTTGTTCACTATCAATTTATATAAATAGATAAGAACAAACAATTGTTTAAAACAACCAAGTGCTCAAATGTATACCAGCAGAGCAGTATAAAAACTAAAAACAATTTCAATCTTAGGTTTATTCCATTAGTAATAGTAAAAGAAATTATATTTAAAAGAAAGAAAGAAGAAAAGAAAGGAAAGAAAGAAAAAACGAAAAGAAAAACGAAAAGAAAAAAAGAAAAGAAAAAAGAAAGAAAAAAGAAAAGAAAAAAAGAAAAGAAAAAAAGAAAGAAAAAAAAGAAAAGAAAAAAGAAAAAAGAAAAGAAAAAAAAAAGAAAAAAGAACAGAGAAAAGAAAGAAGAAAAAAAGAAGAAAAAAAAAGGTTCTATTTAACAATTGGTAGAAATTATTGTATAATGCAGCCATATATGCAACCACAACAGATGATACATATCAGCAATCATTTTTAGACTTGCAAAAGTTTTGGATGACTTATTAAAAAGAATTGCAAATCTAAGTAATTAAAAAAAAAAGAAAAAAAAAGACTTACCGAGATATCCATACCAAGTTTTCTGGTAATAGAGTACTAACAAACTGCAGACACCAGCAAGCCACCAAAATATACTTTTTGTGAATGACATTTGGGATAAAAATACTCCTAAGGCTAAACAAAGCAATACTGGACATCTGAAAGAAATGATAATAATAATAATATATATGGGAGTAAAATAAGGATTTAAATCTGATAGTATCAAGAATAAATACATCTTTAGGAATACTTAGTGTTTTTCTATTTTTCTACACATACACACACACACATATATATATATGAGGAGTAAGAGATTGGGTAAAATGCAACAAAATGTGATTAAAAATAGAGTAATAATGGATAAAACACAAACAACTTCATTCAATTGATATTTCACCTTGGAATGTTAACGAAGCTTTGTCAGAATTTATTTGAGACAAGAATTACAGGGTTTTTATATATTGAAAAGGTCGAGGGAGGGTGAGAAGAGGATAGGGAGGGCAGGTGTATCAGAAGGTGTGAGGAAGAAGAGCGAGAAGGGAAGGGAAAGTGTCAACAAGGACATGGTGGCTTGTGAGTTCAAAGTGGTGTGGTCAGGGTAATTGAAGGCTGGGGTGGAAGAGGATGCCAGATAGTGGCTGGTGTCTGTTTGGGTTACAGTTATGAGGGGAGATTGGAATTTTTTGTTTTGATGTGTTTCAGAGATTGTGTGATTTTTGCATTTTCGTGTATTTTTATTTTTTATATTTTTATGTTATTCCGCAATTTTTAATCACACACACACACAAGGTGTGTCAAAAAAGTATCGAGATTTTTTGTACTTTTTTGGCACATCTTGCATTCTGAAAAAAAACAAAAAAAAAGTTCCATTCATTCTTCATTTCTATCTTGGTAAATACAGCTTTTAACTTGGTACTTTTTGGACACCTTGTATTCTGAAAAAAATTAATGAATGGAACATTTGGTGTGTCAAAAAGTACAACAAATCTCAATACTTTTTTGACACCTTATATATGCACAGGCACACACACAAATATACATATACAGACACATATGCACGTGTACACACATATTTATGCAGACAGGCACACACAGACTAACACATATATAAGGAGTGCTCTCTTAACCCTTAGAACCCTTTCCATTTTGAGCTCCTGGCTGAAAAATAGCTGAAAGTGTAAACTGTAATCTATTTTAAACTCAATCCACCCGGGGTATATGTACTTCGAGGTTGTGTCACAAATGCTGGTCACTTAGGTTCTAAGAACTTTTGCCGTGTTTAATGAAATATCAAGTGAACATAAACATGATACAACGTTTATGTGAGGTGTAAGGAAGATAATGTGGTTTATAGAGTTATTTCCCTTTAACTATTAACATTTTGGAAGTCGGATCTAAAAGGTTTCATTGGCAACGTATTGTATTTTCTTGTTAGGACCTCAGTGCAGGAATTACCTAAATGTGCACATATGCAGTGATGCTGATAGGTACGCGTCCTGCGTCCCTGACGCACAAAAATCTATAAGGACGCAGTAAAATCGTATCCGTGCGTCCCAGTATTTTTCTTTTTCAAATTAACTGTAAATCCATTTCAATAGTTTCTTAGAATCAAAATTACACAGGAGAGGTTACAAGGTAGGAGTAGACGGCTTTAGTTGGAACCCATAAATTTTCCCGGGGATTCATTCAACGCAAATATGTGCGTCCCAGGACGCACTAAATCAAAAGGCTATAAGCATCACTGCATGTGTGTAATTTAGTGGTGTGTCCTGAAAAATATGCTGAGGTAGGCAAATAACACAGTTATGATATTAGATGAAAATTAACAAATTTTATTCATTTGACATATAAATAAGTATTTCTTTTTAAAATTATTAACCTCTGAGTGTAAATTTAAAAATAAAATTTAACAGATTTGGAAAAGCTTATACAATTAAATTATAATTTCTATTTGTGTTATTAAATTGTTGATATCAATAAATTCAACTGAAACAATACATACAATGTGTGTCAAAAAGTATCGAGATTTTTTTGTACTTTTTGACACAACTTGTATTCTGAAAAAAACAACAAAAAAAAAAACGTTCCATTCATTCTTCATTTCTTTCTTGGTAAATACAGCTTTAAACTTGGTACATTTTTGACACACCTTGTATTCTGAAAATAATTTATGAATGGAATGTTATTTTTTTTTCAGAATACAAAATATGTCAAAAAGTACAAAAATCTCAATACTTTTTTGACACACCTTGTATATATTCTCTAAGCAGGTATTATTGAAGAGCATGGAATATTTCTTCTTTATGATCTTTATCTGTATTCTTTCTAGTCTTTTAGTGGGTTTTCATAAATTGGAATCCAGTTGGTAGAGGAACTGGTAAAAAGCATGGGAAAATTCTTCAACCAACTGGATCAGAGTTTATGAAAAACCACAAGACTAGAAAGAATAGAGATAAAGATCATAAAGAAGAAATATTTTGTAGTCTGCAATAATAACAATTTTCACACAAATTTTGTAGAATCCAAATTCTTTTGAAGTTTTCTTTTTCTTTTCAATCTTTTTAAACATGTCATCATTTATTTTATCATGGTTATCATTGTTTTGTTTGTGTTGCTAAGGTGATACTAAACAACATTAGCAGTTTATTTTGGAAGATTTAAATTACAATTTTTAAAATTATGGGATGTGATATGTAAACGTGATGCAGAATAAAAATTGTTTTTTTATTTAAGGCATCATACCATATATATAATTTATCAGAAATAAATTTATTTCGCTACCTTTGTCTCTTCAAGTCCAATTCATTTTTTTATAATATACTCTGTACAGGTAAAAATATGCACATAGACTGATATCTATCTTTTTCCATTCAGAAGTCTGTCGCAGACAAGGATGATGTCACTCCATGCCTTCAACAGTTGTGGACCCTCTGGTGGCTAGTTAGTGCAATTCTGGAGGCATTCCACATCAACTGCCTCCAACACATACTGGGCATAAAGTGGTGGCACAAAATCCCCTACTTAGAAATTCAAAGCAGAGCACGCATTGAGACCATCCTATCGCAATGCCAACTGCAATGGCTGGGTCACACCATCTGCATGCCTGCAGACTCTCCGGTAGAATATCTTATGGTGAACTCGCAGATAGCATGTGGAGGACAGGAGACTCCCTAAAGCGATTCAAAGACCATGTAAAGATGACGCTCAAGAAATGCATCATCACACTTTCAAGCCTGGAAGATATGGCCTCCAACAGACAGGGTTGGCAAGACATGTGCCACAGAGTAGCTAAGCAGCTCAATATCGAGATTAACAGGGCTGCAGAGTGGCGACTTCTTCGTCGTCATGAACCGCCAAATGCAGATGGGAATTTCCCTTGCAATGTGTGTGAGTGCAACTGATATCTATCTATATATATATATATATATATATATATATATATATATATACACACACACACACACACACATGCAAAATCTTTATATATATGTTTGAGTTCTCAATTTTGGTTGAATCCTATCACGGAAATACTTGATACCATTCACACACACACACACACACACACACACACATATATATATATATATACACACACACGGTGTGATGGGTAAATTGTTGTTGTTTAAAAAAAAAAAAAATAAATAAAAAACTTACCCCCATGGATATGGCGAAGGTCCATGGTTTGGATAGCCCTCAACAACCCATCGACATATCAAAGAAACTTCACCAAACACCCACTCAGTAAGAAAGATCAAACTGCCAAAACCAAGTCCAACAAGAAAAGATGATGGAGCCTGGCTTTTCTTCGAGCCTGATGTTTCTTTTCATTTGGGGTGTCTCCATTTGTTATAGATTCAGACGGAACATTATTCTCTGACTTTTCTGCTGGAGGCACGTTGGTGTCTGCGGCTGTGGTTGCTGCTGCTGCTACTCTGTCATTGTCTTCATGATTTACAGAATTGCCATTGTTAGCTAATGTTTTGCGTTTGGAATGTTTCACACTGGTTTTTATTTCTGTTGGGTCAAGCACCTCTGTGTCAGTTATGTGATCTGACCCTGAAAATAAAAAGGTACAACAAGTTAGAAATACATTAAAATCTTCATTTATATGAGTTATATTTTGAGGGATTTATAATAGGTCTCAGTTACAAAGTCAAATAATATATACATATAAACATATATGAGAAGCACAATTCGTGTAACAGTTATTTTCATAGAAAATGGAGTTGCCAACCATAGTTTAAATCCTGGACAAGGCTGATTATGTTTCACTGTGTTAATGCATGAATCCATCTGTTCTCCCTTGGTATGGGTAAATAGTAGGGCAGACTGGATTCTTTTAAAACTTTTTTTTTTAAGTTATATTTATTTCATTAATTTTACTGCTAAAAAAATTTAAATTTAGAAAAAAAAAAAAAAAAAAAAAAAAAAAATGAATGAATAAAATTTAAAAAAAACTAAAAACAAAAAAAAACTAGCAGGACCTATGAATATACCATAGTATGATAATTTAATCATTAAACATTTAATGTTTATTTAAGAGCTATTACACTATAGTTCAATATGCAAAATGTATAATAATCTTGATTTAACTCTCTTTCACTCTTTTTTTTCTTTCTTTCCTTCTTTTCATTATGTTTGATTGAAACAGATTAGCATTATCACTTCCTCTGCGCTACCCCCCTACTATCTTCCTTTCTAATTATACTTTGTCTGTGTATCATTTCTTCCCTTTCTTCTTATTAATAAAAACGGAATAATCCATTATTTAGCTGAGGGGATGACACCCATAAGAAATAAGAATTTGGCAGATAAATAACACCAGATAATCAATATTTACATTTTTTCAACTTGAACGATTTGGATGGTCTCATTTTTAACCAGAAGGTATTGCAAGATGATAACAGTCGGAAGATTAAAGAACAAGCGTATTAATATATAGATGAAAATTATTCGTCTATTCGATCAATAGATTATTTAATTTTTTTAAATATTTGAGTTACACTGATTAAAAAATTAATAAATATCTTGTTCTAAGAAATAAATTCTAATGTGACAAAAATTTTAATTCTGTCCTTAATTGTAAGTTAAGTTACAGTGAAACAAAATGTATTCATTTTTACATGCTTTTGGTACTCACACATGAAGAACTGGGAAGAGTTCCACAAATCGATTGGTTTTTAATTATTAAATTATATCATGGATTCAGTAAAAAAAAAAAATCAAAAAATTAAATTTTATACTTTTCCTTATTATAAACTTATTAAAGTATACTATGTAAATTTCAGTAAATATTGTACCTGAACGTATATGGTCAAAAGTGACAATGACAGCAATTGCTATGACAACAGAATTTGTTGTTGGACTCCACCATGTTGGCACAAATGTGACAAACCAAATTCGACTGACCAAAAATGAAAACAATCCTAAGATTATTCCCCAGAAAGACAAACATCTGCAAATAGAAAAACAGAAATAAAAAAGATAAGACACACTATATATACATTTAGAAGGATAAGACACTATACAATTTATTAGAAGTAATATATATATATATATATATATATATATATATATATTAGTTGTGTATCAATTTTGTTCTTGTGAATGTTTTCTGTGATATCAGGAAGCATAGGAAATATATAAAAAATGAACAAAATTTATTTTATTTTCCTATTAAGTTATATTAATTTGTCAAAAAATACTGTGACAAAGGGTGAAGGTCACTCAAAATATTGGACAAATAAAGCGAACCAAGGACAAAACAGCAGTTATGTATTAGAACTCTGTTTTTTGTTTTGTATTTTGTTCACTTTTTATATATTTCCTATGCTTCCTGATAGTACAGAAAACGTTCACAAGAATAAAATTGTTAGACAACTAAATTCATTTATAAAGAAGCATACGTCAACTCAACATAACCAATAACATCATTATATATATATATATATATATATATATATATACATATATATATATATATATATATATATATATCAGTTAACAACCTAAATCTGTTATTTTTTCCTGATATAATTTTGCTCTGTGACTCTGACAATAAGAGCACACATTGAGCTCTGCAAATTATAACAATTGAAAAACTACTACGTCATAAGGAAGATTTCTTCACTCGATCTTTGGATTATATATGACGGTTTGTTGAGTTATTATTATACATTGAGCTCTCTCTAGGGATTTATAAAAATACTTGTATGAATATATGTTTGCACCTACAAGAGCATGCAATATGATTATACAGTGAGATTTTGAAGATCCCAAGTAGAATCATCCCTTACTACCAGTTTTGGATACCTTACATATATAATATATATATATATATATATATAAACAAAAAAAAATCAGAAATTATTCAAATATCATATTTATAGCAATAACACTTCTTACATTAAAAAAAGAAGATATCTCACCTTACGTAATTTTAAATTTGATTAAACAAAATATTTACCTGATTCTAGCATCTGGACTCCATAAGGTGACAGTGAATACTAACAAGGCACAAGATGTTCCCAGGGTCAGAATGATTAGGCGAGAGAGTGTGTTTGGGGCTTGGAAAGACGCAAGGGATGCTACAGATAGAAGACGGAGTACGGACAAGACTGGGTGGGTCTGAAGAAAGTTTATCACAGTAGTAGACTCCAGAATCACTGGAGTTAGTGTCATCACAGAAAATGCCTCATAGCCTGTAATTTTCAGTTCATTCAGTGGATAGAACCAGATCATAGGTGCAAGTGCTTGGAATAAACACCAGAACACATACCCTGCAAAGATAGAAACAATAGAAATGAGGATAAAAATAGATGCATTTTATAAAATATCACAAGACTGTCAAAATAAACCTTAGCAAGAAACCTTTTAAATACTGGGGAGTGATACCAGAGATGCTGATATGTACGTGTCCTGTGTACCTGGTGCAAAATAAATCTAAAAGGACGCAGTAAAATTGTATCCATGCATCCCAGTGTTTTTCTTTTTCTTCCCTCACCATTTAAAGCTAACTTTTCAATAGTTTCTTAGAAATGAATTATACAGGATAGGTTACAAGGTAGGAGTTAGACAGCTTTAGTTTGAGACCCATAAATTTTCCCGGGACTCATTTAAAGCAAATATGTGCATCCCAGGACACACTAAATTAAAAAGCTATCAGCATCACTGTTAACTGTCAAAACACAACAGAATTTTATAACTAAATATCCAAAAATTTTTAAACCAGGGATATGCTGCGAGACAAAACAAAATAATCTGTTTCCCCAGATTAAAAATAAAAACCCTACAATTTATTAAGAAACTTTAGTTGGGACCCATAAATTTTCCGGGGACTAATTCAAAGTAAATATGTGGGAGCCAGGTCGCACTAAAATAAAAAGCTATCTGCATCACTGGATACTACATGATAGAAACTCAGATGTAGCATTTTTCATTTTATTTCTCACCAACCATGGTACAGGAGGATTAATATGGAGAAGACATTTACTGTCCACATGTGCGTGCATCATAAAGCCATATTATTTCTTCCTCCTTCCTAGTTGCTGCTCGTGCTTCCTGAAAAGTTGTTTGTTGCCTGATACTATACTTTTACTAAAGTACCATATCGTTCGTTAGACAAGAGTTATCTCCCCTAATAGTATCATCAAAGCCTTACCTATTGGGGGCCTTTTGGGGCAGGTGAGTGATATTAAGGTTATTTGTTCGGTTCTAGAGGGTTTTTTCTCCCCAGGCAGCAACTGCCCCTTCATCATAAAAGGTGCTAGGGTTGAGTTAATTACTTGGTGCCTGAATGAGAATGCCAAGAGAGCTCAGCATTTTTTTTTATAACTGCCATGCATGAATTTTGATTTGTTTGTGGCTTCCAATGGTAAAAATGACTTCATCTTTATTCTGGCTGGGTGGGAAGTCTTACCTATTGGGAGTATGATGTCGAATGCACCCCTAGAACTTGGTGTACAGGCTAAAATCCATATTCTGCATTCTTTGCATTCCAATTCATATTATCATTGATATATTGTTCATTTCAGTGAAGACAAGAAAAAATTAAAATTTTTTTTTTTTTTTACCAAAATGTTAAAGTAAATATCAGTGATGCTGATAGCTTTTTGATTTAGTGCATCCTGGGACACACATATTTGCTTTGAATGAGTCCCCAGGAAATTTGATGGGTTCCAACTAAAGTTTCTTAATAAATTGTAGGGTTTTTATTTATGATCTGGGGAAACAACTAAAGCCGTCTAACTCCTACCTTGTAACCTATCCCATGTAATCCGTTTCTAAGAAACTATTAAAATGTATTTACAGTTAGCTTGAAATGGTGAGGGAAAAAAAAAAAAAGAAAAGAAAAACACTGGTACACATGGATATGATTTTACTGCTTCCTTTTAGATTTTTGTGCATCAGTAACGTAGGACGCATACCTATGTATATATATATATATATTAATACCTACCTGCCTACCTTTGTGTTTGGGATTTGGTATGTATCACACAAAATAGAAGGATAGCTTGACTAAGCTAAGTGTAATCTAATCTTCAGGCACATATGCTTTTACTATGCAAGTTGGCCAGCAAACCAAGTTGCACTGCTCTAACCATCTGTTTTCTGCCATGGATTTCACTGGAATGCTATAGTTGCATTAGAACTGTTTTTACTATAATTAAAAGTAACAAAATAAAATAAAACAAAACAAAACTAGGAGGAAAATAATGAAAATGTTTCATCTAAGAAATCTGGATGACTTAAAGCTTATTAAAGAATTTGTTATATCAACAATTCTCACTATGTAAATCATCTGCCCACACTTTTTGGGGCTTGTGAACTACTTTTAAAACGACCAGGTCAAAATGATCTACCTATATTAAAAATACAAAATATATTTATTCATATATGTTCTAAGTATATTTTATATATACAATATATGTTCCCTTACAGTATAATGCAATTAAATACATTTATAGTCACTACTTTTTTCTTCTTTATGGCACGTCAACCCCTGTTGGGTTATTTTATGCCAAAGAATTTAGTTTTATTCATTCTTGATATAATAATGAAAATGCCTTATCTAAGAAATTTGGATGACTCAACGCTTATATAAAAGAATTTGTTATATCAACAATTCTCACTATCTAAATCGTCTGATCACATTTTTGGGGGATTTGCGAACTACTTAAAATGACCAGGTCAAAATGATCTACCTGTATTAAAAAAAAAATCTGAATATATTTATTTATATATGTACTGAATATACTTTACATATACATGTTCACATACGTTGCATCACTGCATGAACCCTTACAGCACAACGCATTAGTTTGAATTATTTTTAGTTTAAATAAACTATTTAATATATTTATGGTCACTACCTAGATAGATGACACTTTTTCTTTTTTTTTTTTTACTCCCAGGTCTACTCTGACCTGGAGTGGTAGTATGATAGTATTAGAGTCCCATCTAATGAACAAATAGATCCATCTGAAAATGATTCATATTAGATAGGAATAGCTGTTATCATTTTCATAACTGCTAAAAAATAAAAAAAAAAAAAAAATAAAAATAAATAAGTAAAAAAAACACAAACAAAACACTTAAGAAACTACACAAAAAATGCAACTATGAACATGCAATTTCCTAACCTCTAGGTGATAAATAACCCGAGATAGGTTAACATGCCATTAAAATCAATCAATCTATTAATAATTTCATATACATGCTGGAGAAAAACAACAACAAAACAACAAAAACATAACAGGCTTGATAGTCAGAAAGCCTTCATCAAATGATGAAGGCCCTGGGAGTCAGGAATGGTTTTAGAGCTTAAAGCATTTTTGTCATTAACTTGCCTTCCATCACTATATGAAATGATAGATGAAAATGTAGTCATATATTTCTTCTTGTACTTACAACTTTCCATATCTTATTATAATGGAGATTGTGTGTCAATCTGTCGGTAACCAAAACTATGTTACTACCAACGTTACAAATTCTCTGAGTTATTTATGTTATATTTTCAATAGGTATTAAGTAATCATTACTTAATCTTAATTAGCATCTTATTCATAAACAATGTCTCTACTAAGGTCTAGCTAAGATAGATTTCCCTCAAAACAACCCATATTATTAATGTGTTTAAAAATCATGCGATTTGTGTTATATATCATTAAGAAATAAATGTTTACTTAGTATATGGTGTGAGTAATTTGCATACCAGTTTTAATAAATAATTACTTGGTGTTATTGATTTCTAACATTATTGTTTTATTCTCAGATGTATTAAAAGCAATCCTATATTTAATTTTATATTGAAATCAATTAGAATAAAGTAAAAACAAGTAATCTTTTTTGTGTTCGTATTTAATTTAATTCCTGACAATATAATATTTAATAATATTAAAACTTAAATACTTGTGCCAAAAGGGCGCAGTTTTTGCTAGTAATGTTAATGAAATATTAATTAATTCAATAAGTTTTTACTTATCTGACCAGATGGCAATATTTAGACACTGAACAGTGAATGTGAATATCAGCTGGAAAGTAAAGACAATTTGTAATATGTCTGAATTTTTGAGATGAGATTTGATATGTATTCTGATTTTTAGGACAGTTGTTCTCATCTTTATCATGATATATAAAAACATAACGTTTCAACAACTGCACCTTCCGAGCCTCTTCAGGTGCACACTGTCCATTCAAGCATAGCAACAATCCAAACTGGGAAATCATTTTGAATATAATAGTTTGACTGAAGAGGACCAGAGGGTGTGACAGCCAAAACCTGTGTTTTTATATTGAAGTGTAGTCACGGTGCCATAAAAGGCTTATGTCATATTGTAGTAGGCCGGGTAGCTAATAGGTGACAAGCAACATTCAACATAGTGGGTTCCAAAAACACAACATACAAAAGAATAGTGGATTGCAGATAGGCATAAAGGGTTGTTTATTTCTCACTCGTTCATGTGGTCTTTTCCATGAAAGAAAGGAAGATTAGGTTGATCTTTTCTATCATAAATTCCATTAATTACCACTATCTTGCAACTCACAAAGCTAGTTAAAACACCCCAATAATAGAGCACAAAAAAAAAAAAAAAAAAAAAAAAATCGACATGTATTTCCTTGTGAGACACTCAGCGAAAGAGGATGAGTCCCTTTACTTCCACTTGTGGTCCCGGGGTGGGGAAGGGACATATCTGTTTCTGCTCTTATGCAGAAAATTTAGGACTTCAGTTTTTTTATTTAGTTCAGGGGTCATTGAGCAGTGATATATTAAGTGCTTTTAGAATCTTAGTCCGCTAAAATCTTTTTTCTTTTTCTTTTTTTTCCTCTTCTCTTTATCCAGAAATTTGATTACTGTTTTCTTTTCAATTTAAATTTTCTATAGACCATTTAATTACTTTACAATATATTACAATAAAGATGAGGAACAGTAAAAAAAAAAAAAAAAAAAAAAAATCAAAATAAAACATATATTTGTCTTTTCACTAAACATGAGGGTTCCATTGTTTCTCACTTAAACAAAACTGACTGGCAAATTTGAAACAAAAACTGACAAGTGTGACTGTTGCAGTGATGCTGATAGCTTTTTAATTTAGTGCATCCTGGGATGCTTGTATTTGTTGTGAATGTGTCCACAGGAAATCTGATGGGTCCTAAATAATGTGTCTTAATAAATCATAGTTTTTATCTATGAACAACTAAAGCTGTCCAACCCCTACCTTGTACCCCATACAGTGTAATTTGTTTCCAAGAAAATATTGAAATGTATTTACTGTTAGCTGGAAATGGTGGGGGAAGAAAAAAAAAAAAAAACACTGGGACGCATGGATGTGATTTTTCTGCGTCCTTTTAGATTTTTATGTCAGTGACGCAGGATGCATACCTATCAGCATCTCTGCTGTTGGAACAGGATCAGAAATTCATAAAAAAAAAAAAAATTATTTTTATTTTTCAAAATGGAAGCATTTTTATATTCAGAATTGTTAGATTAAGTAAACATTCTCTACAGCCAAACCATAACTGAGATATTTCAGCAGTTAGCTACTTAGTTTACAGGCCAAATTAGGATCTTTGAAAGCTTTCTTTTAAGTCAATTATTTTTTATTCCCTTATGTTTTTATCTATGTAGGTGTGTATTCTCAGTTAGTAAACAGTTTAATTGGGCTAAAATGAAATGTTAAGTAATAAAATTAAAATTGAAATGTTCAAGAATTACATAAAAATCAATTGTTTATTTTAACAAAATTTCTTTAAAGCCTCTTCTTGCAGACAATCCCATGGAACAGGGGCTTTCAGATAAATCTCATGTCACATTGAACACAACACCATAGAACAATACACTTAAATATCTAAGTCTCTACACAAAACTTCTATTTCTCTTATACATACATATATACTAAGGCCATTTCTTCACTGACACTGTTTATGTACAACTTTTGTATCTCATTGTCATTCTTTTATTCATTCTACAGGGTGGGACAGAAATACCTACCATATTTTGAAATCACCTGTGTGAGGCAAGTGGTAATGGTAGCTCAAGCAAACTAATAAGTTACTTTTTTTTCTCCAGATATGATCGTGACTTGGACTGGTACAGATGTGCATTTGCTGGTGAAACATTTTTTTTTTAAAACTGCCCGATTGTCGGATTGAACAAAACAAACTAAGACATTAGCTAGATGGAACTACTGTTGCCACTTGCATCACATAGATGACAGTTTAAAATGTGGGAGGTATTTTTGCGGCATACTGTAATAAGTTTGTTATGGGAATAAAGTATGTTGTCAATTTGTTGTGAATTGTTCTTGCATCTATTCTGTTAGGATGACACAGTAGCTGTGATGCTGATAGCTTTTTAATTTAGTGTATCCTGAGACACACTTATTTGATTTGAATGAAAGTCCCTGGGAAATTTGATGGATCCCAACTAGACTTTCTTAATAAATAGTAATTTTTTTTAAAAAAACTCATGAACTAGGTTTTGGTTTGTTTTTTTTTTTTTATGGCATACCAAACTCAGTGGGTCATTTAATGCTGATAAAGTTTTGAAATAAAGTAATTCTTAATGGATACTCAATTTTGTTTATAAACTCATGTTTTTCTATTGAACCAATAGATGGGACCCTAACAGGTACTACCACTCAGGGTCAGAGTGGACCAGGGAGCAATGGTGATGAAGGGGTGCTCCACATTCCCCAAAACTCCAAAACTGGAACCTCACCATCAGATAGAGTTTAACGTCATTCCCAAGACACATAGACCCTCAGCCACTACCTTCTAGCACCCATATGATAAAAAGGGTTGGGGCTTGCCATAAGGGCAATAGGGCTGGGGCAATCATATAGGTGCTAGGGCTTGACGTGACCAGCCAATTGATTGGAGGAAGCCTCTCCGACCGCCGTCTAGCCTAAGTAAGGTTCTAAGTGGAGTGGTGCAGGTCATGGACAGCTCATCTACCAAGAGTCCGTCCTTAAGCACCAACGGCCAACAGGTGGCCCCATTTGGGGGAATCTTACCCCTCTGCAGAGGTGCATTCTAACGCCCCAGCCAACAGGGCGGTAAGAACTAGGGAAACAACTAAAGCTATCTAGCCCCTACTTTCTACACCATCTCGTGTAATGTTTCAAAGAAAACATTGAAATGTATTTTACAGTCAGCTTGAAATGGTGAGGGAAGAAAAACCATGGGACACATTAATACGATTTTACTGAGTCCTTTTAGATTTTTATACATCATGGATACAGGAAGTGTACCTATCAGAATCTCTGCAGTAGTTATTTAGGTTGATATATTGTCCAAGGGTGTGTGTGTGTGTGTGTTAGTACCTTGGCAATAATCATTCAAAATTTGGTAAATATGAAAACACTAACAATTATCACTTGTAACAATTTAGTTGGTTGGTTGGATTTTACAGTAAGTCAACCCTTGTTTTTAATTTTTTGTTTTATGCATTCTTGATAATATTCAAATTTTTTTTTTTCAAACTCAACTTTTTTCTTTCTTTCTTTCTTTTTTTTTTTTTTTTAACACATTTTTTTCTATTCAACCCATGAATGGGATCCTATGAGGTACTACCACTCCGGATCAGAGTGGACTTGGGAGTAATGGCGATGAAGGGGTACTCCACACTCCCCAGAGCTCCAGAACTGAAACTTCACCATTAGATCCAGTTTAATGTTGTTCATACCCAGAACAAGTAACAATTTAGTATAAATTTTTGATTGACAGCAAAGATTAGAGAAAACTGTTTATTTTACTAAGTCTTGCCACTTTATTCATCATAGATGAGTATTTCAAACAATACTGACTTAATTTACAGGGTTTTAAAAGTCTCACATTCCTTGTCTGTTTGATATCTAAGTGCAGTGGTTCTCAAACTTTATACAGTCTGGGCGAACTTACAGTACTACAGATACATGATAGCGCACTGTATACAAAATAGGACTAATCTTTTATTAAGTTAACTGTTAAATATATAAAAAAATAATACATTTAACAAAAGCAAACGTAACATACCTCTATGAAGTTTATTCATTCCTGTGTTAATGAGAAACATGAGCTTGATGAGACCTTGCGATTTCTTCAATGTTTGGTCTTATGTTTGAGAGACAAACTCATTTCCTTATCAATTCATTGAAGAGTTCATCTTTTTACACTTAATTGTTGCGAGGGTTGAAAATCCCAGTTCACATAAATATGAGGTAGAAAATTGCAATAGATAGATTTTTCAGGAATACTATGGAGTGCACCTGAAAAAGCTCCGGGGCGCACCAGTGTGCCTGGGCACACTGTTTGAGAACCAGTCTTAGTGGGTACAGTCTTATAACATGTTCATAAAGAAATTTTCAAAAAGCAGTATATACATGTGTGTGTGTATATGAGTGTGATTGTGTAAGTGTGTGCATGCATATCAGCATTTGTAGATGTATAAAGCAACGTAATACATACATGCATCAGCATATGAGAGTAGGCTGAAAAGTTCATATGACGATGTCATATCTGCTCTCGATGACTTTTTTGACAAATGGAATCCAAGTACTACAACACTGATGGAAGAAGTGTGTGACCCACAAAGGGGACTATGTTGAAATATAAACCTCATTTGGTCACATTCCATGAAAGTACTTGGTCAGTCTACAAACTTTTCAGTTGACTCTTGTAGATGTTTAAACTTTTTAAAATACAAATAGACAAAACTAATAATAAGATTTTTGTTATTTTGAATTGTCTCAGAGGATTTGGTTTGGTTTAATGGCATATCAACCTTTGTTGGTTATTTAATGCTAAAGCCATCCTTGTAGAAGAACAGTAGCAAGTAGTAGTACTATTAAAACCCACAGTGAGGGGAGGGGATAAAGAGGTTCATACCTTTCCCAAGAATATTTGTTCATTTTATATCCCAAGATATAGGAATAACAAATGATAACAAAAACAGTGAAATATGTTTAACATATAACAATATTTGTTTTATTCATTCTCACTGTCTGGGAATACAGTGGGATGGGTTTGGATAGAATTCAACTGTGTGTCATGTGTGTGTTCATCACATGGGGCCAAGTCCTTGTCAGTGGATATATATCCAGTGTGAATCATTAGGGGAGATAACCCTCCCTAACAGTCCAAAAGCGCAACTGGAGTTTGAACTGATTACAATAACACAGTCCAGTACGTTAGCTACTATGTCGTCGGGGTGGCCTAAAGTCAGTATCAGTATGAGACTATCCTCTTTTCACTAGTGCTAGACCAAGGAGATTGTTTTTTAGCATCTGAGTTGGAGTGCCACACCTACCATCAGCTCCTTACTTTACCGTACAGATTCCTGTGTTACTCATACGCTGAGTTGGCGAGAGTTGGTATTGAACCAGGAGCCTTGTGGTTCCCAGATGGACGCTCTACCAACTGAGCTAAACTGGTCCTATCTACTATACCATAAGGTTATTAGAGGGTGTAACATACAATAAGAGAAAATGGTGTAATATACTTTAATTTTCAAAAGCATTTTTAGAATTATGAAAAAATGAATTGCTAATGAATTTTATAAATTTCTTTAAAAGAATGTCTACAGTATTTTGGAGTCTTGAAAACAAACAAAATCATGTTTTAATTAAAATATTAAAAAAATAATATACCAAGACAGTATTTCCAATTTGAATTTGAAGGGGGGAAAATAAACTACAAGGGTGAGTCAAAAAGTAATGCCATTTTGTTTAGGACAGGTATAATTACCAACACAGGAACATGTATCATACATCAAAATGAAGCTGGTCCTCTATGGATCCCACCCTTACTTCAGTCACCGTTTCTCTCAATAACTATCCCTGCCCTGTAAAATTCTGTTCACTGTTCTTTGAGCCACTTCTTCACTACAGATTTCACTTCCTCGTCACTAGAATAATGTTTGCCTCTCTTTGGCCTCATGAAAGAGGGTTTGATGATACATGTTCCTGTGTTGGTAATTATTTATACCTGTCCTAAACAAAATGGCATTACTTTTTGACAAACCCTAATATTTTCCCTTGACAATTTCATTCTTAATTTACTTATATTTGTTGGAATTTTAAGATATAAGGGGTGTGACAAAGGCCCACTTCTACTTATAGACTCGCCGATAAACATGTGACCAACCTATTGTCCAATCACTGGCAGTGCTCTGCTGCTGATATCATTTATACTGGCTGATTCTAATCTTAGCTCATTACTACTTACTTGGACAACGGACCAAAGGATGCTATACCACAGGACTTATGACTTACCAAAGGATTCTATAACTCGGGACTTACTTACTTATTTACTTTAAGTTCTTTACAAATGGCTAAGGATGGTAGCCAGATACTTAACAATATTAATATCAGAAGTTTTAAGAAAGCATAATACCTATTGTCGCAGGAAATGAAATTGGCAACCCGAGTTCAAATCTTGGATGAGGCTGCTTGCGCTTGACTTAATACTAATTAGAAAGGCATGAATTCATCTGTTCTTCTTGCTATTGTTGTATAGCCATCTTAACATACAACATATACTTCTGAAGGTGCGTGGTGCAATGGTTAGAGTCCTAGAAATGGACTTGTTGACCAGTGTTCAAATCCTGGACAAGGCTGTTTGCATTTCACAGAACTAATACCCTTGGGAAAGGTATGAATCCATATATTCTCTCTCCAGCTTTGGGTAAATAGTAGGGCAGAATGGGCTCTTTAACCTTGGCTAGGTAACCAGTTTCTGAGAAGGAAAACTCTGAATTCAAACCTGTTAAACTCTGCTTAAGAAATAGACCTTGTGTTGCATCCTGCTCATGTGTAGAGGTTGGTAAATTATATATATATATACACACACACACACACACACAACCCGTGGTTGTATACCCATACTTAATCTTATAACTTTAATCTGTAGTAGCATATATTTCGTCTTGTAGCTTGGTCTGACGGAGTAGCAATTTGTCGATGGTTGTTCTGTCTTCTTAATAAGAATAGCTCCTTCTTCTTAAGATGTCTTACATTGTTGTTTGGTTTTAGTGACAACACAAAACACGTTCTTTCATGAATTCACAACTTTATTTCTTTTCCTTGGACTTGAATTCACAACTGTGCAATGAGAGACTAGCTAACCATGTCTTCATCGGTTGGCAGCTAACTAGAAACTGACTAGAACTATCTCCTTTTCACACATTACATAAAAGAAATAGATTATCTATTTACATGTTTTCACACAAACCCAGTTAGTGTGTGCTTTTGTTTATATTTCTCGTAATTTAAAGGTTTTTTTTTCCAAAATTGAAACGGACGTAAAAAATAATTCAATAATTAAAAACACATAAAAGTTAAATATTTAGAAAGATGCTTATTTTATTTTCAAGGGTATGAATATTTTAAAAATTGGACGAGAAATAAGCAATGAATTTAAACTTTATTGTGTGCATAAACAATGCCTAGCCGAGGAGACAGGCGTACGTCGTACGCCTGTCAGACAAATAAATTTGAGTTTTTTCTTCAAAATACAAATTTTCGAATAAAAACCCGAAGTGATAGCAATATTTACATTTTACACATCATATATCAAAATAATTCTGAAACTTTCTAATTCTACACACAAAGTGCGTCTTTTTCGCTAATCATCCTCATTTTGAACAAATAGTCTTGGAGTTTGCACTATTGTAATTTTACTTCCACGGGCCCTAGAAACAAAAAAAAAAAAAAAAAAAAAAAAGCTCCCTTTTGTACTTCCAGGTTTCTTCTAATTAAATGCAAAATTTCAATAATATTGATAAAGATTAGCCACTTAGATTTTCCAAAGAAATGTAGAGTGTAAAATGTATTCTTGGAAAGAAATTCCTATCACGCATTTTCAGTTTTTTTAAGCAAAATACGTTTTTAACTTGCTGTAAAAAAATATTCAATTAATAAAAACACATACAAATTACATATTTAGAGAGATTGTTTTATTTTATTTTCAACCTATATGAATACTTTTAAGATTGAACAATAAATACGAGAAATTGTGATTTTAAATCAATAAGGTCCGATTTGTGACGTCAGTTGACAGGGTGTGTTTACATTCGAAAGTAACGTAAATTAGAGGTTTTTCTTCAAAATCAAAACTTTCGGATCAAATGCCGAAGCACTTAGCAATCTTTAAATTTCACAAATCTTATAGGAAAATAATTTTGAAAGTCTCTAATTTTACAGACAAAGTGCGTCTTTTGCGTCTTTCATATTTTTTAAACAAATAACCTTCAACTTTGCCCTCTCATATTTTCGTTTCCACGGATCCTAGAAACAAAAACAAAAACCTTTTTTACTTCCAGGTGTCTTCTATTTGAGTGCAAAATTTCAAGAATATTGATAAAGATTACCTAATTTGATTTTGAAAAACAAAACAGCGTGTAAAATTTATCCTAAAAAAAAAAAAAAAAAAAAAAAAAAAACGGTCATATTTTTGTTTTCAGCTGTTCGACCGAAAATACGGTTTTAACTCACTGTAAAAAATAATTCAATTGATGAAAACCGATAAAAGTTACATATTTAAAAGATTACTCTATTCTCTTTCCAACTATATAAATCTTTTAAAGATTGGTTAAGAAATACTCGAGAAATTGCAAATTGAACTGATTAAGGTCGCAAATTTGAAAATGTCAGAGTTTTTCAGCTAAATGCTTGTAATGCTAAGTGACACAAGGTCAATTTCTTAAGCAGAGTTTAACAGGTTTGAATTCAGAGTTTTCCTTCTCCTAGACTGGTTGCCTAACCAAGGTTAAAGAGCCCAATCTGCCTACTATTTACCCATAGCTGGAGGGAGAGTAGAATTCATACCTTTCCCAAGAGTATTAGTGCTAAGTGAAATGCAATTACCACGTCCAGGATTTGAACTCAGGCTGACAAGTCCATTTCCTATGACTTTAACCATTACACCATGCGCTTCCTAATTAGATTTTTTGTATATAAGGTGTCCTACAATACACCACCTAAATTTATAGACTAGGCGGGGTCACGTGGACTATTCCTCCGCCAATCAACAGATAATTCAAATATTAATGTCTGATTTTTGTTTACATATTATATTAGATTTTCCAAGGTGTGCCAGCAGCACAGATTCCCTAGAGGTTGATTCACTACTTAAACACTGATATTTTTCATAGTTCATTTGCAACCATTGACGAGGAACTTACAATACTAAGGAGAACCAAAGGATTCTTTATCAAGATTTCCGCTGGACAAGCACTCTTGATTCAAGGCTAAAGGATGGCCCATAAAATTGTAACTTTTTATTCAAGCATTTTTTTTATAAATTTCAAGTGGTGCAACCATACAATAGTACTAACACAACTAGGAAGAACCCCCCTTTTATTTTATTAGAGACCAGATTTCCAGATGGTCACTAACCTGTCCATACTTTACCTATGGGTATGCTGACATCGCTTTCAGTAGATGAGATATTGCTATAGACAACCAGTCTAGGAGAGGGAAAACTGAATTCAAACCTGCTGTACTCTGCTTAACAAACTGTCCTTGTGTCACATCCTGTGTTGTGGTGGAGAGGGTGGATAATTATATATATATATATATATATAATAATAATAATTAAGAGGCAGAAATTAAAATCTCTTGGTTCTAATGAAGATTATAGTCAGGTGAAATAAATGACATTTACTTTAGGTGTTTTCTTTAATCTTAGCAATCGGTTATGTCAACATAAACCTTTTACATTTCTTGAATGTTTAAAAGAGAGAAAGAGTAGAAAGTGCTAAGTGTTTAAAAATAGCACAAGTTTCACCAAAGAGATCAGGTTTAACCTTTCTCATCAGTCAGAATGTCAAGCATAACTTGAGAGAAAGACAGAAAGTGAAAGAGAAAGAGAAAGAGAAAGAAAGAGAGAAAGAGCAAGTGAGTGAAAGAAAGAAAGAGCACTAGCATGATTTCAAATATTCCTATCCAATACATAATTTTCAAACACCTCTATCGACTCATAGATGGAACCCTAACAAGTACTACCACCTCGGGTTAGAGTGGATCTGGGAGTAATGGCAATGAAGGGGTACTCCATACTATCCAGATCTCAAAAAATTGAGTCTCATCACCAAATGTAGTTTAGTGTCATACCCACATGAGGGTAGTGGAGTCTTACCCCTTTGCAGGGATTGAAATTGATGTAATGTAAGCCTTGCTAATAGAAGGTAATCATATTGTGAAGATAATACTTTATGTAAAATTGAACCAAGATCTTTTAAGGTAGAAAAATAAAGAAAAGAAAAACTGAAAATCATAACCTACTGAGTGCCTCCTTATCAAAAGTAGAGGCAAGCTTAAAAAAGTATTTACTTGAAAGAGAATTGAAAAGAAGAGAGAAAAAGAAAAAAAGAAAAAGAAAGAAAAAGACAAAAAGAAAGAAAAAAGGAAAGAAGAAGAAAAGAAAAAAAAAAGAAAAAAAGAAAAAAGAAAGGAAAAAAAAGAAAGAAAAAGAAAGAAGGAAAGAAAAAGTAAGGAAAGGTAAGAAGGAAAAGAAGGAAAGAAAAAGTAAGAAGGAAAGAAAAAGTAAGAAGGGAAAGAAGGAAAAGAAGGAAAGAAAAAGTAAGAAGGAAAGAAAAAGTAAGAAAAAAGAAGGAAAAGAAGGAAAGAAAAGAAAGAAAGAAAAGTAAGAAGAAAAGGAAAAGAAGGAAGAAAAAGTAAGAAGGAAAAGAAGGAAAGAAAAAGTAAGAAGGAAGAAGGAAAGAAAGTAAGAAGAAAGAAGGAAGAAGAAGGAAAGAAGGAAAGAAGGAAAGAAGAAGAAGGAAGAAAAAGTAAGAAGTAAGAAGGAAAGAAGAAGAAAAGAAAAAGTAAGAAGGAAAGGAAGAAAAGAAAAAGTAAGAAGGAAAGGAAGAAAAGAAAAAGTAAGAAGAAAGAAAAAGTAAGAAGAAAGGAAGAAAAGAAAAGTAAGAAGGAAAGGAAGAAAAGAAAAAGTAAGAAGGAAAGGAAGAAAAGGAAGGAAGGAAGAAAAGAAAAGAAAGAAAAAAGTAAGAAGGAAAAGAAGAAGAAGAAGAAGGAAGAAAAAAAAAGTAAGTAAGAAGGAAAAGAAAAAGTAAGAAGGAAAAGAAGAAAAGAAAAGAAGAAAAAGTAAGGAGAAAAAAATGTGAGAAAGAGAAGAAAAGAAGCAGAAAGAAGATGAAAGTTGAATATGACCTTGAATATGACCCACTATTTCTTCTTCAAGGTAACAGCTTGGCTTCCGTTCTTTTGATCACAAGATGAACATAACACTTGTTGGACATTTAACAAATATTTTAATTGACTTGGCAAATAGGATTTAAGAAAAAAAAAAATTATGATACAAAGTTAAGCACTACATCTGCTTGTGATTACTTGTGAAACTGGAAGTCAGATGGATCCTGTTACCTTATCTTAATACAGGTACAAATAATGTTGCAGCATAGCAAGGCCCATATGCAATTATTCTTCCATAAATAAGCGTATTAAAATTCAATAATCACTGAATGCTCATTATTATTTCAGCCTTGTAAAGTATTAAAAAAAAAAAAAAAAAAAAAAAAAACCCCAAAAAACAATCATGTTGAACCATTGTAAAGGGAGAAGCAACTGTACTCTTCCTACCTGTTACAAGTGAAATTTTGTATTTAAGAAGATTAAAACAATTTTTTTTTTCTGAGTAGTCACCTGAAATCTATTTGACAAACTATAACAGTTCAAGATGAAATACAATCAGAGATGCTGATAGGTACACTGACGCACAAAAATCTAAAAGGACGCAGTAAAATCATATCCATGCATCCCAGTGTTTTTCTTTTTTCTTCCCTCACCATTTCAAGCTTACTATAAATACATTTCAATAGTTTCTTAGAAATGAATTACACAGGATAGGTTACAAGGTAGGAGTTAGATGGCTTTAGTTGGGACCCATAAATCTTCCCAGGGATTCATTCAAAGCAAATGTGTGTGTCCCAGGACACATTAAATCAAAAAGCTAACAGCATCACAGTACAATTATTTATATTGGGTGGAGTACTTAAAAAAAATAATTAATAAAAAAAACTGCTTAGGGGACCTCCTCCGTGCCTAAAAGGGGTGAGAGCTGGGTTTATTGACTGATGTCTGAGGTATTCCTGAAAGGGGGTGCCAATGGAATCTAAGCAATTTTTGCACCCACCCTATGAGAGGATTGCTTTCTGTGCAGCATCAAACATTAAACCAACCTTATGTCACATTTTGCCCTCATGGGGAGTCAGATATATAAATCTGAGCTGCCTAATAACAGAATTGAGCTATTTTTTGCATTAACTAGGGGAAGCTTGCTTCTTGTAGAGTACTCACATTAAGCTGAACTTGTGTCACATTTTGGCTCCATGGGGGTGTTGGATAAATTCACCCTTCTATACTGGGTGACAGATCAAAACTTGGAACATGTCAAAAATCCCTTCTACTTCATTTTTCTAAACAATATCTTACACTCTTTGTTGACAATTAAAAATTCACACCAAATGTTAATCATTACTATAAGAGATAAATTCACATAAGGGTTTGATTTGGTTTATTTCGTTTTATGGCATATCAACCTCGGTGGATCATTTAATGCCGACAAAATTTTGAAATAAATTCATTCTTAATGGATACTCAATTTTTTTTATAAACACATTTTTCTATTTAACCTATAGATGGGACCCTAACAGGTGCTACCACTCCAGGTTAGAGTGGACCAGGGAGCAATGGTGATGAAGAGGTGCTCCACATTCCCAAGACTTCCAGAACTGGAACCTTATTTGATGTCATTCCCAGGACATGAAGACCCTCAGCCACTGCCTTCTAGCACCCCCTATGATAAAAAGGGTTGGGCCTTGTTATAAGAGCAATAGGGTCGGTACAATCATATAGGTGCTAGGGCTTGACATGACCAATCGATTGTTCTAGCCTGAGTAAGGGTCTAAGTGGAGTGTTGCATGTCATTGACTGCTCATCAACTAGGATTCTGTCCTTAAGCATCACAGGTTGCCACCCACAGCCAACAGGTGGCCTCATTGGGGGCAGGGGGTCTTCATAGATCTATGAAAAGTAAAAATGAAATAAAGACAGAAAATAATAAAGAAAGAACATTTTTATATTTGGAATGAGACCTCATTAGTCTCAAATGCTCCCCCTTAAAAATCAAATTACCTCACGTGCTCTAGAGGTTTTGTATAGTTCATGCCTGATTAGGTACATGGAGGATCAACAGTTTATTAGAGCATTGCTGAATGCTCCATACTTGTGACCTTGTGTCACATCTTACCCATGCTGAATGGGTTGGGTAAATACTTACCAAGTTAAGCTTTGAGTTTCACATTTCTTTTACTTTAAGTATGTGGAAGCAAATGGTTTCTATAGAAACCAAGGATGTGGCAAGCAAGAAATCTTCTGAACACTGAAGATCAATGAGTTCATCTGCAGTTGTAATGGTTCTTCTTCACAGTTAACATCAAAAGGTGAAGAGAAAATTTTGAAACTATTTCTCTGAACTTTTGAGATGAGGCATAATAATTTGTATTATTTGGACTATTGTCCTCATCTATATTGTTCTATACATGTTTCAGATGAATAGTCTGAATAATCAAACATTTTGAAACAAATTATGTAAATTCACAAGGTAACAATCCTAATTTATTAATAAGACATTTGATGTTGTTTGCAATCACAAAAAGATGTAATATTAAAGTTAAATGAAGAGGTTGACAGAAGGGGAGCACACCAGACAAGTGAGGATTTGACAGTTGCAACACAGAATACATTTGGCAGGCTTCATTTTTTTAGAACAACTATTCACAGCAGTATATAGTGCCAAACATACTCACTACATGTTGGGTTTGGTTAATAAGATTGGAGAATCATCTTCATGGAAGCACATGGTTTCTTATAGAAGTCAAGGATGTGACAAGCAAGAAACATGGACTTCAAATCTTCTGAACAATGAAGATCAATGAGTTTCATCTGCAGTTGTAATGGTACTTCTCAGTCAACATCAAAAGGTGAAGAGAATATTTTGAAAGTTGGGTTGGAGATGCTGCTCTATATATTCCATTTTGAAAATGATTGTAAAGATTCTATACCTGCAACTTGGAGATCTTTTTCTAATGTTTAAGAACCCTTTTTATTCTTTCATTTTAGTTTATTTGGTTAAGTTAGGTAAAGGGTCATAATACAGATGGGCTTTGAGAGCCAAAATTTGAGGACCTCTGTTATAAAGAAAAAGAAGCAGCAGTTGGAAGTAAAGCTGTATGGATGGTCCTCAAGGGTGGCCATAAGTTGGGACATCTGTGTTAGAGGATATAAGCATCAGCATATATAACCTAGAAGACACCTTGGTGATGTAATTGTTAGCAAGCTAATCTCACAGACCAATTACAATTGAGTAATGAGTTTGCTTCTAAGTGCTGCATACTAGTAGCATTCCCAGTTGATTTTTTATTTATTTGAGATTATTGTTATTTAATCACGTTAGTTATATAGAGCTCTGTAAATGGAGTTCAGAAATGTTTGAATTATGCAAATATCCCCAGTGGTTCAAAAGTTATGAGAATTTAAAGCCCCAAAATTGGGGGTACAAAAGTGGACATGATTTTGTTAAAAAATGTCAAATCACAGACCAATTCAAAACAAGAAATTTAGTAATTTCTTCACCATTTCTTTATTTTTGGAGCAATTTTGATAAAACTTGAAATTCTTATGTAAAATTATATTCTTCCTGGTTCTGCACTCAAATTGTATGTATCTCTACTAGCCAGTGATGCTGATAGCTTTTTGATTTAGTGCGTCCTGGGATGCACATATTTTGCTTTAAATGAGTCCTTGGGAAAATTTATGGGGCCCAACTAAAGCCATCTAACTCTTACCTTGTAATTTATCCTGTGCAATTCATTTCTAAATGACTATTGTAATGTATTTACAGTTAGCTTGAACTTGGTGAGGGAAGAAAAAAGAAAAACACTGGGACACATGGATATGATTTTACTGCGTCCTTTTAGATTTGTGTGTGTCAGGGATGCTGTAAGATGCAGTAAAATCATATCCATGTGACACGTACCTACCAGCATCTCTGTGTATTATGGTATGCAAATCTTACAGAGGAGATTGATTAATTTTTTTTTAATAAAAAAAAAAAAAAAAAAAAAAAAAAAAGAAAGAAAGAAAATAACACAAATATCAACTGGAAAAATTTATTTGATATCTTAAATGAATTCGTAACAAAATGATCATACAATAATAAAAAAAAAGTATATACTTAAATATCATGTGAATTTCTGAGACCTAATTTTTGCCTATTATTAGAGAGCCGGTTTAGCTCAGCCAGTAGAGCGTCCGCCTCAGATCCACAAGTTTCCAGGTTCAATACCAGCCCTTGCCCATTCAGTGTAAAAATAGCACACCTTCTGTGTGGCAAAGTGGGGAACTGATGGTAGGTCTGTCACTCCACCTGAGATGCATAAAATAATCTCTCTGGTCTAGCACTAGCAAAAAGGGGATAGACTCCCTCACTGTCTGGTTGATAACGACAATAGGCCACTTCACCTACTTTTACATCATGTGCAAAATACAATATTTGCGTGTATGTAAATAATTGGCCAAGGCTAGGCATAGACCAAGCGGTAAGCCTACAATTTCCAGTTGCAAAAATTCTCAGTTTAGGCCTTAGAGAGTCACATGATATGCAAGCAATGATAGTTTTTTAATTTAGTGAGTCCTGGGATGCACAGATTTAATTTGAGAGAGTCCTCGGGAAATTTGATGGGTCCTAACTAAAGTTTCTTAAAGATTGTAGAGTTTTTATCTATGAACAACTAAAGCCATCTAATCCCTACCCTGAACCCCATACAGTGTAATTCGTTTCCAAGAAAATTATTTAAATTAATTTACAGTTAGCTGGAAATGGAAGAAAAAACAAACAAAAAAACACTGGGACACAGGGATATGATTTTTCTGTGTCCTTTTAGATTTTTATGCATTAGCGATGCAGGATGCGTACCTATCAGCATCTCTGTGCAAGTATATTTGGCAAATAAAGATCCAATGTGAATATAAAATATTTTTATCAATTTTTCTTAAAAAATGAAAATAAATAAATAAGTCATTTTAGAGCACCATTTTACGATAATATAGTGATATATTATTTTTCAAATTTGGAGGTAATAAGAAATTAGTGTAGTTGTTGAAAAATACGAATCAACCACATCTTAAAAATTTTCAGTATAAACTTTTTTTTTAAGACTAGAACTGTAAAAAGGTTAAATTGGTCAAAACATTTTCTAAACAGTATGACAAGGTTTGCATTCATTATGCTTTTCTAGATATTCTTATAAATATTCCAAGAAATATTTTAACATCTTTTCTCTCATGATTTTAGGTTGGTTTGGTTTGGTTTGGTTTATGGCATATCAACCTTGGTGGGTCATTTAATGACAATAAAGTTTTGAAATAAATTCTTAATGGATACACAATTTTGTTATAAACACATTTTTCTATTTAACCCATAGATGAGATCTTAACAGTTACTACCATTCCGGGTCAGAGTGGACCAGGGAGCAACGGTGATGAAGGGGTGCTCCACATTCCCCAGACCTCCAGAACTGGAACTTCACCATCAGTTAGAGTTTAATGTCATACCCAAGACATGAAGACCTCAGCTAGTCCCTTCTAGCACCCATATTATAAAAAGGGTCGGGGCTTGCCATAAGGGCAATAGGGTTGGGACAAACATATAGGTTCTAGGGTTTGATGTAACCAGCCCATTGATCAGCAGAGGAGACCTCTCTGACAACCCGTCAAGGGATCACAATGGATTTTTTTATTATAACAAGAATGAATAGATGAGTATTACTATCTTTCAGCAGTTTTCAAACAAAATATTGATAATAATTATTAAAAAAAAAAAAAAAAAAAAAAAAAAAAAAAGAAGACCTATTGGTCTAAAATGGTCTATTTCTTTTTAGAATTAAAGTTCATCTTTATGTTGACCAAACATGTAAAGAGTTTTTTCAATAACACGTTTACAACCAGACGCAACAAATTCATCGTCCGTCTCACTAACAATTGCAGCAAAGATTTCTTTGCTTAACACCTTTGACAATTTTTGTTGCTTTAATAGTTCCGATTGTATACATTGCATCAAGTGTTCTCTAGTTAGAGGCAGAAACGGGACGTACACAATGTTGTCCCATGGGAGAACCTTGAATAATAAGCCAGTTTCTGTCATAAGATGCATTTTAGCAACAGCGATTAGTTCTTTAACTGTTAGGTCTTCTCTCGTTCTCCCATTTCGATGCTCTTTAAAGATATAATCATCAAGCGGCTTTGCAGCAATCCTGGTAATGAAAACAAAGACAGTTTTTTTGTAAAGAGTTCCATCATCCAATCGTAGTGCATTTAGAACTTTGATCCACACTGGATCATAGCCATCGAAGACAAACACGGATCGCTCACAGCTTTTCGCAAGGGACCATATTTGAAAATGAACAGATTCAACGTATTCCGTTTCCTTTATGGTATTGGGGAACGTGGTGCCAAAGTAGAAAGTTCGGACAAAACGGCTGCCAGTGCCATAACTGAAGGTAGCATTCAAAAGCAGCTTTGCAGTATACGTCTTTCCGGTTCCTGAATTCCCATGGAATAAAAAGATCAACGGCCGGCGTGGATTTTTATTTTTTAAGTGCAATTTCAGCGGTGCAATGACAGTTGAGGAAACCAAATGCTGACCAAACAGCTTTGATTTCAGTGATTCTTTGAAGCGAGCAGTATCAAAGTTGATATAGGGCTGTGCACAACACTCATATCCAGGTATATAACATGCCAATTGTGCCAAACTGAAAGTTTGGACATGTTGAAATAATGCAAGCAGGAGGAAAAGGATCAATCTCACCAAAGGCAGGAGTGGCATATTTCTACTGAGAAGCCCCCAAAAAGGTTGTTGGAATCAAGAGCCAATATGAATTCAGTGCAGGGACAACAAAATATTGATGAGGATGACTACAAGAAGGGTGGCACGGGAATGACAGTGTTCATGGAAAATATATATTCTGAAGTTAAAACAAATAAAACTAGTCATTTAAAAGAAATCAACAAAAAAAAAAATAAATAAATGAATAGATAAAAAAATAAATAAAAACCCTGAAATAAAATTTGAAAAAAATAAGGTAAAATAAAATAAAAAGTAAAGTTTTTGTTGATAATTCATAGAAAAAGGTTTTTAATTTATTGTTTTTAACTTGAATGAGGTTTTTAATTTATCTTTAATTTCAACGAGGTTTTTAATTTATCTTTTAATTTCAACGAGGTGTTTAATTTATCTTTTAATTTGAATGTCAGTGTTCATGGAAAATATATATTCTGAAATTAAAACAAATAAAACGAGTCATTTGAAAGAAACCAACAAAAATAAATAAATGGATAAACAAATTTTTTTCAAAACTGAAATAGAAAGTAAAGTTTTTGTTAACAATTCTTAGATTAAGGTTTTTAATATATTCTTAATTTTTACATTTAAAACTTTTCATTTAATTTTTTAAAATAAGATATTTTCAAGTAGAATATTTTCTAATCATGAAAATGCATTATGATTAGCAGTGGAAATGTGTTGGGATTTACCATGAAAATTATTTGTTAACAATTTTAGAAATTGTTTCACTTTGTCAAAAACATTCTAATTTGTAAAAATAAGTCTCATTAATAATTAATATTTATCAGAAAAGCTAAAAGTATAACAATGGAATGAAAATGTAATATATATTTTAAAGTTAAAAAATATAAAATCTTGTCAAGAAAAAAGAAAAATGAAGAGAGAGACCTAAAATAAAAATTTAAAAAACAAGGTAAAAGAAAGTAACATTTTTGTAAATAATTCTTAGAATAATTATTTTTTCCTAGATAGGGGGAAAGTGACAGGCAGAATGTGAAGTAAGAGGTGGGTCAGTTTTTGATCTAATTGCAAATTATAACTAATTAGAACCAATTAAAATGGAGTTATTTCAAACATAACTCAATCCTAAAAGTAAGGAATATTTTAGCATGAATTTTGTGTCATTAAACTGAACAGTAAAAAAGCCTTTAAAAAACAATCATTGATTCACTGTTTTAGTATAATAGATAACCCAATTAGATTTTCTGCTAATAGAGCAATATATTTTTGTAAAAAATTGCCTAATTAGATAAACAGTATTAGTTTCAACAAATTTAAAAATGAACTATATGATTTCAGAAATTTTAGGAAGTCCGTGGTGTAATGGTTAAAGTCATGGGAAATGGACTCGTCGCCCCGAGTTCAAATCCTGGACGTGGTAATTGCATTTCACTTAGTGCTAATACTCTTGGGAAATGTATGAATCCTACTCTCCCTCCAGCTATGGGTAAATAGCAGGGCAGACTGGGCTCTTTAGCCTTGGTTAGGCAACCGGTCTAGAGAAGGAAAAACTCTGAATTCAAACCTGTTAAACTCCGTTTAAGAAATTGACCTTGTGTCACATCCTGCTTGTGCGGAGGGGTTGGTAAATATATATATATATATATATATGATTTCAGAAATAATGGTAAGAAGAAGAATTTAAGAGGGCATTTCTGGGAACTATCTTAACAGAATTTGATCTGAATAGAGATATTGTATTAATATTGTATATGTTCTGTGCAAAGATTCTCTTTTTTTTAAAGGTTGATGTGAGAAGATAGTAAAAAAAAAAAAAAAAAAAAAAAAAAGGAGATGCCCGAGGAGCATAACAAATAATCACCTTCCCAGAATAAAACAAACTTCTAAATAAATAATCAGAATTTATATCTAAATGTAGGCATGAAAACAAATTCCCAAGATGATTCCAAAGACTAATCCAACTAAATGACAAAAATATTCAAATAATAATAATAATAGAAATTAATAGAGTAAATAAATTAACAAATCACAAAATTAATACAATATAACCACATAAATAAACTAGAATTCCCCACAAACTAGATTACCTTTCCCATGGATGGTCCTTGAGAAGTGCATGAAATGTTCTGGAAAATCCTGGATCCTATCATTCACGGAGAAAGTACTTTATCACCTACTTCATCAATCAAGACCAGACAACCCTTTTGTGGCAACAGTCTTCTAATATGGCAATGGCATCTTTCAGCAGGATAATGTGCCTTAACACAATACATAGAATATATAGGAATGATTTAATGAACATGAAAATTTTACTGTGTTACTATGGCCAGCAAACTCCTGAGATCTCATTAGGCTTTAACAAGGGATAAATAAGTTCATCATACATTGATGCATCTATCTCATGTTACATGTCATTTTATAGGCCTTTCTCTTTTTGCGTGATATTTTGCACATTAGTATTTAAATTATAGTTTTTAAATAACAAAAACAGTCAGACTATGTGGCCTAGAAGTTACTCTCCGTCCACTTTATTGAGCAATTTACAAGTTTCCTACTATCATCATCCCTCAAGTCATTTTTTTGTTAAACAAGAAAGAAAGAAAAGAATGAAAAGAGAAAGAGACAAAGAGAGAAAGAGAGAGAGAGAAAGAAAGAGAAAGAGAGAGAGAAAGAGAAAGAGAAAGAGAAAGAGAGAAGAAATTATATAAGACTTTACCGGTATCATAAAAATTGCTTTTCTTAAATGTCGGTATTCATTTGATTTCATAAAATGTAACATTTGTTTTGTTGATGAATTCAAAATTTATTTTTTCATCAAAAATAAAATTTTGTATGTTTTTACCCAAACCCTCTGCATGAGCAGGATGTGACACAAGGTAACTGTGTCCATTTCCTATGACATAACAATTACATCATAAGTGAAACGAAAGTGTATACGCATATATCTTTGAATAAATTTTTGTATGCCTGGTTTTTCAATACCCATGAATTAGTTTTAAATAAACTTATTTAAACAAGGGATTCTATAAATATTGGAGAACTTTTCAAGGTTTGGTTTGGTTTGGGTTGGTTTGTTTTGTTTTGTTTTGTGGCATATCAACCTCAGTGGGTCATTTAATGTTGACAAAGTTTTGAAATGAATTCATAATGGATACTCAATTTTTTTTTTACAAACACATTTTTCTATTTAACCCATAGTACGGATCAGAGTGGACCAGGGAGCAATGGTGATGAAGGAGTGCTCCACATTCCCCAAACTTCCAGAACTGGAACCTCACCATCAGATAGTATTTGACATCATTCCCAGGACATGAAGACCCTCAGTCACTGCCTTCTAGCACCTATATGATAAAGAAATTTGGTTATTTCCTATAAGTCTAACATGATCAAAGATTATTTATTTATTTTCCCATTAAACTAACTCTAAACCCTAACCTTAAACCCGTCTTCTTTTTTTCTAGTAGATCAATAAATAAATAAATAATTTATCAGTCAAGAGTGGTTCCCCTTTGATCATGTTAGACTTATAGGAAATTAGCAGAGATTTTGCATACAGTTTTATATCCTATTCTATAATTCAACCTGTTAAACTCTGCTTAAGAAATTGACCTTGTGTCACATCCTGCTCATGCGTAGGAGTTGGTAAATATATATAACCTCATGAATACTAAGGTTTTAAAGCAACAAACAAAATGTCAAAAGTTGGCCGAATTATTTTAATAATAGGTCAACCCACTTTTGAAAGTTAACAAGAATTCATAATAATACCGAGAGACAAACAGTCGTATTAAAAGTACATCTATAGTTTGGTTTTATCTTTTTGCTAAGTAAAAAGGATTAAACTATTATTGCAAATTAAATCCTACAGGCCAAGACTGAAGAAATGAGTCAGGTATTTAAAACCAAGTCAAGGTGAGATCAGTTGCTATTAACAGTTTGTTTAACTCTTTAAATTAAGAAAAGATGATACTAACGAGTGTCTACTATTTTAAGAAAATAAATTAATACCTGATGATTAAATTAAATGACTAACATTGCGATCTCATTTAATTGGAAAAAGGGTGCATATTGCATTTGTGCGTCCTGGCCTCCTGCCCTATAAAATGCTAAGTGGTGCCTGCTCAAAATTCAAGCTGTGCAAGTTATGAACTCCCTAGTGTTGAAGGCATTTTCCCAAAAAGTTAATGCGATATGAAAGCAATATCTACAAATAACTTTTTTTTAGTAGTTTGAAAGTGTTAAAATCAACAAGTTAATGTGATAAGAAAGCAATATTTTACAGCCTCCCCCAGGTTTTTTATCGACAGATAAATGTAAATAATTTAAACGCCCCCTTTTAAAAATTCTTTTTTCCTCAGTATTTTCATTTTATCTTAATTCAAAACAACTGTCACAAATTTTTAAATAATACTACAGAGTTTTGAAAATAAAAACAATCAATACATTAAACAAACAAAAAAAATGTCACATCATTTTTAATTCCAAATAAATTTAAAAAAAAATGCCTTCAAACAGCCACGGAGTTCATAACTAGCACCGGTCAGGTTTTGAGCAGGCACCGCTTAGCATTTTTTAGGGCAGGAGGCCAGGACGCACGAATGCAATATGCACAGGAAAAAGAAAGTGTCCCAAGATTAGTTGGTTTTAATGCTGTGTTAAAATCAACTGGGGTTATTTTATAGCAAAGAAATCACATACATTATATTCATATGTATTTACCCAACCCCTCCACAAGAGCAGGATGTGACACAAGGTCAATTTCTGAAGGGGAGTTTAACAGGTTTAAATTCAAAGTTTTACTTCTACTAGACTGGTTGCCATACCAAGGTTAAAGAACCCAGTCTGTCCTATTTACTCATAACTGGGGGAGCATACCTTTCTCAAGGGTATTAGCGCTATGTGAAATGCAAACAGCATAATCCAGGATTTCAACTTGTGTTGCTGTATCCATTTTTAACCATTATCTACGTTTATATTTTTTGTGTAGTTGTTTAAAAGTTTTTTGTTTCTTTTGTACACATTCCGATTAAATACAATTATTTTTTAAACAAATCTATTTGACCCATAGATGTAATCCTAACAGGTTTGAGTCAGTGTGGACCTGGGAGTAATGGTAATGAAGGGGTACTTCATACAACCAAGAGTTCTAGAACTGGAGCATCACCATTGGATGGCTGTTTAGGGTCATATCTAGGACACACCCTGAGAGGGGGGGTGATTTACCCTCTCTGCAGGGGTTTCAGTCAGCATTATTATTGGAATAATTTTCATATATAAATCGTGCTGTAGCCCACCACTTAAACTTAGACTCTGCGTGGGCACGTGGATTAAAGCCAGCCAATCAACACTGGTTCGAATACGTAGTTAGTTAACTATTTAATTGCTGATCTTGAAAGCTGTTCAGTTGCTTGTATCTGACCTGGACTAACAAATCAACAACCAAGGACTCTGCTTAACACTGAGGAACACAAGGGATTTCCACTGTAAAGTGCTCTCTAAAGTGCAGCCTAAAAATAGCCACAAAAATCGTAACAGTTATAAGCCTTGTTGACAGGACAATCAACCAAAATAAAATGTTGCTTGCCTACACAAAAATGCTTACAAAAATTAAAGTATATTACTCCGTTTTTCTATTGTATATTACACCCTGTAATAATCCAGTGGAGTAGTGGTTAATGGGTATTTGCCTCATACCCCACTTGTATGGGCTGGGCACAAGGTCTCATTTTAACGTGGGCTCACCCACAAGCCGAAGCTCATGGGTGGAAAAGAACAAAAATTGCGTTGATCCCTTTGGTATTCCCCCTCAAGGGGGGCGCCTCAGGCGCTGGGCAATAAACCCAGCCCTGCCCCTTTAAATCAAGGGGGAAGGTATTGCCTGGGGGATAGCCCCCTGGGACCGACGCTATTAATTGAACACACCGGTCCAGTGGCCGAAGCACACTGGACTGGTTGGAAATGCCTGAGTAGTGGTTAATGTGCTGGACTGTAACATAGTAAGAGAGTTCAAACTCTAATTGTCCTATTATGTTTACTTTCAGACTAATAACTTTGGGAAAGGTATAATCCCCACCCTACTTATCTATGGGTCAAATAGTAATACTACTGTTCTTCTACAAGGATAACTTTGGCATTAAATAACCCAGGAAGGTTGATATGCCATTAAACAAAGAAACTGAATGACTAATTTTTTTTTAAATAAAATTAATTATTTTATTTTTACTTTAACCCCCCCCCCGTTTATTTTAAATTTAAAAAAGTTTATGAACTTTTTAAAAACTCAAAAGAAAATAGTTTTTGGCTAATACTAAACTTCTCAGTCACGTTAAAGACATTTCTCTTCTTGAAATTATTCTTTAACATACTCAGAGTTGCTGAAGCATGGAATAAATTGCCTGCATCTGTTGTAGGCTGCTGAAACACTGCGTCTTTCAAAGCATCCATGCTTCCTGTAATTTGCCAACACTATAACTGATACCTCCTCCACACACCCATGCACGCAAGCGCACACATACATCTATATTATTACAGTATGCTATTCATGTTCCTGATATTAGTACATTATTCTATGTACTATACATGAGACTTTGATGAGTTGTGGTGCACCTGAGCACTGTACACAATAAATTTCATTGTTATTTTTTTCTGAAATCTTATAATTTGGGCCACGTAATTATCATTTAAATTTTTATTACTTAATTCCACATGTAAAATCCATTACTCTGTCTTCAAATATATTATTGGTAAATTTACTAACACATTTTATTTTATTTGTTTATTCATTTTTTTGTAAATTGATAATTTAAACATAGGAATCATCGGAAATGGAAATCTAAGCTAAGAAAAAAAAAGAAAAGAAAATCCTGACAACCTCTCATTAGGCCAGATATATTTACCACGTACCCCACGAGTACGGGCTAGGCACAAGGCCCTATTAATGTGTGATCACCCACGAACCGAAGCTCATGGTGTGGCGGGGCTCAGACACCGGGCAATAAACCCAGCCCTGCCCCTTTAAATCGAGGGGGCAGGTGTTGCCTGGGGGGATGGCCCCGGGGATCAACGATGTTAATTTACTCTGTAGGACCCCTGGCTTGACTAGAAACCAGAGTATAGGCCAGATTAACACAAGGTATTTTTTTAAATGGGAAAGGGGATTTTTATGGGGCATCCATTGAGGAATCGAACTCTCTATTCAGTAATGGATCTGCGAGACTAGCTTGCTAACCATTACACCACGGCAGGATTTAAGCCAATGAAATTATGACTTTAAATTAATCAACAGAACATTTATTTTCCTTTTCAATTATTACAATTATTACTAACAAAAATATTTCTAAACATTGATTCATTAATGAAATCATGTGTTTTTAAGTGAGAAATTCTGATTAATAACATAAAAGCCTCAATTCCCACTAGGCCACCAATGTTCATCATATGCTCAACATCGGTGATTAAATGGCTCGCTTAAACCAAAGCTGATTACCAGTTAATTAATTTAAAGTAAGCCTTCTTTTTAATACTTTTTTGTGCGATATATTCATTAAGTTTTGATTTTTTTTTATTATCTCGTATTAAAAAAAATAACCAAATATCGATATTTCATAGTCATTATCTTTCCTTTATTATTCTAATTAATTTCATTTTTAAAAAGGAAAATTATTCAATAGTCGAAATTTAAGTTTAGTGATGAATAGAATAAGTGTTAAAAGAAGAAAAAGAATGTAATATGTTTTTTAAAAAATATTTTTTTTTAATGAATTAAGCTTTCTGGCACAAAACCAGAGAGATAATTGAATCTGCGGCACTCAGCAAGAATCGAACTATCTAGAGACTTGTGAATCAGTCACTATGAAATGAGTTTAATAACAATCACGACAGGCGCCCTCAAATAAACTGGATATATATATATATATATATATATATATATATATATATATATATATATATATTCTGCTTGCAAATAAAATGAAAGCGGATTATTTATAGAATGGGGACTTGAAATATCATAACACCGGTTGTTAGCGCAACTCACGGTAAAATAAAGAAAAATAATTAAATGAATTAAAAACTTTCTAAAAAATCACAATGCAGAATAAGCACTTTAGTTTTTGTTAATTTTTAACCTTTCTTTGTGAAGAAAATGGGAATAAATTATTATTTGATCTGCTAAGCATGCTATGAACTTTTCTTTTTTTTTTTTTTTTTACGTAGTAAGATGATGATGTGTAAACATTTTTTTTAATGAAATTTAAATAGATAAAATCAAAAGTTCGTAGTTTCATGAATTTTAGACAATTTTGTGGTAAATAACTAATAACAACAATAATAATAAAAGATTATCTTGGTTAGTAAGTTTAGGGTTAGTTTATGACAGACTATTATTATTAGTTATTTTCGGTCTTTACAATTTGTCCCACCCACCTTATATTTTATACACTTAAGTTTTATACCATTGTGGTAGAATGTAGACCAACTTTTAAAAAACCCCAAAAAGCTAAAACAAAACAAACTGACGTAGAGAATTCAAGCCAGCGTACAAATGTGAAATACATACTAAATAGAAGTCTACAAGGATTTTTTAAAGACTTCCTTCAGGAAGGAATTTCAAGTTGTTGCGAAATGTTTAGAAAAAATAAAGAAAAAATAAAACAAGATGGGCCAATATCCGACCAGCTACGTTTTGCTGAAAAAGGTTTTTTTTCTGTTATTAATAGAAACAAAAACAAACAGTATTATGTTGTTTTTATTTTATATTTACAACTAAAAAAAGTATATAATAAACAAATTCTATCACCAAAATCTTCTAAACAAACAATCTTAAGAGTTTAAAAAATTGAAGAAAGTGCAAATGAAATTTAGACAAAACATCTGACAATATAACTAGATCGTCAAAACTAGTAATAATTCAAATGTAATCACAGTAATCATAAACAAATTATATATATACATACATATAAATATATAATGTGCGTGTATTGTATATTAGCACACTACCTTAAATCTCACCTTTTTTTCTCCACCTGTCTCTAAGCCGATTAATTCAATAGTATTTGTTAAATCAGTTAAGCAAGAGATAGTTCATTTCATAAGTAAATGATAAGAAAAATACGACAGAATAGAATCTATGATTTTAAATTATTCTATATAAATGTACTTTTAAAGAAAAGTAAATCATTTTAAAATATAAGATTTCAGTAATGAATAAATAATAATATCTATCTATATAATACTTTCTTTAGCCCGAAAAATCAATTCAGAGAACTAAAAGTTGGTTTCCAAAAACAACAGGTAAATCTAAGTATTGCCAGATAAAAGTAACAAGTTGGTGTTACTGTTTTTTTTTCCTAATATTTCATATTTAAAAAAAAAAATTTTTAAATAAAAATAAAAATTTATTTTAATTTTAAGAAAAATAGAGCAGGTACGAAGAAATAAAGAAAAAAATAAAAAGATGAAAAAAACAAAAAAAAAAACAGAACTTTTTAGTGGCGGCAAATTTTATCTATTTTATTTTTCTAACAAAATAACAGGTGTGCCAAGCTTACAAAACACTGAAACAAAATCAACCACTCAGTTATTATTTAACGCAGACAAAAAGAATTAGAGCAGAAAAAAATAGACAATGTTAAAAATACAAAACAATACAAAAAAATCAAAACCAAGTTAAAAAAAAAAAAAACCCAAAAAACCGATATTTTTTACACTCCAAAATCAATCACGGTAAAATCCCGCGCTCAGAAAATAAATGAAATTTTGTGAAAATATCAAAGTTTTCAAACATCATCGAGGATTTTGATTTAAACAAATATAATCCAAATAATTATTATTACCTTTTAAAATCAGAACAATATTTTTTTTTGTTTTCTTTTTTAAATAATTTATTAACGGTAAATAAATAAAATTGAACTTACCGTGGACGGTCTCTCTTAAGAGTCGCCTTATCATCAAACCATGATTTGGGCCACATGACTCAATCATCATTAATACTATTTATTATTTTGATATTTTTACAGTTTTAACTCCACAACGTGTTTGTAAAATCCTTTTTCTTTTGGGTTATAATGCTCTTGTGCAACAATAGTTTATATGGGTAATGTTCAGTGACAACGCATGTTTTTATTCCTTTCTCCCTGAATTCCGTGTGTAGCCACGGCTATGACGACATGATGAACAGCATTGAGCTGCTGCTTGCTGCTGCTAGCGTAAGTTGGACAGACGTTGCTCATCCAGTAATATTGTCAGTGTTTTGTTTTGTTTGTTTTTGTTGTTTGTTTTTGTTGTTTTTGTTCAATTTAATTTGATCTATTTATTTTTAGTTAGACAATTAAATTTTGGGTTTGAGACAAGTGTGATTGTGAAGTGGAATCCGTGGCCTGCTCATTTTTTTATTTCCGTATGTTTGTAAAATCCTCAATGCTGCTCCTCGCGCAGATCCGTGGTTGGTTGTGTTGATCACTTGACCTAAAACTCAGCCAGGCACTTCCTTGGCGAGAGTGAACTGTTTTGTTTGCTTGGTATCTTAAGAAGGAAATTATTGCATGTTTAGCTTAAAAAAAAAAAAAACAGCTTAAGGACTTTTTGTGTGTATGTCTGATGATATTGCACATTTTAGCGTTCTAAATTTGTCGTTGGTCAGTGAGCTTTGCGTTCTGAATTCGAAAAACTAATTAACTAATTTCGAATTTTATGAAGGCGCACGTTGTGTAATGGTTATCGTAACCGAATTCAAATCCAATTTGACCCATATATAGGACCCTATCAGGTACTATTACTCCCAGGTTGAGGAATAATAGCAATGAAGTGGTATTTTCACACTCCCTAGATATCCAGAACTGGAGCCTCACCACTAAATGCAGTTTAGTGTCATACCCAGGATACCTTTGTGGGTGGCGACCCGTGATGCTTAAGGATAGAGCCCAGGTGGATGAGCAGTTCATGACATGCAATACTCCACTTTGGCCCTATCTTGGGCTAGACGGGCGGTCGGAGAGGCCCCCTCCGATCAATCAGCTGGTCACGTCAAGCCCTAGCACCTATATGATTTTCCCAACCCTATTGCCCTTATGGCAAGCCCCAACCCCTTTTTATCATATGGGTGCTAGAAGGCAGTGACTGAGGGTCTACATGTCCTGGGAATGACGTTAAACTCTATCTGATGGTGAGGTTCCAGTTTTGGAGGTTTGGGGAATGTGGAGCACCCCTTCATCACCATTGCTCCCTGATCCACATTGACCCAGAGTGGTAGTACCTGTTAGGGTCCCATCTATGGGTTAAATAGAAAAATGTATTTATAAAAAAATTGTATTATTCATTAAGAATTGATTTATTTCAAAACTTTATCGGCATTAAATGACCCACTGAGGTTGATATGCCGTAAAAAAACAAAAAACAAACCAAACCAGGATACCTTTTGGATTTTTCGATGTATCATGTCTCCTCAGTGTGGCTAGACCTCCAGCCGAGATCGAAACCCGAAAAAAATTTCATCAGTCAGGCTTCTTAACCACTGAGCCATCATCAGTCACTTGCAGTGAAGGGGTAGAATTTAACTGATAAATACATACATAGGTATATATATTATAGTAGCTAGAGAACTCACATGTGTTTTATAGGAGAGCCTCTGTCATTTAAGCTTAATTTGTGGCCAACAGTCAAATTTTTACCCCAGAGAGCTCAGCCAACAATATATATATATATATATATATATATATATATATAGTTCATTTTCTATATGAAAAAAGTATCTATATGAAAAAAGTATCTATATGAAAAAAGTATCGAATTTTATGCGATACATGCGTTGTAAATGCCTTCAAGCAAAAATTTAATATATACTTTATTCAGCAACGTTTCTAAATAAACAAACATCCAAAAATCTTATTCACTTCGCCGAAGGGCATTCGGTCTGTTTGTTGTTATTATTCTCTCAATAACGCCCCCTTACCTATTATGGTAGAGGCGTGTAGTATCGCTTGACAAGCTTAATTTCGCTAGGATGGTCAGCTGTGTACTGTGGCCGAGGCGATAAAAGTGTTTCACTAGTGTTTCACTGTGTCTGCTGAAGTCCCGGTTTCGATTTCTGTCGGAGGGAAATCGTTAGTATATGTCGCTGATGAGACTTAATAAAGTCGAAACAGTCTGTACGGTATTCTACACATCGAGCCATCCTTTACTGGGATTACACTTGTCAAGTTCATTTCTATATGAAAAGTATCGAATTTTATGCGATACATGCGTTGTAAATGCATTCAAGCAAAAATTTTATATATATATATATATATATATATATAGATGTTTCTTGGTTCAGTGCTTGGGTAAGGTATACTGCTATGTTCCTCTTCAAGCCAGAGAAAGATTTTCAGACTTTATTGCAAACTAGAAGTGGCCTGGGTAGAAAGGGGATTTTTTAAAATTAGTCTCACAGATCCATTGATTGTTTTGATCTTCCATAATTAATTTGTTTATGTCTTAATCACAAACACCGCCAATGACTTTCCCTTCTCTTACTATTCAAATTCTAATTTCTGAATATCTTCCTAGATATAAATAAAATCTTCATTATTTTTTGTACAAAACGCAAGCTCTGGTGATAGTAAATGTGTATTTATATTTACTTTGTCATTAATTGTTTTGTCTTCGTAGTTTCCTCTGGACATACATACATACCCGCAACTGCCCTTTATGTATGTATAGATGACACAAGTGGTTCCACCTAGCCTAAAAGAAAGTGTGCCCTGTTCTCATAAGACTTCATGGGATTGATGTATTCAGCTCACAAATATTACACCTCCAAGTAGACTCCTGAACCTGAGAGTCTGACATTGTTCCCTTCCTCAGCTGTCATTTCAACTGATCTCCTATAAAAATGATACACATTTTTACAAAAGATTATACAATGACAAATGATGGGCAAGAATGTAACAAATAAAAGAAAAGTATTCCCAAAAAGGAGACAGAAAAAAAGCAGCAGAAATCCTAACTTAGACAGAATAAGACACCTTGAGCTTTAAAAATGTTGAGGTTGTACCTGGAAAGAAAACATTCATGAGATAGTTGGGTTTTCTTGGAAAAAAACTGTTGGAATGGAACATAGATCTGCTGTAGGGAAAGTTTCAAGTAACTAATTATAATGATCATTTTAAAAAAATTATAACTTCAAGTAACTATTCTCAATGAAAATAATTTGCACACAGTTATATGGTTTAAAGTATTCCTATCTAAAACTAATAATTTGAATATAATCATATGGCTCAAGTAAGGTGGCCTAATGTCGGTATCAGCCAGATAGTGAGGAAGTCTATCCCCGTTTCACTAGCGCGAGACCGAGGAGATTGTTTTTGCATCTGAGGTGGAGCGACACACCTACCATCAGCTCCTCACTTCACCACACAGATCCCTGTGCTACTTGTGCACTGAGTTGGTAAGGACCGGTATCGAACCAGGAACCTTGTGGCTCCTAGTTGGACACGCTACCAACTGAGCTAAACCGACAGAATTAAATTGCATACATATATATATAAAGGGTTTACTTATATTTTGATGGCTACATATTCATATTTCGGGATAATTTTTTTGGGTAATCTGAACATTAGTTACATAAATGAGAGTAACCTCTCCTTGTTTATTTCACTTTCAGGAAGCCATATATTTTGGTCAGCCATTTTTATTTCACAATAATCAATACAACTGCATGTTTTAACACGAAAATATCATAAAATGTATTCTTAATAACAATTAAGTTCATTTCAAATAATGCGCAAGCACAATTAAGAACACATTTTATGATATTTTCGTGTTGAAACATGCAGTTGTATTGATTCGAACAAATTCGTATTTAGCTCAGTCGGTAGAGCGTTCGGCTAGAAACCACAAGGTACCTAGTTCGATACTGGTCCCCGCCAACTCAGCGTATGAGTAGCACAGGGATCTGTGCGGTAAAGTAAGGAGCTGATGGTAGGTGTGGCGCTCCACCTCAGATGCTAAAACAATCTCCTTGGTCTAGCGCTATTGAAAAGGGGATAGACTCCCTCGCTGACTGGCTGATACCGACTTTAGGCCGCCCCGTCGACTTTACTTACTTTACTTTAGTGTAGATTTATGGTGAAATGAAAATGGCCGACCAAAATATATGGCTTCCTCAAAGTGAAATAAACAAGGGGAGGTTACTCTCATTTATGTAACTAATGTTCATATTACCAATTTTTGTACCTTCTCTTGGGAAGTCTTCAAATTTAAACCGATCTTATTGCACCCCATGTCCTCAGTGGGGAGGGTTGACAAAAACATTCTTCTTTTCACCGCAAAACCCCCCTGCCAGATACACAGCACCTGTCAATTCAACATACTGGTTTGAGAGAATGTAATCATTTTTGCTTTTCATCATAAGATAAAACATTCCACCCTGTTTGACATTGTATATCTACATCTACATTCAAACAAACATATGTACATAACAGAAATATTTGGGACTTTAAGGTAGAAGACTGAATAAGATTATGTTCCTGATTAGAAGTGTCCTTACTGAATTTTATCATTTTTTTTTTTTTTGTACGAAAAAAAAGCTGAGCAAATTTGAAGATATCAAATAGTTCAAAATATCAAATGATTAATCAAATAAATATTGTTAATTTAATTTACCACATTGAATATGCTGACTGCGCCCTCTGCAGAGGGGTAACACCCTCCCAAAGGGGTGTTCTGTGTATGACATGAAATCTTATCCAGTGTTAAGACACCAGTTCTGTAATTCTGTACCTGAGAGGGTTTTATCATTGTCTCAAAAAATGTCCTATTTGTAGGTCATTGTATATGCTGACAGCCCCCTCTGCAGAAGGGTAAGCCCTTCAAAGAGATGTCATGGGTATGATATGAAACTGCATCCAGTGGTGAGGCTCCACTTCTGTAGTTCTGTGCCCAAAATTGTTTTATCATTGACTTAAAAAAAATGGGACCAAGTAACCAATAAGCACCCCATTTGGGAGCTATTCTGAAAGGAACACCTTTTGCTTTTCACCGTAAACTCTGGAAAACTATTTTAGTATAAAACGTGCCTTTTGGTTGTAAATATACAAGAACAAACATTTAAATACCTTACAATGAAATTCTAATGCAAAAAAATCATCTGTTGTTTATAAACAAACAACCAGGAGTTTACGGTGAAAAGCAAAAGGTGTTCCTTTCAAAACAGTTTCCCAACTGGGGTGCTTATTGGTTACTTGGTCCATAAAATGAATAAAAAGTCAGTGAGTCTTAGAATATGCTGACTGTATCATCTGTAGATGGGTAAGGCAACCCACTGAAAGGCATCCTGAGTATGACACTAAACTGCATCTGATGGTGAAGCTACAGTTTTGGAAATCTGGGGAGTGTGGAATACCCTTTCATTGCCATTATTCACAGACCCACTCTGACTTGGAATGGTAGTACCTGTTGAGGTTCTATCAATTGGACAAATTGATCTGTTTGAAAATTATTAGTACTAGCAAAAACATGCTCCCTCTGGGCACAAGTATTTAAGTTTTAATATAATTAAATATCATATTCAATGAGAAAACTAATGAAATTCAATACGAGCACAAAAAAAATTACACTTATTTTAATTATTTTTTAATTGATTTCTTAAAAATCATTCATAGGATTGCTTTTAATACATTTGAGAATAAAACAATAATATCAGAAATCAATAAAACCATTTATTAAATCTGGTTTAGTTATAACCAGTATACAAATTAACCACATACTATATTATGTAAACCTTTATTTTTTTTAGGGTTATATAACACACATTGCAGGATTTTAAGTGCACTAATAACATGGGCTGTTTTGAGGCAAATCTAACTCAGATTTTTTTCTATGTATTAATGATGATAGAGATATCGCAATTTTATTTTTCATCACAAAGTTTCAATACTGTAGAGTTTGGTAATAAATAATACCTAATAATATTTTTTTTAATAGTATAATGCTCCCTGGGAAATAATATATTCTGGTATATTTAGTTTAGAACAGCGTTTCTCAACTGGGGTTCCCTGAGACCCTAAGGTTCCACGAGAAGGGGTGCTTATTGGTTACTTGGTCCATAAGATAAGCTAATGCACTTTTGACTTTTTATTTAATTTCATATATGTAATACTAGCAGCGGCTACCCGGCGTCGCCTGGGTAGATGGGGATTTTTTTAAGTTAGTCCTGCAGATCCATTATTACTGAATCTTGAGGTGAATGCTCGTGGATGCCCCATTTAAATCCCTATGTAAAAAAATAGACCTTGCATTGATTCAGCTACTCCGAAAAGAAATGTTAATGTCTACTATCTAAAATATTAAATGAAAAAAAAAAATCCATGCTGTTATCATTCAAATTTTTAAAAATTATCTTCACTAATATAAATCAAATCTCTATTATTTTTGCTCAAAACCCAAGCCCTGGTGATATTTAATGTGTATATATATTTACTTTGTCGTTAATTGTTTTATTTTCGAATTTTCCTCCGGGCATACAGATTCATACAACTGCTCTTTATATATGTATAGATTATTAAACACAGAGTATATTCTTGGTTATTGTAATATTGTAATATAGACATCATCCTATCTAATCTATTATGTTATTAAAAATAACAAAATCATTGGGAATGTATTTAGTGATGTCTGTATGAATTTTATCTAGCATTACCAAAGAATTTGACAAAGAAGTATGAATTTTTCTTTAAACAAGTTATTCAAACATATATACTATGATATTTACTAGGTAAACCACGCGGGAAATAAAATGAGAAAGATATGGTATACAATTTTGTTTTTGTGCAGGGGTTCCTTGAGACATGTAATTTATTTTAAGGGTTATGCAAGGGTAAAAAGGTTGAGAAACACTCGTTTTAAAGTTTGATTGATTGATTTTAACGGCATGTTTACTATCGGAAATTGGGTTATCTGCCCCTATTAGTTCCTGGAATCACAGGCCAGGGGCAGACCCCTAAAATTCAGTAGAACCGATACTGTAGGCACTAGCAGAAGACCAGAGTCGGCAACCTTGAGGAAGACGTCTACTCTGACAAGCAGACAACACCGAGACATTGCTGAGACAACAAGATAAGTGTACTTGAAACTCTTTGTATTATGTTTATATATCCCGCCAGGAGAAATTCCTCTGGCAAACTCTTAAAGACATTTACAGAATTGTATACACTCTAACACATTATTACTAACCCAAAATAAACTGTTAACCCAATTATAAACCTTATAATTGCCTTGTACCTTTCCTTCATAATACAGTCATATTTGTAACGTAACTATGTTTACTTTATTTCTGTTACTTTGCCAGAGAGTTCTGCTGAATTTTAGGGTTCTGCCCCTGGCCTGTGATTCCAGGAACTAATAGGGGCAGATAACCCAATTTCCGATATTACCCACTCCCTCCATGTGAGTAGGGTGTGACACATGGTCAATTTATTAAGTGTAGATTAACAGGTTTGAATTCAGAGTTTTCCTTCTTTTAGTCTGTTTGCCTAATCAAGGTTAAAGAGCCCAGACCACCCCATCATTTAACCATAGTTGGGGGGAGTTGGATGCATACCTTTCCCAAGGATAGCAGCACCATGGGAAATTCAAACATGTCAAACAGTCTAGGGTTATTTTATGCCTAGAGGTTTGGTAATCACGTTCATCATATGTTTATATTTACATTTTTGGGTAGTTATTTTTCAAGATTTTTTTTTTGCACAGGGGTTATTGAATATAAATATTTCTTAAACAAATCAATTTGGCTCATAGATGGGATCCTAACAGGTACTATCTCTCCAGATCAAAGTGGACCTGGGAATAATGGCAATAAGGGGGGGGGTGATCAAAACTCCCCAGATCTCCAGAACTGGAGCCTGTTGCATACTTAATTTCTGAGTATATATAATACAAGGTTGTTCTTTATTCTATGTATCAATCATGTTGACGATAGATTAAATACTCATTGAAAAACTTAGACAATTCCTGAGGGTATTGTGATGTAAGTAGTGACATAATTTCGGTTACAGACAGACAGACACCGAATCTCCATTATATATAGATATTGCAACACTTTTGACTCAACCTAATACAGTTATTTCTCTGAATGCTTGATGATTAGTATTATCTGCATTATTCGGACTATTGTCCTCATCTTCATTGTTATCTGTACAACATTTCAGCTGATGTGCTCTCCTGCCTTCTTCAGGTATTTCTTGTCAGACTCGGGAACCTTCTCAGACTCGGGAACCTTCTTTTTGAACTCGGGAACTTCCTTTTCGTAATTGGGAACCATCTTTTCGTAATTGGTAGCCATCACGGAACTTTGAACCTAACCCTTTATTCCAGTCCACGGGGGGTTCTCATTCCGTTAACCATAGCTAGGGTAGAGGCGTTAAGCTGTGTTAATTATTATTCTATGTTACTACTGCCCCTGACCAGGATTGAACCTGCAGTCTAGAGATAACTATCACTTAGAACTGTCTTAACCTAACTCTTTTATCCACTAGGCCATGTGTCCAATTGAAGAAGGCCGGAGGGCACATCAGCTGAAACGTTATACAGATAACAATGAAGATGAGGATAATAGTCTGAATAATGCAGATAATACTAATACAGTTATATCAATCACTTATCATCCTTGTTTGAGACTTTGTTCTTTTAAATTCTTTTACAGCCTTGACTGTGTAAATCTCCTTGAAGTGGAAACTTACTGTCAAGGCAGATTTCAAAAACAAAGTCTATTAACCAATTGGATTTCTTTGCTAAAAGAGTAAATATCTTTTTGGAACAAATTGCCTAATCAGATCAAAAAATAGTAAGTATATAAAGAAACTAGGCACGAACGACAGTACTCCAAGTTTGCCAATATGGAGTTAACCACGAGTGTGGCAGACAGGTTAAGAGTTAAAGAAATAACCAAACAACTTGAAATAGGAATAAAAGACGTGTATTACAGAATAACAATAAGGATTGCAAACTTTAGTTCGTCTGCACAAATGTATAATTTGTTACTTATCTGAGTCCTGAGATAGGGTATTATCGGAGCCCTTGCTACAGCCTTCTGATAGTTCAGATATGATAGACGTTCTGTTTGATGTCCAACTCCGATTCTGGTTGTTGAGGAAAAAGTGGAGCGACCCTGTTTTAGGTCTGTCCCTGGTGAAAGCTGCATCAGAAGAGGCAGAGTTTTCTTATTCGGCTTTGCCGCCAAAGTATGCTGGCTCGTGATTGGTTGGTTCGAAACAGAGGCTCGCAGACAAGGACCATAACCCCCATACCCCAGAATTCTCAATAAGTAATAGCACAGAAAATCTTAAGATTGAATTGGATGATTTCAGAAATAATAATGAAATTTATTGTGTACAGTGCTCAGGTGCACCACAACTCATCAAAGTCTCATGTCTAGTACACACAATAATGTATTAGTATCAGGAACATGAACAGTTTACAGTAATAATATACATGTATGTGTGTGCATGTGTGCATAGGTGTGTGGAGAGGTATCAGGTATAGTGTTGGTGGACTACAGGAAGCATGGAGGCTTTGAAAGATGCAGTGTTTCGGCAGCCTACAATGGATACAGGCAGTTTATTCCATGCCTCAGCAATTCTGAGCGTGAAAAAATGTTTCCGAAAGTCATGTGAGCAATGCTGTTTTCTGACTTTGTAGGCATGCCCACATGTGTTAGAAACATGGAAATCAAAAAGGTGCTCAAGGTTGCTGTTGTTAAGATGATTAATGACCTTATGAGTGTTTACCAGGTCAGTTGCTAGATGCTGGAGTTTCAACGAATCCATTCCCAGGGCAGCAAGACGTTCAGAATATGGCAGATGCATGATGGGGGTATTCGTTTGGTAGCACGTCTCTGTACAGTTTCTAGGAGGTTAATGTTCTGAGCGAGATAGGGGTTCCAGACTGGTGATGCAAATTCCAAGTGTGGCCACACCATAGCTTTGTACAGCTTTAAATAGATAGCTGGTGAGCAGCTGACAAAGGTCTTGCTGAGCGACATGAGGGCACCCTCAGCCTTTATGACAATTTTATTGGTAAGAAAAAGAAATTAAGAAGGCAATTTTTTGAATACTATTATAATATGAATAAATTTTGATCTGTATATAGATATTATATTAGTATTGTATATGGTCTGTGCAAAGATCACCCCTTTTTTAAAGTTTAATTTGAGAAGATTGGGTAATTTATGAGGAAGACCGTCCCGGTTTCCTGCCTCAAAACTTGCTATTGGTGACTGCTGAAAAACCAACCCTAGCTACGATTGAAGTCCGTAGCCGAAGCAGTGTCGATAAAAACGTTTTATTTCATTTTATTATTTTATTAGGGCATATTGGAAAATAGTTTGTATCTTTTTCTGAAAAGTAGGTAAATAGATAGGATCAGAGATAGATAATATAAACAAAGTAACATAGATAAAAACAAATTGATATAGATAGATAGATAGTTTTGAATAGACTGATATATAGATAAATAGATAGGTAGATAGATAGAAACAAAGTAATATAGATAAATATGAACAAATTGAGATAGATAGATAAATATGAAGATGACTAGTTTTGAATATACTGAGATAGATAGATATATAGATAGATAAACAAACAAAATAATATAGATAGATGGACATAGATAGATAGATAGGAAAATGACTAGATAGATAGATAGTTTTTTATTAAAATATAAAAGAATATCTAAATACTCAGATTTTCTTTTATTCATGTTTGTTTAATGTCTTGTTTTTAGTTTAAATAAACAAGAATATCTAAATATTTTGATTTTTTTTTTTTACTTGTAATTGATTGTTGGAAATAAATATATTAAAATAAAATGAAAATACCGAAAAAAAATAAACGTTTTGGATTTTTTTATATGTAATTGAATGTCGAAAAAAAAAATGCCCTAAGTTGGTTGTTTTCTTTCAAGTGACACTGCTTCGGCTACGGACTTCAATCGTAGTTGGGTTGGTTTTTCAGCAGTCACCGGTAGCAAGTTTTCAGGCAGGAGACCGGGACGGTCTTCCTTATAAATTACTGAAGATTGTAAAAAGGGGAAATATTCTAGGAGATATAACAGACAAATAATAATGATATAAAAAAAAAACACCAAAAAACTAACAGAAAAAAGTCAATAATCATTATACTAACAAATTCCCAATATGTACCATAGTAGATTTGTTCTGTAGTTTTTTCTCTCAGGAGTAATAAAACAAGAGTATTAAGTTTCATGTATGCAGAGCGTAATACTCTTGAGACAATAGCCAGCATGTACTTGATGATTTCTTAGGCTCATAGCCAAACTTAGACAAGCAATGATTTGTTTGATTTTACTTAAAGCATTATCTTAATAACTCACAAATATATGCACCCTCCAGGTGCAAGTATTTAAGTTTTAATGTAATAAAATATTATATTAAATTAGAAAGGCTAATGAAACTAAATAAGTTTGTTTGTTTGTTTATTGATTTTAATAGCATATCAACCCGTTTGGGGTTATGTCATGCCTAACGGTTAGGAAAGTTATACATATCATGTATTTATATTTATACTTTTTAGTAACTGGTTTTAACAATGTGTTAGCATTATTGGGAATTATGTTGTATGGTATTGATTTGTTTCATGTCTATATTCTATGGTATAATTTTTTACCCTCAAAAAAGAAACTAAATAAGAATGCAGATAAAAAGATTTGAAATGGAGGGGGCTATAATAGAAAAATAGAACAACTGAAACTTACTCTTCCATTACTAAATTTTCCTAATTTAACTATCTAGTTAAAATAGGAAGTGAAGAATAAAATTACTGTTATTTCTTCTTGTTAATGGATTTCTTTAAAGATCTTTCACTGAGACTTTTGCTCATATTAATTAAGATAAAACCAAACAATTAGAAATCAATAATACTAAGCAGGTATTTATTAAAATCAAATTTTTAATATCAATATGCAAATCAGCTTTCTCATTCACACTGTAATTTGCTATTTTGTTGTATATATAAATACACTTGCATGTTATTAGTATGTAGATATGGTCTACAGTGGCTTCGGCCTCTGGACCATTGATATAATTAACGGCGTCGATCCCAGGGGGCCATCACCCCAGGCAACACCTGCCCCCTCGATTTAAAGGTGCAGGGCTGGGTTTATTGCCCAGTGTCTGAGGCGCCCCCCTTGAGGGGGAATGCCGACGGGATCGACGCAATTTTTCACCTGCCACTCCATGAGCTTCGGCTTGTGGGTGGTCCCATGTTAATAGGGACTTTGTGCCTGACCCGTACAAGTGGGGTACGCGGTAAATATCATGTAGATATGTCCAGCATATCTGACTCTGGTTTCAGCCCTGGACTGTACAAGCTAACATCATTGATCCCAGGGGGCCATCCCCTCCCCCAGGCAACACCTGCCCCTTTAATTTAAAGGGGCAGGGCTGGGTTTATTGCACAGTGCCTGGGGCACCACCCTTGAGGAGGAATGCTGATGGGATCAATGCATTTATTGCACCCGCCACCAATGAACTTTGGTTCGTGGGTAGTCCCACATTAATAGGGCCTTGTGCCTAACCCGTACACATAGGGTACGTGGTAAATACATAGTATTTAGATATGGTCAATAGTATTAATAATGTAAAACAATTTTATTAATAATTGAAGTTTGAATAAAAATAAAATCATAAAGAATGTGACTTAAATAACTAAGGGAATTGTGACTTCAGTAGTGATATAGTTTCGGTCACAGACAGAAAAACACAATCTCCATTATAATAAGAAGATATGATTGCGTTCTTCTGGAGACGTGTTTAGTGTAATGGTTTAGTGTCATAGAAAATGGAATTGGTAACCCAAATTAAAATCCAGGACAAAGCCGTTTTAGTTTTACTTGTACTAATGCCCTTAGGGATGTCTCTTCATTGCCTGTTATTCCCATGTCTACTCTGATGCAGAGTGGTAGTGTTTGTTAGGGCTCCATCTATGGGTTAATTACATCTGTTTGAAAATTATTAGTATTGGATAGGACTACTTGAAACCATATAACTATGTGCAAACAAATGATTATTATCATTGAATAGGAATAGTTACTTGAAACCATATAATTGTGTATAAATTATTTGTATTAGAAAGGAATACTTGATACCATATAACTGTGTGCAAATTATTTGTATTGAGATAGGAATACTTGATACCATATAAATAACTGTGTGCAAAACCATATAACTGTGTGCAAATTATTTGTATTAGATAGGAATACTTGATACCATATAACTGTGTGCAAATTATTTGTATTAGATAGGAATACTTGATACCATATAACTGTATACTAACAAATTATTAAAAATAAAAGTGTGACTCAAAAAATGATTGCAATGGAACATTGAAAATATAGTTATGATTATAATCAAACATTTAGAAATGGGTCAAATTTTGGCATTAAATAACCCATAAAGAATTGATATGCCATTAAACAAATAAACCAATCCAATCTTTTTCTTCTTCTTCTTTAACTCCTTCTCACCGTTCTTATCTCTCTTTCTCTACTTCTCTCCCTTTCTTCTCCTTCTTCTTCTTTCTTTCTCTCTCATTTCCTGCTCTGTCTTCTTCTGGAATTCTTCCTTAGTCTTCTCCCCTCTATTCTTCTCTCTCTCTCTCCCTCTCCTTTCTTCTTCTTCTTCTGGAACTGCAAAATCTACCAGTTGACAAGTTCTCATTTTGTTTTTGTTTATACTAGGTCTGGTCTCCTGGCTGGATTAATGTGATCCATCTTTATCTCTTATATTAAGTCCCAGGGAATTTTATCTATTTCATTCTCAAGAATAGATTCTGATTTAGGCATATACCATTTTGTTGTATGGTCAAAATTTATTTTTTTCGCATAATTCCCAGTGGATCACCTTCCCAACCCAGTTGTGCTTTGCTTTGTATTTTGTGCTAGTTTGCTACTTTCACTTAATACATGATTTATGGTCTCATCTATGTCACCACACAGTCTACATTTACTGTTTTGTTGTGTCTTATCAACTTTTGCTTTCATATAATTTGTTCCTATGACATTATTTTGTGCAGCAATTATTAGCGATTCAGTTTCTCTCTTGGGTTTCCTCTTCTTAACTATGGCCAGGTCTTTTTATGTGCAACCTCTCCAATTTGTCATTTGAATTACCCATATAATTGTTTTTCTTCACATCTTTGTTTTCTTGTTTTTGTTGTTTTTTTTGCTTGTCCAAATATTGCATCTGCTGTTATTGGCTGCCATAAATAATCTTTCTTTGCTCTTTTTTGTGTATTCTTCGAGTGTTATCTATGCAGTCCTCTATGTTGGCGAGACCTCTTCTTCTTTCTTGATACATATAGTCTATCTCTATCATCTCTAGGGTGTAAAGCCTTGTGCATTGTCATTAATTTTCTAGTCATTATTATTATGAGAGTTTTTCACACCCGCGTTAGCTGATGTTTTTTTACTGGAGGCTGAGTGAAAACAAGTCTCTTCAGGTCTCCGTGACTCTTCTGAGTATTCTGTCCGATTGCAGCAATGCAGTTGTCTGGATGGTCTTAATTTTTCCTCTGATTTTCAGTACCTCCAGTCTTTTTTCCAAGCTTTTTGGGACAGTTATAAGTGCACCAACTTTGATATCACTCCACAGCTTTTTCAATTCTCTGGCAAGATCCAGGTATTTATCTTTTTGTGGTTATTTCCTATAAGTCTAACATGATCAAAGGGGAACCACTCTTGGCTGATAAATTATTTATTTATTTTCCCATTAAACTAACCCTAAACCCTAACCCTAACCATAACCCTAAAACCTAACCCGTCTTCTTTTTTCCTAGAAGATCAATAAATAAATGAATAATTTATCAGTCAAGAGTGGTTCCCTTTGATCATGTTAGACTTATAGGAAATAACCCTTTTTGTTTTCCCGTCATCTTCACCCTGTGATCTGTTGGGACAGTAAAGTCTACCAGTTGACAAGTTCTCTTTTTTTTTGTTAGTCAATACTAGGTCTGATCTCCTGGTTGGGATAAGGTAATCTGTCTTTATCTCGAAGTCCCAGTTATTATTATTATTATCATTATTATTATTCTTTTGAGGTTTTCACACCAGCGTTAGGTGATGGTCTTTCACTGTGGTCTTTATGATAGTGGATGTAATAGAATAAATGTATAAATCATCACATTATTATTATTATTATTATTATGGTCCTTTTGAGTTTTTCCTACCAGCATTAGCTGATGGTCTTTTACTGGAGTTTGAGTGACAACAAGTCTCCTCAGGTCTCCAGGACTCTTCCGAATATTTCTAGCCGATTTCAGCAACACTGTTTTCTGGGTGGTCTCAATTCTTCCTCTGATTTCCATTTACTCGAGTCTTTTTTCCAAGCTTTTTGGGACCGTTCCCAGTGCACCAACTACAATTGGTATCACTTTCACCCTCATATTCCACAGCTTTTTCAATTCTCTAGCAAGGTCCAGGTATTTGTCTATCTTTTCGTTTTCCTTCAACATCACTGCTGAAACTGGAAAATCTACCAGTTGACAAGTTCTCTTATTATGTAATTCTTTTCAAGTTTTCATACCAGTATTAGCTAGTGGCCTTTACTCAAACAACAGCAAATCTCCTCATTTTACCAGGTGTCTTCTTAATATTCTAACTAATATTTAGTCGCTCAGCAAGACCTTTGTCAGCTGCTCACCAGCTATCTATTTAAAGCTGTACAAAGCTATGGTGTGGCCACACTTGGAATTTGCATCACCAGTCTGGAACCCCTATCTCGCTCAGAACATTAACCTCCTAGAAACTGTACAAAGACATGCAACCAAACGAATACCCTCCATCAGGTATCTGCCATATTCTGAACGTCTTGCTGCCCTGGGAATGATTCATTGAAACTCCAGCGTCTGGCAACTGACCTGGTAAACGCTCATAAGGTCATTAATCATCTTAACAACAGCAACCTTGAGGACCTTTTTGATCTCCATGTTTCTGACACATGTAGGCATGCCTACAAAGTCAGAAAACAGCATAGCTCCATGACTTTCGGAAACATTTTTTCATACTGAGTTGTCGAGGCATGGAATAAGCTGCCTGCATCCGTTGTGGGCTGCCGAAACACTGCATCTTTCAAAGCCTCCATGCTTCCTGTAGTCTGCCAACACTATACCTGATACTCCCATCCACACACATATGCATGCACACGCATACATGCATGTATATTATTACTGTATGCTGTTCATGTTCCTGACACTAATACATTATTCTATGTACTAACATGATGCTTTGATGAGTGTGGTGCACCTGAGCACTGTACACAATAAATTTCATTATTATAGTCTCAACAGCAATCTGTGTGGTTTCAAAATACTGATTGGGGAAAAGAGAAGCAGCATTTAATGAATGAGAAGTTCAAAGAAACCACCTAAGAATACTGACCCTCAAGCCTTAAGGATTCGAAGAAAGAGTTCCAGGGTATTGTGGGAGAAAAAAAAAAAGATTCCACAGTTGGAGTTTTACTGGCATCTTAACAAAACAAACGACAGAGACTTCTTGTGCCAAAGTAAAAAATAAGCAAATATCAACTGACAAGTGACTTTAACCATAAGTTACCTCCCTTAGATAATTCTTTATACAAAGTAACCAGAGTTGTCTCTCTTTAACTTGCAGTTTTTTTTTCTTTAAATCTATAGTCATAATTTTGAGACTTAATGTAAATGCCAATTATAGGTTCGTTTTTATATCATTCCTTAATATTCATCGTTGTAATTTTAAGATCATAAGGCAATGCCAGTAAAATTTATTGATTAAGTTAGGTTATACTCTAAACTGCTGTCCTAAAGAGTGAAAGGCATTGAAAGGAGATTTTCCTAACAATGGGCGTGCGACAGTTTTAATTAGGTACTGCCAAAGTTGCCGCAAAATTCGTGTTTTACAAAATAAATTTACCCCCACCCTCGTCGATTGAAATTTTTTTTTTTTTTTTTTTTAAATTAAAAAAATTTTTTTTTTCGAATACGAAAAAAAAAAAGTCATTTTTCTTGTAAGTAACCCACCCCCTCCGCACGCGCACGACTTAAGATATAAGATATAAGATTTTTCTTAAAGAGAAGTTTAACAATTTTTGACAAGATAGCGGTTTACAGTGTGAACAGGAAAGCTAATTTGCATATTGATATTAAAAATTTGATTTTAATAGATATGTGTGTAGAATTATTGATTTCTCATAGTTTGATTTTATTTTAATAAATATTAGCAAAAATCTCTTCAATAAATCTTAAAAGAAATCCATTAACAAGAAGAAATAACGGTAATATTATTCTTTACTTCCTATTTTAGCTAAATAGTTAAATTATGAAAAATTTAGCAATGAAAGACAGGAGTAATGGAAGAGTAAGTTTCAGTTGTTCTATTTTTCAATTATACCCCCCTCTGTTTCAATTTTTTTATCTGTATATTTATCTAGTTTCATTAGCCCTTCTAATTTAATATATTTTATTACAGTAAAACGTAAATACTTGCACTTGGAGGGTGCATACATTTGCTAGTTTGCTAAAACGAAACTGAGGAATATTAGAAACTTTGGACCATATGACATTTTTTTTCATTTACACCGTCAAAATCCGGTTGTTTGTTAGGGGTTAGTTTTTTAATTTAAAAAAAATCTAAAAATCGTCTGTTAACAAAAACCGGATTTTGACGGTGTAAATGGAAAAAATGTCCTTATGAATCGAGATCGCAAAAGGGGTGTCTAAAGGTCATATGGTCTGACACTTTTAGTGGGGAGGCAAATACGTTTGTATTGTAAATTTTGTACTGGTGGCCTCGTTAATGACATGTATATGTATGTATACAAGTGTGTATTTGTATGTATGCATATGATAGGTAGTCCCAAAAATTCGTCTGCTATTCATTTTAAAAACGAATTAAAATTAATTAAATCTATTATTTAAGGTCAAACTTTTGTCTAAAACGATAAGTAGTAACATAATGACCACCATTAAAAAAAGAAAAATATCATTACATATGCAATTTATTTTTAATATATTTAAAAGGATTTTTTTTGTCAATTTCGATCCGTTCGGCCATTTTGGCTCTTTTTAAATGGTATAAAGGGCTTGTTTACAAATTTAATGTAACATTCGCGATTGCAAAACTTTTTACCAAAAATCAGGGAATAATCCGATTTTAATGAAATTTTTAGTATTGATTTATCAATTAATGAATTTAATAATGTATCAGTTATTTTATTTCAAAACTTTAATTAAATATTTTTGCTATGAAAAATTAATATATAAAATTCATTTAAAATAAAAATATTCTGATGTTAAGTTTAAAATGTTATATTTTTAGATTCTAGAAATAAATATCTATTTAATGCAAACCTTATTTTAGTCAAACAAAGTATACGTTTTGAAGAAAAACTCTATTGAAAATTTATTCCCCCCGCCCCCATTTTTAAGCAGAAAAAATATCGATGTATGATTTTTTTCTTTTATAAGATAATAGCCAATTAAATAATTATAGAAATGCGTAAAAAAGAAATTTCCAAAAAATTAATTTTTTTTTTTTTACATTTTATTTTCCGATTTTCGGTACTTATTTTCTTATAAAATATTCCCCTTAAAATTTTTTTTCTATTTACAACTTCGGACTTTTATCTTTTTATTTATACTGTAATTAGTATCAAACAAGGACCAACTCGCCCATATTTTACACCCCCAAAATAAGGGGGGGGGGGCAAAATTAAGTGACCTGTAAAACATGAGAAAGTTTTGAAATAAAATAAATAATGCATTATAAAGTTCATTCATTGATAAATCAACACTGAAAATTTCATTAAAATCCGATAATTCTCTGATTTTTGGTAAATTATTTTCTGTAGGGGGGGGGGGCTAAATTCATTTTGTCAAAAACGGATTTTAGGCCAATTTGGGTATAGACAGACAGACAGAGTTATTCATAAGTACACACATATACTCATATGCCATATGAGTATATGTGTGTACTTATGAATAACTGTCTGTCTGTCTCTCTCTCTCTCTATATATATATAACTTTTTTATTTTTGTAATTTGTAATATTACACATATTGTTGAAGTAAATTGATATTTTTTTGTTAATTTGAATATTATCAGGAGTGTTTCTTTGAATTTAAAGTGGCTCTCTTCTCATTATTTAAACTACTTAAAGAGCTCCACCTCATACTAATTTTCGCCAATGTAATATAATAATTTTCATGAATGTAATTACACTACTTTTTCATGAGTGTAATATACTAATTTTTCATGAATGTCACACTAATTCTTATGGGTGTAATATACTTATATTCATGAATTTGGTTGTTATTCTGTCTGTCCCTATTAATATGTTAGAGAAATAAATAATCTATCTAAAAAAGAAGAAAAAAGGCTTTTGGAGGAAACCTTGTTTGGCAAAGAATGTGGTTTGGCATTTTATTCTTTATTTTTCCAAGTTTAAAATACCGCAGTTACCGAAAGAGGGTGCTGATAACGAAAGAGGTGTGCCCTAAGTTACAATTTTCAATAACCGGAAACATCTACTTGTATGTGCAATTCTTTTTCTTTTTCTTTGACAGTGTATTCCATTTTCGTATCTTTCTTTCTTTCCTGCTTTCTTTATTCTTTATTTATTATTTTAAATTTGTTGATCTTTGGGGCATTTTCATTGAATTTTTTAAAAACTTCTTATAACTTTTTTTCTCATTTTTAAATAGAGTATTTTAGTAACCTTGTAACTTTCACTATCATACTTCCTTCAATTCTTTTTTCTTTGCTTTTTGTTATTTGTTTATGCAGTCTTTCTTTCTTTCTTCTTTCTCTTCCTTTCTTTCTTTGCTTTTCTTGTTTCTTCACCTAATTTTGTTCCCCCATTCTTTCGTCCTCTGTTTCCCCCTTTGTCTCGTTCTTTCTTTCTTTCTTCTAATTTTCTTTCTAAATTCTTTGTACCTTTGGTTTTTTCCTTTGTCCAGTTCTTTCTTCCTTTCTTCATTTCCTATTTTCAACAAATACTTCATTTTTTTATTACTTTTTTTATGTATTCTTTTTCTATTATTCTTTTTTACTTTCTTTTACTATTTTTTGTTTCTTTTCTATCTTTCTTTCTTTCTTATTTACTTTTATTCTTTTTCGTTTCTTTTCTTTCTCTTTCTTTTTCTTTCTATTTCTTTCTTTTTCTTGTTTCTTCCCCTAATTCTATTTCTTCAATCTTTCTTCCTTAGTTTTTTGTTTTTATTTTTTCTTCGTCTGATTTTCTTTCTTTATAATTTATTTCTTTGCTTTTGTTGTTTCTTGTTGTTTTTATATCTATCTATCTATGTTTTTAAAATGTTTTTCTTCATCCAAGTGCTTTCTTTTTTTTCTAGACTTATAACAATGTACGTAAAGTGTTAAATTCTACCCCCCAAAAAACAAAAAAAGACAAAAAGAAAAAAGAAGCAATCACATATAAGAATTTTTCTTTCGCCTTGAAGGAAAACTCACATTAACAAAAGCCTACCTGTATAGCTTTAGGAGTCGCGTGACTCCGCATCAATAAAGCGGAGAGGTCAAACTCCGTGTTAAAACAAACACGCGGCCTCCAAAATGATTCAGTAATCTTGCACTGGCTAGTCACTGGATATCAGATTCAGGAGGAGGATAGTATTATACACGCCATACGAGTGGTAGTTGGTGCCCTGGAACGGTTCCCAAATGCCTGGACAAGAGACCGGAGGAAATGAAGATCAGAGGAAAACCATTCAGACAACAAGACTTTCGAAATCAGCCAGAATGGTTAGAAGAATCTTGGATACCTGAGGAGACTTGCTGCCATCTAGACTTCAGTGAAAAGGCACCAGTTACAGATAGTGTGAAAAACCTGGAAGGAGTAAAAGGGGGTACAAGACTAGGCACAACTAGGTGAGAAAGGTGGAGGATGATGATAAGGAGGAGCTCTCAAAGTAGTTTTGATTAACGAGTGGAAAGCTCATTTGGTTTGAATTCAGAGTTTTCCTTCTTATAGACTGGTTGCCATACCAAGATAAAAGAACCCTGACTGTCCTATTATTTACCCATAGATAGAGGAAGAATAGATGGATTAGTACCTTTCTCAATAGTATTAGCATTATGTGAACTGCAAACAGCCATGCCCAGGATTTTAACGTCTCACCGTGTCCAGCAGAAATCTCATCAAGGGAATAAATACCTGGGCCGTCCACATCATAAGATACTCTGGACTATTCTTAAAATGACCAAGAGAGGAACTCCGACGGATAGACCAAAAGACAAGAAGATTAATGACAATGCACAAGGCATTACACCCGAGAGATGGTAGAGACAAGCTATATGTACCAATAAAGGATGGTGGAAGAGGTCTCACCTTGTGTTGTGGCATTTACACAATCCTTAATGGATTGTGTAAATGCCACAACACAAGGACTCGAAGAATACAGCAAAAGAGCAAGGAAAGATCAATTACGGCAGCCAATAACAGCAGCTGCAACACATGCAAAGCAATAAAAACAAGAAAACAGAAATGGGAAGAAAAACAATTATATAGACACTTCAACCGACAAATTCGGGAGAGAGCTGAAAAAACTGGTACATAAAGGTAAAAGTCGCACCAATCGTAATTGGGGCCCTGTGAACAGTTCCAAAAGGTTTGGAAAAGAGTCTGGAGGATTGGAATTGGAGTCTGGAATTTTTTTTATTCAAATGACCAAAGGTTGAAGACCCGCCCCCAATCTTAATCGATAAAAATTTTAAAAAAAAATAAAATAAAATAAAATAACTAATTCATTATAAAGTTAAGTTACTAATGAATGAGGTGCTGAAAATTGCATTAAAATTGGACAGTTCTGATTTTTGGTAATTGTTTAAACTTAAGAAAATGAATTTTTTTATTACCTCCCTTAAAAAAATTGGACCGACCTACTGTATATATTTCAAAATATATATTCATAGTCTGTCTATAAAAAAGTGTGAGTAAAAGATATTTCAAAACACTCAGACTGAAAATTTATTATTGACATTGTTTATAATCGGATTACAGGGGATTACCAATAGTTTGTAATCTTCTTACCACCCACTCGAGAATACGTCTGGTCTGATAACCGTACAGGCTGGTCCGAAAGTCTTGTCACCCCCATATATTTTTTAAAGATAATTGCATAATACAACCCGAAATTCTAGAAAATAATCTAATCTTGAAATATGTTTTTTAGAGGTAAAATAATTACATAACTTATATATTATATTATTAAAACAAAAAAATAATGTAAGTTAAAACAATATGTAGGGGTGACAAGACATTCGGACCAACCTGTAGGACTCGTAAGAACCGCCATCTTACTTGGAGTCATTTCTTGGTTAAATCAAACTTAACGGACCTAAATTTCCGCCACCCAACCCGTTCGCAACGGGTAGGATGTGACAAGGTTGCAAGTATGGGACATTCAGCTAGGATCGAGCTCGCTATTCAGTAGTAATAGATCTGCGAGACTAGCTTGCTAACGATTACACAACGATGGAATTCCCGACTGGGACGTCGTAGTAAGCGAGTTCGAACTCCAGTCGTACTAATACGTTCACTTTTGGACTAATATTTTTCGATGGATGGACCTCCTTATCCCCGCAACTGTGGGTTAAATAGTACCACTACTGTTCTTTTACAATGATGGCTTTGGCATTAGATAACCCACGAAGGTTGATATGCCATTAAACAAAGAAATCAAACCAATATGATCGATTAACCTAATATCCCATATACCCAACAAAGTCTTTATTTTACATGTTACTATCGGTTTAGATCAGTTGGTAGAGTGTCCGCCAAAAAACTACAAGATTCCTGGTTCGATACCAGCCCTCTCCAACTCAGCGTATGAGTAGCACAGGGATCTGTGGGGTAAAGTAAGAAGCTGATGGTAAGTGTGGCGCTATGCCTCATATACCAAAAAAAATCTCAGTTATTTCCTATAATTCTAACATAAACAAAGGGGAACCACCCTTGACTGATAAATTATTTATTATTTATTTACTTGGAAAAAAGAAGACGGGGTTAGGGTTAAGGTTTAGGGTTAGTTTAATGGGAAAATAAATAAATGATTTATTAGTCAAGAGTGGTTCCCCTTTTTATGTTAGAATTATAGGAAATAACCACAATCTTTTTTGTAGCACTAGTGAAAAGCGAATAGCCTCCCTAGCTGTCTGACTGATACCAGCTTTAGACCACCCTGACGACTTTACTTATGGTCCCATGACATATTATAACCAATCACTTTTTGTTATGTATTAGTGGTTATTAAAACCAAAAATCTTGTGTACAAAACACTTAAAACTTGTTTAAATAACATTGTAACTGTTGTTTATAGCAAGTCTAAATAGGGTTGTATTATGTCTAATAAATATCAAGCTTGAAAATTTGGGTTAGAAAAAATGATTTATGTTAAAATATAATGAAAAAACGTCAAAATCGACCTGTTTCGGCCTTCACTATATACAAGCGCTTATAAAAAAAATCCCCTCAAAACTTGTGTACAAACGCTTGAAACTAGTAAAATAACATTGCAGATAGTTTTTATAGCATGCTGACGTACCATCACACTATATCCGATAAGTGACTAGCTTGAACTTTTTATGCAATTTGAAAAAATTGTGTATGTTAAAATCTAATGATGGCATAAAATCATAAACGCAAAAAGAGCCCAATAAAACAAAATGTAAAGATAAGAAAAAATAAAAAACAAAACAAAAAACAAAAGCAAACAAACAACCCCCCCCCAAAAAAAAACAAAAACAAACAACAAGCATGGGGATGGTAGTCCGAATAATGATTCTTCTTATATTCAGAATTTCACAGTATAAGGTATGATGGGTAAATTGTCCTCTAAATCAAAGTTTCCCAGCAGGGGCCATGTGATTTTTAGGGAGGCTACAAGGCTAAATTTGAAAAAGCGAAGTGGGGATCACAATGGCCAAGAGGGGGTCTACTCTAAAATTTATGGCCCACCAGATATATACATGGAGTATTTTGTAATTAATAATTATTATTCAAAATAAAATATTAAATCTATTATTTAGTTAAAATGTAAAACAAATTTAAGCCATTTTGTTTACATAAACATTTATTTATTGTATTTTTTAATCTGTTCTATGCAAAGTAACCATTTTTAGTTTTTAATTCTTAAAATTTAAAAATCCTAATTTAGTCTTCAAATAAGTGTTTTGAAATCGACGCATCTTCCATATTCATCATCAGTCAATATTTTGGTTATTTCCTATAAGTCCAACATAAACAAAGGGGAACCACTCTTGACTGATAAATTATTTATTTTCCAATTAAACTAACCCTAAACCCTAACCCTAAACCCTAACCTAACCCTAAACCCTAACCCCGTCTTCTTTTTCCCTAGTAGATCAATAAATAAATAAATAAATAAATAATTTATCAGTCAAGTGGGTTCCCCTTTGTTTATGTTGGACTTATAGGAAATAACCAATGTTTTTATAACTTCATTGAAATGTCTTGAAATTGTGTCTATTGTTTCAGAAAGGACGGATATACATTATGTTGTCCCGCTGGAAAACTAATCAATACGGAATTAATACCGCGGTTAGTTCACATATCTGCTGCGTTACCATCCTAATCAAACTAGAGTTATTCCCCTTACACCAAAAATCTTCAAAATAATATTTCTTATTTTAATTAAAAAAAAAATGTCTTTAAGGTAAGCACTGTCAATTTGAGGGCTCATTTTCATTTTAAAAACGAATTAAAATTAATTAAATCGATTACTTAAGGTCAAATTCTTGTCTAAGTCAAAAAGTAGTAACATAATGATCATCAGTAAAGCAAAATAATAAATTACTCATGCAATTTATTTTTAATATATTTAACTATTTTTATCGGTCAATTTTGCTCAAATATATCGTAAACATGGCTGTAAACACTGCCAAAGATGACGTAAAATCCGTATTTTACAAAATAAATTTACCCCCCCCCCCGATTGAAATTTTTTTACAAAAAATCAGGGAATTATTAAAATCGTATAATTCCCTGATTTTTGGTAATTTTTTTCAATCGGGGTGTGTAGGTGTGTGTGTGTAAATTTATTTTGTAAAATATGGATTTTATGGCATCTTTGGCAGTGCCTACTTCAAGGGTTTATTCATCGGGTTAGATGGAAACTACACAAGTATGCTGCGTGCTGTTTTGAACAAATCCTGGAAGAAGCCCCTACAAAAAGCACCACTAGAACAGCTGTACGACCACATACCCCAATCACACAAATGCAAGTAAGACTAATAAGATATGCTGAACACTGTCGAAGAAGTAAGGACGGACTCATTAGGGACGTTCTCCTGTGGAATGCTGCACATAGACGCACCAGTGTTGTCTGACTTTGCGACTTTGTCTATGTGCTGATACTGGATGCTGAGTTGAGGACATTTCAGGATGAATAACTGATAGAGACGGGTGTTGTTGTTGTTGTTGGTGGTGGTGGTGGTGTGGTGTGTGTGTGTGTGAGAGAGAGAGAGAGAGAGAGAGAGAGAGAGAGAGAGAGAGAGAGAGAGAGAGAGATGGACAGACAGAGAGAGAGTCAAGGGAATCCGTGCTGTCAGCACGATTTGATGATGATGATGATGATGATATATTAGATGAACAAAAGTTATAAGATTGGAATGATATTGTCTTGTAATTACATTTAATTTTTAATTGCTCTTTTTAAGAATGTTCCAAACTAGTTTCGACCTTACGTTATTTATCACCAGGAAAAAAACTTTTTGAAGGGTTTTTAAAGAGTTTCTAAAAGAGTCATAAAAAACATAAAAAGCAAATGAAACCAGTAATATAGCATACCAAAGAAACCAAACAAACTTATAATGATCAAACGCTATTCTTATTTAATAAATAAGGATAGAATTTGATCATTATAATTTGGTTTAGTTTCTTCGTGGGTTATTTACTTCCAAAGCCATCCTTGTAGAAGAATAGTAGTGGTACTATTTAACCCATAGGTGGGGGATAAGTGGGTTCATGCCTTTACCCAATGTACTAGTCCGTTATCGTAGTCAGCGAGTATTGCGTTCACTTTCGACTAGTACCAGCAGACACGACTTATCAGTCTCCTCAAGACATTTGTAAGCTACCTACAGCCGGAATTGAAATCCGATCGGTTGGGTGTCTGTCCAACACAATAACCATTAGGCTGTCATCACTTACAGAATGCGAAGGGGATTTTAACTGTTTTAATACACTCATCGCTTTGTATGTAAAGGCCATCATAGAGTGCTCCATCCCTTATATATAGGAGAGCGTCACGTTTACGCTTGAATATATATATATATACTAGACAAAAAGTGATCCGTTGGGTCACCCGTTAAGCTCTCGGTAGATGATTGGGATTAAGAAAAAGAGTAGGATCTGCCAAAATATCGTCTGCTTTTCATTTTAAAAACGAATTAAAATTTATTAAACCGATTATTTAAGGTCAAATTTTTTGTCTAAGTTGAAAAAGTAACATCAGTAAAAAAGCAAAATAATATTACACATGTAATTTATTTTTGATACATTAAAATGATGTTTTCGGTCAATTTCGATCAAGATGCCTGCAAAGACGCTACTTAAAATTCGTTTGTACAAAATAAATTGTAACTTTTGCGATTGAAAAAAATTCACACTGGATTGTCCAATTAAACACATAACCTAGTAGATACAGGAGTTAGGTTATGACAGTTATCTCTAGACTGCAGGTTCAATCCTGGTCAGGGGAAGCAGTAACATAGAATAATAATTAACATAGCTTAACACCTGTACCCCAGCTATGGTTAGTGGAATGAGAAAAGGATACCCCCGTGGGCTGAATAAAGGGTTAGGTTCAAAGTTCCGTGATGGCTCCCTATTACAAGAACGTTCCTGTGTCCGACAAGAAATACCTGAAGAAGGCCGGAGGGCACATCGGCCGAAACGTTGTACAGATAACAATGAAGATGAGGACAATAGTCTGAATAATACAAATAATAGTAATCTTTGCAGAGTTCCACCCTGGCCTCCTTCCCCAAAAACTGCTGGCCACAGACTGCTGAAAAAACAACACCAGCTACGATTGAACTCCGTTGCCGAAGCTGTATCAATTGAAAAAAACAAAACAAAAAAAACAACTTAGGGCGTTTTTCCAGACCCCCCTACCTCTCTAGTTAAAATTAAGTTTTATTACAAAATTTGTGTTTCTGTTTTCCTGGGTCACCCAAATTATTTATTTTCCATTAAACTAACCCTAAACCTAAACCCAAACCCTAACCCCAACCCCAGCCCTAAACCCTAACTCTATTTTTTTACACTGCTTCGGCTACTGACTTCAATCGCAGCTGGTGTCTTTTTCAGCAGTAAAAGATTACGTCACATTACCCAAAATCGTCATAGCATAGAATAAATACACTCAAAAATTGAACATGCAACATTAGACAGTCCTCATTGTTTTTTAAAACAAGTTTTAATAAATACATGACTGGTATTATATATCTATATATATAATACCAGTCATGTATTCTATATATAGTTTGTTTTATTTTAATACATATTTAAAGTTTACATTTCAAATTGTTTTATTTTTTAATCCTTTAATGAATTTTATGATTTTACTTACTTAGGGTACAAACTTGCTAACATTGAATTTTTAACTCCCACCCCTCAGGCAATATGTTTCAAAAATCTATTTTTACATCGCCCGGAGGGTGTTTTTTTATTTTGATAGTATATATAATAGACATACCATTTTTAGGGTATAGATAAATAGGACATACTTGACTCTTAAGCTTTAGTAGGGCAGCCTATCTATAATTAATTATTTATTAATATCAATTTTATTTTTATTCATTAATATAATATTCGGCTAAAAACGGAGATTTAAGAAACCGGGTGGTTGTTTTATTCAAACCAGGACATCTAAACGATCCTTAAACACCTGAAAAAGTGATATTTTGTGAATAATAAGGTTGTATATGCGATTCTATGATTTTTAATATATCTGGAATTATTTTCGTTTTTTTACACGACTTTACTCCAAACCTTATTTCATTTACGTATCTAAAGAGAATTAGTCAAACAAGAGTTATGCCCCTTACATCATAAAGAACTTCCCTAAAAGTAATTTTGATTTTAAAATACACACACACACACACACACACACACACACACACACACACACACACACACACACACACACACATATATTAAGGATTGCCAATTTGTCGAGTGTTTTTCATTTTGAAAACGAATTAAAATTAATTAAATCGATTAATTATGGTTAAATTTTTGTCTAAGCCTAAACGTAGTAACATAATAAGCATCAGTAAAAAAAAGCAAAATAATATTACACATGTAATTTATTTTTTGATACATTTAAAACTATTTTTTCGGTAAATTTTGCTCAAATATATCTTAAACATGGCCCCCAAAGTTGCCGTAAAATCCGTATTTACAAAATAAATCCCCCCCTCCCGATTGAAATTTTTTTCCAAAAATCAGGGAATTATCCAATGTTAATTAAATTTTTAGTGTTGATTTATCAATGAACGAAATTTGTAATTCATCAGTTATTTCATTTCAAAACTTTCTGATTTAATTAGGTATTTCTGCTATTGTAAATTGATATATAATATTCATCTAAAATATGAATTGCATGGTGTTAAGTTCAAAATGTCATATCTTTAGATTCTAAAAAAACATATTTATTTAATAACTACTTTACTGTATTATCGAATTCTAATAATTTTTTGTCGAAAGCTCTATTGAAAATTTAGCGACCCCCTTTTAAACAGAACAAATATCGATGTATATTTTTCTTTTATAAGATAATAGCCAATTAAATAATTATCGAAAAGAGTGAAAAAAAGAGACACCAGACATTATTTTTTTAGTTTTTAATTTTATATTTAATTTTCCGATTTGCGGTACTTATTTTCTACCAGTATAGCACCCTTAATTATTTTTCTTCTATTCACACCTTCTGTCTTTTGTCTTTTTATTTATACTGTAATTAGTTTTAAATTTATATAACCGCACCACTATTTTGCGCCCCTAAAATAAGGAGGGATCAAAATTAAGTGACCTGAAAAAAAAAAATCAAGAAAATTTAAAATAAAATAACTGATGCGTCATAAAATTCATTAATTGATAAATCAATACTGAAAATTTCATTAAAATCGGATAATTCTCTGATTTTTGGTAATTTCTTTTCAATCGGGTGGGTAAGGTAAATCTGTTTAGTAAAACATGGATTTTTCTGCAACTTTGGCAAAACCTGATATATATATATATATATATTTACACACACACACACACACACACACACACACACACACACACACACACACACACACACACACACACACGTGCGCGCGCGCGTTTTGTTTAGTGGAGTTTCTCCCCTTGAACTGTAAAAATCCCTTTAACAGTACCATAATGTATGTTAGTTATTGTCATTTCAGTTTCGGAAGACTACAATAAAGTTTTTATGTGCCCCTGAAGTTACAGCGCCTCATGTGACTGTGAAGTCCGATGTTTGAAAAACATTCTCGGCCACAGATATCGCATTTGAAGGTCATCCCTGAAGATGTTGATGTACCGGTGCTTTATTTCCGCTACTTTCTTCTAGACCTCTTAGCTTCATGGTGTTGCGTCAGGGTGACTTCTGACATGAACAGTCCTCTATGGAAAGTCTGCCGCCCATGAGGGCTGTACTGAGCCAAATTTTCCCAGCTGGAATGACAAAGCACCTGAGATCATTCTTGCAGATATCCTTGAATCGCAACTGGGGGCGACCAATCTGTCTCTTACCAGACGAAAGCTCTGCATAGAGGATGTCTTTCGGGATTCGTCCATCATCCATCCGACGTACATGACCCAGCCATTGGAGACGACGTTGTCTCAGTAGGAGCACAAGCTGGGGAGTTGAGCTCTCTCTAGGACTGCTGTGTTAGTGATCCTGTCCCTCCAGGTGATGCCCAGACGTAAACATTTTAAAATCCTTTTAATTTAAAAATCCCTTTAATAGTACCATAATGAATGAATATACGTGTAAAAAACGTCATTTGTATAATTTCAAGTAACTGATCCTTAGTAAAAAAGTATAGCTTCAAGGAACTCTGCTTAATACAAATAATTTACAGTTATATATAAAGTATTCCTATCTAATACAAATATTTTGCACACAGCTGTATGGTTTCAAGTATTGCTATCTAATGCTAATAATTATATGGTTTCAAGCAATTATTTCTGTTTAATATTGCACACAGTTATATGGTTTCAATAACTAATGATAATCACTAGTAAACAATTATAGTTTCAAATAACTATTCTTAATACAAATAATCTATAACTATATGGTATCAAGTATTCGTATAGAATACGAATAATTTTTAACAGATCAATTTGACCCATAGATGGGACCCTAATTGGTACTACCACTCCGGATCAGTGGGCCTTGTAGGCTACAGTCCCAAGCCGATTATCGTTCAATTGTGTCGGATGTAAAAAGTGGCCGAATAAATTGTCCTTTATTATTAAAATGATATCACCCCAAAATTCCAATTTTTTTTCGCGCATAAGTTTATTGCCGCAAGAATTAATAAAATAAGTTTTAAGTGATTAAAATACGTATAGAACGAAAATAGCTCCGAATTCAATTAGCCAATGAGATTACAGATTTTATTTGGAATGTAAACATCAGCTGGTGTTCTGTGTTTATGAAATAAAAAAATGACCCTCAAAACACCCCCAAAAAAATTCCTAATAATATGCTTTAGTAACTCAAGCAAACAATAATAATGCTTTAGTAACTAAAGTAAACAATTTTTTTTCTTCAGGAAAAATTTCAAAATATAATTTTCAATTAAAGAACTGGCTTTTTAGAAAAATTTTTTTAATTTTTTAATGAACCTAAAAAGCGTATGACTTTAGCCCCCCTACAGAAAATAATTTACCAAAAATCAGGGAATTATCGGATTTTAATGAAACTTTCAGTGTTTATTTATCAATGAACGATCTTTATAATGCATTATTTATTTTATTTCAAAACTTTCTCATTTTTTTCAGGTCACTTAATTTTGACCCCACCTTATGTTGGGGGCGTAAATTGTTTTGGTCATTTTCGATACTAATTACAGTATAAATAAAGAGATAAAAGACCGAACTTATGAATAGAATCAACAAAAATTTACGCGATATGCGAAATACTATTATTTTTTTTATTTTTTCTAAAAAGCAAATTCGCTTATTACTCATTTTATTTACGTGACTTGTTGTCACATGATGCGAAATACTATTTTTTTTCTAAAAAGCAAATTCGCTTATTACTTATTTTATTTACGTGACTTGTTGTCACATGATGCGAAATACTATTATTTTTTCTAAAAAGCAAATTCGCTTATTACTCATTTTATTTACGTGATTTGTTGTCACATGATGAGTCCACGTTTTCTTAGAAAATTTTATGCTTTTTGGAAGGTAAAATGCACATAAAACATTTTTTGTCGCTAACAACTGTTGCTTCTTCTTCTTCGCTGGAGGTGGCCATTTTTACTTATTCGTATTCCGAACACACGATTCTCATTCGCTTATTCCGTTTTCGGAGCTACTCCATTTTGATTCGTAATTTTTTACAAAGTAGTCCGTTTAAATTTTACTTTTCGCATAATATCAAGATATGCCACCGATTGCGAAAACTTTTTATTAGCCTTTTTTGATTTTTAATTAATAATTACGCTAAAATTATTACCGCTAATTGTAGAGCATCGTAACTCGAAAACTAAGCCCTTTTTGACGCCTGGGACTGTAGCCTATTGGGTAATGAAGATGTATTCCACATTCCACGGATCTCCAAAACTGGAACCTCACCATCAGATGCAGTTTAGTGCTATACTCAGGACACCCCTTATCGGAATGTGGTCGGGTGTAAGCTCCGCCGATAGGGCGGGGTTGTTTTGTTTATTTTATTTTTCTCTGTGGACATAGATACATCTTGTAGTGCACGAGTATACCTAGGTTTAAAGTTTTCGAACTATTGGGCTCTTTAACCTTGGTTAGGCAACCAGTCTGGGAGAAGGAAAACTTTGAATTCAAACCTCTTAAATTTCCGCTTGGGGTGGTCACTACTAGAATAGGCTCAGTTCTACTTAGTGATCTATTTCAATTTAAAATTTTAATTTAATGTAAAATTTTTTTAGGACTGAGCCTATTCTAGTAGTGACCACCCCAAGCAGAGTTTAACGGATTTGAATTCAGAGTTTTACTTCTCCTAGACCGGTTACCCAACTAATGTTAAAGAGCCAAGTCTGTCCTACTATTTACCCATGGCTGGAGAGAGAGAGAGAGAGAGAGAGAGAGAGAGAGAGAGAGAGAGAGAGAGAGAGAGAGAGAGAGAGAGTAGTTGGATTCATACATTTCCCAAGGGTATTAGCGCTATTTGAACTGTAGCTTCGTCCAGGATTTGAACTCGGGTCGACGTGTCCATATTCTGGACGAAGCTACAATTCACATAGCGCTAATACCCTTGGGAAAGGTATGAATCCAACTACTGATATACATAATGTCAGTTTGTTTTTGTTTTTTAATAAGAAAAGAAAAAAAGGGGCGAATTAGAAACATCGATAAGAGCTCTTAGAATATTTAGACAATAAATAAGGATGGATTTATTTTCGAAATATATATATATATATATATATATATATATATATATATATATATAATAAATGGAAAGGGAGAAAACAATTGGAGGAGTATAACTACCGAATCAGGAAATCATCTTTTTTTATCTCGAGCTTTTGTGTTAGTTTAGATGTCACGATCTAATTAATAGAAGGGGTGCTCCAAGTTTTGCGCTTTCAATCGCATCCATTGATAATCTTCGGATATATATATATATATATATATATATATATATTATATATATATATATTAGTTTTTGGATCACGTACTCACGCCACGTGAAGAAACTGGACACCTTTCACCTCAGATGCCTACGCCACATTCTACGCATTCGCTGGCAGGACAAAGTGCCCAACACAGACGTACTGAAACGAGCAAACATAAACAGCATGCCCGCCATCATCTGCGAGAGACGCCTGCATTGGCTTGGACATATCAGCAGGATGGATAAAGGCCGCATCCCCCCAAAGACCTACTGTATAGTGAACTAGTAGAGGGCACCCGATCGGTAGGTAGACCACGCCTACGCTTTAAAGATATCTGCAAGAAAGATATGAAGACATGCCACATCGACATCAACACATGGGAGGCCTATGCAGAAGACCGTACGGCCTGGCACCTCCTCGTCAAACAAGGAACGAAAGGGAGTGAAAAAGAGAGGAAAGAAGCCGCCGCAGAAAAGAGAGTTAAAAGGAAGGAGAGACAACAGCATCTCCAGAAAGCATCACCTTTTATTTGCTATCCCTGTACCAGAGACTGCCATTCAAAAATTGGTCTGTTCAGCCACTCACATAGCTATAGATAAAAAAAATACCAAAAAGTGGACTCTACGCCATTGTCTTTAATAGACGGAAGGTTGCCAACACAATTAGTTTTTGTATATATATTTAATTACACGGATGTTTATTTGCGACCACCAGGTTTCATGTACATCTTTACATGGCAATCTTCAGGCAGGAAAAGAAAGATTTTTGAAAAGAAAATGAGAGAGAGAGAGAGAGAGAGAGAGAGAGAGAGAGAGAGAGAGAGAGAGAGAGAGAGAGAGAGAGAGGGGGTACATGAAACCTGGAAGTCGCAGATAAACATCCATTTAATCAAATATATATATGCAAAAACTAATATACATTTCAATTATCATTATTATATAATAGCTCAATCACAGATATTGAGCATGCTACAAATAATACTGGATATATTGGCACATCACTACTCAGCAAGTGAGAAAATGATGACCATATTATTTTATCTATTTTTTACATATGTTCTGTCAGTGAATACTCTTCCCAACCACCGAAAAATGACAAACTTATTGTTCTCTATAGGGGGGTGGGGTGTCAATGCGCGAAATTAAAACGAACGAAAAAATTCTAAGCCTTTTTGTTTTAGAGTAAACATTTATTTAGAATAAAAGCTCTTTTTTTTTATTGCTTCATATACTGAAAATATTCATTAAAATCGGACCATATGTTTATTTTTGTAGTCCCCCCCCCACCGTGATTTCGCGTTATCGACAGGTGCGTGAATTTATTGATACTTATATTTAGCCAAATATGTTTAAACGATATATATCTTTTTTATTATTTCATTTACTGATTTTTAAAATAATCAAACACAGATTATTAGTCTATTCATGTATTAGTTAAAAAAGAATTCCTGTGATTCCTCTTATCGATATTTTTGTTCACCATGTTTAAACTATATATATATATATATATATATATATATATATATATATATATATATACATATATATATATATATATATATCCTTAGACAATGGTGCAAATAAAAAGATCTAATTTTGGTATCAGTATTCAGTATACTAACACACAACTTTCGCATAGATGGACAATTTGATATTTTTAAAAAGTGAAAAATCGATCTACCCTAATGTACGTATGCGTTTGTGTGTGTGTGTGTGTGTGTTGTCTCTCTCTCTCTCTCTCTCTCTTATATATATATATATATATATGTATATTATATATATATATATATATATATATATATATATATATATATATATAAGGAGCTTGGCTGATGATGAATTGATTGGTTTCCATACCAGGCTGTAAATATTTAGCCACACTGTGGAGACTTGATAGGTTGAAACACGGTGTCTGTGGATAACACACACACACACACACACACACACACACACACACACACACACACACATATATATATATATATATATATATATATATATATATATGCCTGATGAATGCCGAGAAGAAAGGCATGAAATCGCGGCAGCAGTTAAGATATCCTTGTAATTAAACACAAACACACACACACACACACACATATATATATATCCATATAATTAGGCACTAATATATATATATATATATATATATATATATATGTGTGTGTGTGTGTGTGTGTGTGTATGTGGAGAGAGAGAGAGAGAGAGAGAGAGAGAGAGAGAGAGAGAGAGAGAGAGAGAGAGAGAGAGAGAGGGGGAGAGAGAGAGAGAGATTTGACACGAGGTCAACTCTAAGGCCATACACAAGCGTGGGAGAACCAGATATGATAATTTCAGCTTTTCTTTTACCTGGATACATTTATTGACCGCTGTTAAGACACGGGGCGAAACAACCTGCTAAGGTCAGCCACGTTGGCACGAAAAGGCCTTGCAAAGGCCCCTATTTGTTTATTTTCCGTTATCCGCAGGGATAAAAAAAAAGGACTTCGGCGCTTTACGAAGAAAAGCGGCTTAAGATCATAAAAGTTATTCGTCGCTCATGCGTGTGTCGGTTTTATCTCGACTTCAAACAGAATAGATTAAAGTAGCCGGATATCAAAAGAATTCGGGCGGCTCGATGATACAGTGATGTCGGCGGTGTTTGTGAAGAATAGATAATATGAAAGAGAGTGGACAACTACGAGGAGGTGAATGATGAACTGGTCAGTTAACGTTGACAGTCGAAAAGGGTCGGAAATTGTCAGGTTGATTGATAAAGCTATAGTAATTAGTCCTGCTGAGAAAATCTAGCTTGAACAGGAGAATGTAACGGTTTAGTCGGAGATATCAAAAAGTCTATTAAATTCCAAACAGAAGCGAGAGGTTATTATTTTCACGCTATACGAATTTTGTTTTTTCCGCCAGTTTAAATCCGGGTGGGATTAATACTCTCGTCTCGAGGACTTTGAATTCTAGCTGATCTTAGTAAAAGCGCGCACGCACGCACACACACACACACACACACACACACACACACACACACACACTCACAAACGCATACCTACATTAGAGTAGGTCAATTTTTCACTTTTTTAGAATATCAAATTGTCCATCTAAAACGAAAGTTGTGTGTTAGTATACTGGATACTGATACCAAAAATTAGATCTTCTTAATTGCACCAATGTTTGGGGAAATAGCATCAAAGATCGTCTACTAAAATGCACTAAAAATCCTCCTTTTCTAAAGGCTAAATTTTGCGAAAACGAGGATTTTTATTGCATTATTATTTATTAATGACCATCTCGCTTCTGTTTGGAATTTAATAGACTTTTTGATATCTCCGACTAAACCGTTATATATATATATATATATATATATATATATATATATATATATATTATATATATATATATGTGTGTGTGTGTGTGTGTTATACCACACACACACACACACACACACACACACACACATATATACATATATATATGTGTGTGTTGTGTGTATGATTTTTACAAGATAAAAATATAATTCATGTATAATTATTCCTATGTTATTATTTATATTTTTCATATTATTATTTTCATAATCTATAGATATCATTACTATCATTATTATTATAAATAAAATAATATCTTTTTATAATAGAGATTAAGTGTCTACCTGTAACCAAAACTACGTCACTTCTTACACCACAATACCCTCAGGAATTGTG
>CM042141.1:14836666-14866666 GCA_023376005.1 Doryteuthis pealeii
GATACATATATATATATATATATATATATATATGTATATATATATATATATATATAATAATATATATAATATAATATATATATATATATATATATATATATATATATATATATAATATATATATATATATATATATATAATCTTTGAAAAAAGATCTTTTTGTTAAAAATTCTGAAGTCTACTGGGAGGCCGTGGTTGAAGCTAATGGTGATTTCTTTAAATAAATCTAATCTATAGTATTTAATTTATTTTAAGTTTTTAGCAATTTTTTATCTTCAGGGGGCAAATTCTTGCAGTTGTTTAAGAATATAAATCCACTTGGCTCATCAATTCATTGAATATTAGGTTTCCGTGTAAATAATGGCAAAATTTCAGCTGAGAAAGGAGAAACTCCTTCAGGGAATATATGTGCACATGATCCTGTCGAGTCAACTGAACCAGTTAAAGAAAGACATTATATATATGTGTGCATGAGTCTATGCATATTATATATCATTGCAGATTAGTTTCTTTTTGATTGACAAAAGATAAAGTAATACAATTTTTTTCCATTTTCAGAAAAGACCGTTTGAAATGAATAGCTTCAAACTATCATTTTCCTTATATATATATATATATATATATATATATATATATATATATATATATATATATATATATATATATCAGGGTGCGAATCACACACAAAGCAGTCTTCCTGTCTATAGCTCTGCTGATGAGACCTAATAGACCGAAATGTACATACAGAGATTGATTTTTTTCGATTTGTTTAGCCTTACATTTGAATAGGTAATCCCGCCTAATTCATTAATTATTTAATTTTCAAAAAAAATTAGATACGACTTCAATCAAGCACATATTTTCCCAAAAATTGTCGGCTAAAAAAAAAGCTATATCAAAACACATTTGTTTGTTTACTTCTCATATATATATATATATATATATATATATATAATATATATAATTATATATATATATATATAAATGAATGGTAAAATGAATGAATGCATGAAATAAAAATGAATGGGGATAAATGAAAAATCCTTTCCAAGGGACCCTTCCCAAAAGTATTAAAAACTTTTTGAGAGTGGGGTCCCTGATAGAAAGTCTTTCTCATCTATTATTAGACTCCTTTGAAGCATCAAGTTAACATAATTATTCTATAAGTTATTAGAGAAGATAAAATCCGTCTCTTACCTTTGTAATATCTGTTGAGAATGGGTTTGAATTATATATATATATATATATATAATCTTGTCTGGTTAACTTGAATTCCAAATAAGAACGGTCAAATGAAAGAATTTAGCTTTTTTTACAGTTGTAAAATAAAATAAATTATATTAAATCTATTAGATAGATCAGTAAACAAATAAAAAGATTATCTTCAATTATATATATATATATATATATATATATATATAGTCTAAGTCTAAGTTACGATGAAGAGGCGCAAGCGGCCCAAAAATTCAACGAAATAAAACGAAACTTAACATTAAAAAACTGAGTTTCTTATATTTCATACCTAATGCTTCACACTAAATCCCAAACAATATATATTATAAACGGATATATATATATATATATATATATATATATATATATATATATATATATATAATGACTTTCACAATCAATATCTTTTTAATGAACTTTACCAAGTCCAGGCTCTGGTTCCCACAAATTTTGCAAGAGGCTGAAAAAAAAAAAATGTTGTATCTTTTGGAAACTTTTCTTTTTGATAAAATTATTGCTCATCGAACCGCTATAGCTGAAGAATTTGAATATAAAATTCTAGCTTAAAAGCCGCTATATGGGGCGTCAATTAAGTTTATATATATATATATATATATATATATATATATATATATATATATATATATATATATATATATTGGAGGATATGTGCTTAAGTGAAGTCATACGTAATTTTAGAAAATTAATTAGTTAATAATTAATGAATTTAGGCGGGCATATATGTTCAAATGTAAGGCTAAACAAGTCGAACATTTGAACATATATGCCCGCCTAAATTCATTAATTATTAACTAATTAATTTTCTAAAATTAGGTATGACTTCAATTAAGCACATATCCTCCAAAAATTGTCGGCTTAAAGCCATATATAAAATAAACACATTTGTTTGTTTACTTACCCTCATATATATTATATATATGTGGATGACCCTATATATATATATATATATATATATATATATATATATATATATATGTGTGTGTGTGTGTGTGTGTGGTTGTAATTAATTAAACTCAAATCGCACATTTGAATTTGAGATCATCGGTCAGATATGCAGGTGTCATGATATCCCTAAAGGGTCCAATAAAAGATCATGTGATTAAACATGTCATTATATTCCGGCAGATGGCGAAATTAAACACACAATCGCAAAACCATTCACCAGTGACGCCTAAATGAGATTCCTTGATTCTCTTTTTCTCGGCCATGATTTCTGTTGTTTTTATCTGGCCTCATATTCCGACTTTGATAAACTTTTGAATTTTTTTTCATTTAGTTGCGGGATTTTATAACAACATAAGAGGACGCCCTGCATAAAGTATTGATTAATAAGGTTGGTACTATGTGAATTGTGGACTTTCTTTAGCAATGCGAGGTGTGTGTGTGTGTGTGTAACAATGCGTTACGTCAAGTTTTTACCATTTCAATGGTCTTTTCATTATTATTTTTATTTTTTTAGATTAAAAAAAAAATAATAAGACCAAGTTTTTACCATTTCAATGGTCTTTTCATTATTTTTATTTTTTTGAATTTAAAAAAAAATAATAATAAGACCAAGTTTTTACCCTTTCAATTATTATTTTTATTTTTTTAATTAAAAAAAAAAAAAAAAAATAATAAGATCATTGAAATGGTAAAAATACACCTCCATGTGTGTATACATATATACACATTCTATTGGCTTTAATCAAAATAAATAACTTTAGACATATATTAATAAAACCACATTTAATCACTACAGACTCTATAATAATATAGACAATCCTCGTCATTGTCATAAACCATTAAAATAATAGCACAAAACAGATTTCTAACAATGTTTAGATTTTCATCCTTTGAAAAAAATGCAACTTCCACTCTTTTTGAATTTTAAATCAGCGTTCTTCGACCGTTTATCGCGAAAAAATACACACGTGAAATCAACTGCAATTAATCAATATCTTGATTAATCCAGTAGATTTAACCCTGAAGATCCTTATGGTGAAACTCGAGTAGGTTATTACCGTCTACCTTTGTGATAATACATATATATATATATTCGTATGCGATATATATATATATCCTAATATATAGCACAAAAATAAGTGCTAGACTAAGGAGATTGTTTTCGTGTCTGAAGTGGAGCACCACACCTACCATCAGCTCCTTACTTTACCGCACAGATCCCTGTGCTACTCATAAACAAAATATAAGAACCGGTTTAGCTCAGTCGGTCCCTATTTTGTTTTAAAAATTGTTTCCGAATTGTTGCGTGTCCGGGGTAAATGCATCTAGTGGTGAGGTTCCAGTTTTCGAGCTCTTTGGGTGGAGACGGAGTACGCATCCATTGCCATTAATTGTCATTAATAGAAATTGTATCTTTCAGTTTATTGATACACATGAAATCAATGAAAATTGTTTCTTTCAGTTTATTGATACACATGAAATTAATGAAAATTGTTTCTTTCAGTTTATTGTTATACATGAAATTAATAGAAATTGTATCTTTCAGATTATTAATTGATACACATGAAATCAATGAAAATTGTTTCTTTCAGTTTATGATACACATGAAATTAATGAAAATTGTTTCTTTCAGTTTATTGATACACATGAAATTAATGAAAATTGTTTCTTTCAGTTTATTGATACACATGAAATTAATGAAAATTATTTCTTTCAGTTTATTGATACACATGAAATTAATAGAAATTGTATCTTTCAGTTTAAGTTTCAGTTTCAGATAAACATGAAATTGGTGAGAATTGTGCTTTTTAAAGTGAAAAACCAGACCATCATCTCCTGCCACAATAATTTTATGGTGGGTAAAGAAAAGGAAAAAGAGAGATAGGGTTTGATATTAGAAATGGCTCTGCTCTTTATTAAAGCCAGGAACTTTAATGACCATCCCTTTTAAAGAGAGGGCGAGGTGACATTAGCAGGCTAGATGATAAAAACAGGTGCTTCCAATAGCCCACAAGTGGAACAAGTCGCAGGCACCTGTCCCCCCAAGGGACTGATGTCATAGGTTTGGAGGATCAGAGGAACAATAACTTTTCTAGAATTTGCTGATCTTGTATAGTCTGGCACGAGGCCATAAATATAGAGCGCTCAGTAAGGTTGGTTGCTGTTTTGTTTTACGGCATATCAACTCTTTTTGAATCATTTAATTCTGAATCACGTCCTTTTTGATAAACAAAAGACAAGTGGATTACACTATTAGTTGTTGCTCAAATCAGGGGTTTCCCACCTTTTTCAGCTCATGGCCCACTTTGAAACCAGAATTTTTTGTGGCCCATGAAATTATTATAATAGAAAAAAATATTTCCACTTTAGATAAGATATTTATTCAATCAAGATACAACCACATTGACGTACACACTTTATCTCAAGTATCTAAACTACATGTATTTTTCAGTTCCAATTGAACGACTATTTATTATCAATATTTGATTTTGCAATTTTCCTATATATGTATGTATGTATGTATGTGCAAAAAACAACAGAGCTTTTCCGTTTTAATTTTGACCACGATTTTCAATTTTAACCGCTCTAAGTTCATTATCTTATTCAATTGGAATATAGGGCCGTATCAAGGGCGTAAATCTCTCCCCACTCTCCCCTACCGTGAATTAGTTGACATCTTACCTTCTAGAAAATATAAATTTCCCACATATATAATTGGATTTTGTATATAAAAAGTATGCTCTGAAATCATATAGAACTATAATATTTCCTCGGCCCACCTGAAATTTGCTGTGGCCCATTTTGGCCATGTGGCCATAGGTTGGGAACCACTGGCTTAAATAGTCACCTAATTAATTATTAATAAAGGTCATGGTTGCTTAACTTCGGTAATATTGTTGGGAACCTGTAATTTCAGCGTTACTAGACCGTAATACTAGTATCTCAATTTTGATTGTTTTTAGAATTAAGTTTTAACCTTTGTATGATCCATCATCCGTAGCAAGGATAGTGATTCTGATCCTCACAGAGGAATTCAAAGCTATGACTGTAAATAACAAATAAATATAAAAACTTGAAAAATTGGCAGAACCTAAGTAAATACAATCTATATTTTAATATATCTTTATTATTTCAAACTAGCAAGAATATGCGCCCTCCGGGCGTAAGTATTAAAGTTTTAATATAATGAAATATATCAAAGTAAAAAGACTAACGAAATTAGATAAGAATTAGAATAAGAATAAGATAATTAGATAAAGTTTTAATATAATGAAATATATTAAAGTAAAAAGACTAACGAAATTAGATAAGAACGCATACAAAAAGATTACACTTATTTTAATTATATTTTAATTGGTTCTTACACATAAAAAATCTTCATAGGATTGATTTTAATACGTTGGAGAATAAAATAATAATATTAGAGATCAATAACACCAAGTAATTATCTATTAAACCCGGTTTTGTCAAATCCTGTATGCAAATTAGCCTCACTATATAAACATTTATTTCTTACTGATTTATAGGACACGTTTCAGGATTTTAAACGTACAAATAACATGGGATATTTTAAAGCGAATCTAACTCAGATTTTCAGAGATATCATTAATAAAATAAGATTTATTCTATGTATTAATGATTTTGACTATAAATTAAATACTCATTGATAAACTTACTTAATTCCTGAAATGACTGTGACGTAAGCAGTGACGTAGTTTCGGTTACAGACAAATGGAGCCCGAATCTCCATTATTAATGGAAGTTATCCTAACAATTATCCACATCTTTGTTGTTTTTAGCATTAAGTTTTAACCTTTGTATTATCCAGTATCCATAGATAGTGATTCTGATCTTGAAAGAGGAACTCAGTTCTGTAACATTGTAAATTACAAATTATCATTATTATTCCAAGAATTGTATGAACAAGTAAGTATCTTACGTTTGGTTTGGTTGTTTTACGGCATATCAACCCTTATCGGGTCATTTAATGCCGAATCAAGTAATTTTTATGTCAGGTTGCTAAGACAATGAATAGCAAATTATTACTATCATTCCAAGAATTGTAAGAACTAATATCTTACGTTTGGTATTGTTTGGTTGTTTTACGGCATATCTACCCTTATCGGGTCATTTAATGCCGAATCAAGACATTTAGATATCAGGTTGCTATGACTGTAAATAACAAATTATTATCATTATTCCAAGAATTATAAGAAATAGTGTCTTAGGTTTGGTATTGATTGGTTGTTTTACGGCATATCAACCCTTTTCGGGTCATTTAATGCTGAATCAAGTAATTTTCTTTTTTTTTTTTATAAATAAAGTACTCTGATGTTGCTTAATAGTCACCCAATTAAGTACTGAATAGGATCATAGCTGTTTAACTTCAGTGATATAGCAGGAACCTGTGCTTTTAACGTGACTTGCCCATAACTACTCAGTAAGGATAATAATTGTCTGTGAGATTAGCTTGGTAAACATTACACAAAGGCGAGGTGCTCATAGCGTTTATGTAGCACAGCCTGACACAATGCCATAATTTTGAAGCACCCACAGGGAATTGAACTGAAATAGCTATGGCTTGGGAGCAAAGTTTACACCAAAATCAAGAACCCATAGTATTAACTAAGATTGTCTTAGTTTGGCAGAAGATCTCAAACGTAAGAAACCTATATACTGATTTATTGTTTTAATAGTATGTCAACCCGTATAGGTTTATTGGTTATTTCCTATAACTCCAACATAAACAAAGGGGAACCACTCTTAACTGATAAATTATTTATTTATTTATTGATCTACTAGGAAAAAGAAGACGGGGTTAAGGTTAGGGGTTGGGGTTTAGGGTTAGGGTTTAGGGTTAGTTTAATGGGAAAATAAATAAATGATTTATCAGTCAAGAGTGGTTCCCCTTGGTTTATGTTGGAGTTATAGGAAATAACCGGTTTATTTTATACCTAGAGATTAGGGAATCGCGTTCATTTACATTTTTGTGTAGATGTTTGTTTTTTGTTTTTGTACACTATCTTATCGAATAGGAATAATTTTGAAAAAGATCTATTTGACCCATGAATGGGACACTCAAAGTCAGAGTGGGCCTGGGAGTAATGGCAATAAAGGGGTACTCCACACTTCCCATATCTCCAGAACTGGAGCCTCCCCATCAGCTGCAGTTTAGTGTCATACCTAAGATAAGCCTGTAGGGGATACAGTCAGTGTATTCTAAGCTCCACCGTCAGGGCGTGGCACCCAGTGAGGATCGAAATCCCTCCAATAGTAATAGTTTGCTTGTTAACCAATATCTATAACGATGAAAAGTTTTAAATCGTTTCTACTGTAAATGTTAGAATGGGCACTTCGGGTTGTAGGTATTTACGGGTAGGGTGTAAAAAAATGTAGCAACTATGGGACATCCAGCGAGTATCGAACACGCTATTCAGTAGTAATGGATCTGCGAGACTATTTTGCTAACCATCACAGCACGATGGAACGTCCTCTAATCCGCCCCGTTCGCCAAGGGAATTTATTTATACTAGCAACAGAAAACACCCTCTGGGCGTCGTAAAAATTAATTTTTGAAAGACATTGCCTGAGAGGGTGGGAGTTAAAAATTCAATGTCAGAGGTTTGTATCATAAGTAAGACAAATCCTCATATTTATTAAAGGAGTAAAAAAAAAAAAAAAAAAAAAAAAATAAAACAATTTGAAATGAAAACTGAGCCTCGTCCCTCTCAAATAAAATGTTGCATGCATGTAATAATCAAACAAGTATTTATTGGTATTTATTTATTTGTAAACTTTTTAGTTAACTTCTTGTTACTGTAAAAAAAAAAGGATGACAGTAAAAAACAATTTTTTAAATTGCTTACTCAAATTTTGGGTGAATATAGCATAAGGATATTGTGACGTAAGCTGCGACGTAGAGCTATGACGTAGTTTTTGTTACAGACAGAAATACAGACAATCTCATTATTAATAGATGCTGAGTTTGCGAGGAGTTGGTATTTACCCAACCCGTTTGTCACAGGTAGGGTTCGACATAAGGTCATCGCAAGTATCAGGCATCCAGTGAGGATCGAACACGTTATCCAGTAATAATGGATATACGAGGCTATCTTGCTAACCATTACACCACGATGGTACCCCTGCGATGTATTCAAGAGGTATCGAGACTAAAACTGTATTTACCAAGAAATGAACAATGGCGGGAACATTGTCCCTGGGGTATTCAAGGTATTTGCTCCTGCGAGTTTGTCATCTCTTAAACATTTTTTAAAGATATGGTGTCAAGCTATACTGTTGTATTCCTTTGAATTTCCACTGCATCTTCAAATCTTAATCTTTTCAGATAAACTTTCATTATAGAAGTTATCTAATATAATAAATGAGAATGTCTCTGTGTCACATTTTTCAACTTTACTCCTAGAGGGCGTAGCCCAACATATAATACAATTTCGGAATCAGTCTGAATCCATGAGCAAATAAAAAACATTCTGGGCCAAATCCTGACCCGCAATTCTGAAATTTTGGTTTCCCAAATTCTAATTACTGCCAATTTTGGGTTTTAATTACTGCAATTTTTTGGATTCACAAGTTTTAATTACTGCAATTTTGGATTCACAAGTTTTAATACTGCAATTTTTCACAATTTTACTGCAATTTTGGATTCACAAGTTTTAATTACTGCAATTTTGATTCAAAGTTTTAATTACTGCAATTTTGGATTCACAAGTTTTAATACTGCAATTTTGGATTCACAAGTTTTAATCACTGCAATTTTGCATTCACAAGTTTTAATTACAATTTTGGATTCACAAGTTTTAATTACTGCAATTTTTGGATTCACAAGTTTTAATTAAAGTTTTAATTACTGCAATTTGGATTCACAAGTTTTAATTACTGCAATTTTGGATTCACAAGTTTTAATTACTGCAATTTTGGATTCACAAGTTTTAGTTACTACAATTTTCATCATCGAAGTTATTTAATATAATAGTACGAATTTCAGTGAGTCACATTTTTCAACTTTACTCCTTGACGACGTAGCCCAACATATAATACCATTTTGGAATCAGTCCGAATCCACAAACAAATAAAAACAGTCTGGTCAAAATCCTGACCAGCAATCCTGAAATTTTGTATTCCCAAGTTTTTATTAATCCAATTGTTTTCGGCGATTTTTACGTTTTTTTAATTTTTAATTTTTATCTTTTTTATTTTTTTGGTGTAGGATAACAACACCAATATTTCTACTTGAGTATCTTTATTAGAAAAACAGAATTTAAATTACTGAGACCACCTGTGAGAAGATTCCAATATAGCGATTTCAGAGATGCTGAACAGGTGGAGACTTTAAAATCATAATATCATGATTTACTTTTGAAAACACCAAGCAGCATCTATAATTCCCATCTAGCTTTTTCTCTCAACAAGATGTTTAGTTAAAGTCCAAGTGGTGCAATCATATGATAGTACTGATACGGCTACAGCTTGGAAGAATTCCCATTTTATTTTATAAGACAGATCAGATCAGAAATTATATCGCCTCCTCATGTCGGCTTCCTAACGAAAACTTTCGTGCATTGAAAAAAAAAAGACAACCGTTTCATGAAATACGGGAAAAGTGTTTTTTTTTCAATATATGAAGCTGAGTAATGAAGCCAACATGAGAAAGAGGGTAACAATTTATTTTAAGTTGTATCCTTCTGTCCTCTCTCTCTCTCTCTCTCTCTCTCTCTCTCTCTCTCTCTCTCTCTTTAACTGTTTATATATATATATAATCATATATATATATATATATATATATATATATATATATATATATATATATATATAATCATTGTAGAAATCTTGAGTGAAATCTCGACTGAACTGACATTGAATACAGCCGGAAAATACCGAACAATGTCGGACATGACTGGAATCCATTTTTTCATAATCTAACATATATTTCTATCATTTTTTTAATATTCTTGTCTTAAACGGAAATTGAACAGAGCTGAATTTTTATTCTATTTTTTTATTTGTTTGCTTGTTGTTTGTATTTGTTTTGTTTAGTCTTTGAGCTTTTTGTGTTCTTTTTATCTCACTCTTCTTTTTTTTTCTTCACTTGCATTTCCGTTTTTTCTTTTCTTTCTCAAACACTTAGTCCCATTTTTTTTTACAGTTTTTTATTTGCGCATTTTATATTCGGCATTCTGTCAGCAGAAGTGACGCCGGGTTTGTTTACTTTGTTGGCGCGTTTCTTTTATTGAATCAAAAAACGCAGGCGACCATATTGTTAGTAATGTCGGCTTCGCGAGACTAGCGTCTTTTTTTTTTGTATGATCAGAGACGTATGAAGTTGAGTGTTATTTTATATTTATGTCTTGCTTTTGACTTACATCCGGTATTTTGTGACTTTCACCGATCATTTTGGCAAGTGCATGAAACAATCAAGCTGTACTCCATGTTACCTACAATTAACAAAAAAAACAAACTTCTTTTAGACTAAAAGTATGCAATGGACAAATATTGACACAGGTGAATCCAATGCTTTGTGAGCATGTACATATTTATCAATGAATGCATTTGTTTGCTAATAACCATTTGAAAGAGAGAGAGAGAGAGAGAGAGAGAGAGAGAGAGAGAGAGAGAGAGGGAGAGAGAGAGAGACTGACCTAATACGTTTAGGACATTTATAGAGAAGGTATAGGAAAAGGCCAAAATGAAATTAAATATAAGAGAAAACGATCATGTTGCGCCAATCCTCCAAGATGGGAGGGGGCAGTCTGCTTGGAAATTACCAATGTCTTGGCATTTTATCACAGTTCGAACACAAAATTCTGACAATAGTAGAAAAAAGTACATTAATCAGCTCCGTATGGATTCTGGATGCCGTGCAGAAGACCTACCGCGGTGATGACCGATTGAAACAGTTAGAGAGAGAGAGAGAGAGAGAGAGAGAGAGAGAGAGAGAGAGAGAGAGAGGAATCCATGTTAACAGCGTGACTTGATGGTAATGATATATATATATATATATATATCATCATCATGTCGCACATGCAGCACGGTTATCCATGACAATCTCTCGCCAACCTTCCCTATCATTCATTGCACCTGGGAGCTCCTCTGCGAAGCAGCCAGCATCTTCGCATAGCTGGTCAATGTAGGTCCTTGCTGGGCGCCCCATACTTACATGTCCATGTGTTGGCTTCCACAGGAGAACGTCGCTTATGAGTTCATCCATGCTTCTCCAGCAGTGTCCTGCATGCCTTGTCCGTCTCACTCGGATAGTTTGTGAGATGGGGGGGGGCAAGTGACCGTACAGCTGCTTCCTTGTGGGGTGCTTTTTCAACGACTTGTTCAAGACTGCACGCAACATTCTTGTGCAGCTCACATCTAGCATATTCTCAAGACGCTTCGTTAGGGTCCAAGTGGTGCAGCCATATAGCAGCACTGATATAACCACAGCCTGGAAGAACTGTTGCTTCAGCTTATCAGGGAGATCAGACCTCCATATGACTGATAATTTATTTGTGGCCGACCATGCCTTTGCTATTCGTGTATTAACATCGCTCTCTGTGGATGAGATATTACCACCTAGGTACGTGAATTGTTCTACTGACAAGAGCCTTGCCGTTGAGTGTGGAGATGTTTCCTTTCTTTTTGAAACTCATGAACTCTGTTTTACCGGAGTTCACATATAGGCCGATATTCTTTTCTGCCTCCTCTAAGCTATGTAGCAGTGACTCAGCCTGTGCCAGTGTATCTACCAGAAGTGCAAGGTCATCAGCATAGTCTGCATCTGTGACTGTGCGGGATATCACCTGCTTCTAGCCTTTTTTAGTGTGAAACCTTTTTCTTTTGTGGTATCTAATGATGTTCGGAGTACGTAGTATAGGCATATTATGAACATATATGGTGCCAATGTGTCTCCTTGAAGGACTTCAGCGGCGATGTCAAAGAAATATGTGTCGCCATCAGGTGAGCGTACCATCGTTTTAGTGTCTTTGTATAGCATCATTATAGCTGTAACCGTTTCTTTGGAGAGACCATATGCTAATAGTATTTGTCCCATTTTTCCTCTATGTATGGAATCAAATGCCAGACATCTGAAATCCCCATCTGAAAGCCATATATATATATATATATATATATATATATATATATATATATATCGTGGCAGAGGTGTTATAAAAATACAAACTTGATCTAAAAAAAATTCGTTCATCTACTCACATACTTACTCACCCATTCAAGAGCGCCTCATGGTAATGCAATGGTTATCAACCTAGTCTCGCAGATCAATTACTACCGAATAGTGAGTTCAACCCTGGCTGGATCATCCATACTTAAACCTTGTGTCACATCCTACCCGTGGCGAATGGGTTGGGTAAATACGTACTCTTGCTTGGTACAGTCATCCCGTCGTGGTGTAATAATTAATAAGCAAGTCGCGCAGATCAATTACTACTGAATAGTGAGTTCAATCCTGGCTGGATCGCCCACGCTTGCGACTTTGTGTCACATCCTACCGACGGTGAACGGGTTGGGTAAATACTTACATATTCACCCATTCAAGGGCGTGTCATCGTGGTGTAATGGTCAGCAAACTAATCTCATAGTATTCCATTACCACTGGATAATGAGTTCGATCCTCGCTGGATGCCCCATACTTGCCACTTTATATCAAATCCGTATTGGGTAAATACATACTACTTCATCATCATCATCATCATCATCATGTCGCGCTAGCAGCCCGGATATCCATGACAATCTTTCGCCAACCGTCCCTATCATTCATTGTCCCCGGGAGGTCCTCTGCGCAGCATTCAGTATCTGTGGTCAGTGTACGTCTTTGCTTGGCCGGCCCACACTGGCGTGCCCGTGTGATGGCTTCCACTCATTCATCAATGAATTTAAAATCATGTTCAGGTGCTTCTCAAGGAAACACATGTTGTAGCGATTCCATTCATGCTTTCTTTTTAAACGTGAAAGCAAAAGAAAAACCGAAAGATAATGAGATAATAAAGAAACGATGGAAATAAAAAAAAAAACACGCTCTCATCTCCTCCCTCAATTAAATACTTTCGTTGTAAAGACGCCATGATGAACAACCCGACCAGGAAGTCAGCCAAACCGAAGTGCCTCTGATTTACGAATGATGGGCTATCAGTTTCTTTGTTTTCGGCGTCAGATTGATAGCTATCAGTTAAATACAAGATGGCGACGAGTAGACCCTTCAAAACTGCGGACTAATCTATAATTATCCACGTAGGGGTAAATCCTATAAACTCGTATGCGAAGCGATTTTTATAACAATGAATATTGGGGGGTGGACAACAAAATTGGAAGTAAGGTTGGATACCACACATCTATTAGATCTACAGTGGTAGCTTGACTTACGAGTTTTATTCGTTCCGCACGTAACTCATTTTCCCCCGACATCAAATCAATTTTCCCCATTAAAATGAACTGAAATTCCATCAATCCGTTCCAGTCCCTCCAAAAACACCTTTTCTTTGTTACGTTTGTTTTATAATCAAGAAAATAGCATTGTATTGTGTAAAAACATAATAAAATAGAATGTAATAAATTAAGTGTTGTAATATGCTTTAATGTTTATTATATATATTAGCAAAACAATGCGCCCTCCAGGCACAAGTATTTAGTTTTTGATATAATTAAATTTATATTGAATAAGAAAGACTAATGAAATTAAATACGAACATAAAAAAAAGATTTCACTTATTTTAGTTTATTCTAATTGATTTCAATATGAAATTATATATATGGTCGCTTTAAATACGTTTGAGAATAAAACAAAAAATATCATTAACCTCAAGTAATTATTCATTTAACACGGTTTTGTTAAAACCAGTATGCAAATTATTCACACCATATACAATGTAAACATTTATTTCTTAATGATATATTACACACATCACTGTATTTAAAACACATTAATAACACGGGCTTTTCGGGGCCTGTGGTTGTTAATGTAAATTAACAGCGTTGATCCCAGGGGGCTACCCCCCCCCCGGTAACACCTGCCCCCTCGATTTAAAGAGGCAGGGCTGGGTTTATTGCCTAGGGCCTGAGGCGCCCCCTTGAGGGGGAATGTCGACGGGATCAACGCACTTTTTGTGCCTACCAGCCATGAGTTTCGGCTTGTGGGTGGGCCCACATAAAAATGTCCTTGTGTCACACCCCATAAGTGGGATGAGAGGCAAATAACATAACACGGGCTTTTCAGGGCCTGTGTTTGTTAATGTAAATTAACTGTGTTGCCCCCCGGGCAACACCTAACGCGTTGATTTAAAAGGACAGGGCTGGGTTTATTGCTCAGTGCCTGATGGGGAATGCCGACGGGATCAACGCATTATTTGCACCTACCACCCATGAGTCTAAATGCTAAAAAAATAATGTACACAGAAAAACATATTTTGTAAATTATGGTTTGTAGCCAGAAATAATACATAAAACATCGTCTGTTCAACTCAACCTCCTGTTATTAGTTTTACTGTTTGCTTGTATCACTTATTCATTTCAGCACTAATGTTTTATCACAGCAATCCGGAAGAGTCATCTGCTATAATCTGGTGTCTAAGAAACAAAGTAAGCGGGAAGCGTAATCTACGGAACGAGTTGCACGAATGTCTTTAAAGAAGGCATGAACCCTCTTACCATAGCTATGAGACGTCAATAGCTCGGCAGCTGGAGAGCTTTAACTCTGTTGAGGTGGTCCAAATAGGACCCCCCCCCCAAAAAAAAAGGAGAGATCTAAATCTGGACAAATGATTAGGCTTGGGGCTAAGAACACCATTCCGTAAAAAAAACAAAACAACCTTGCTACTAAAACCACAGGTGCAGCTCTAAGCTACCCGGGGGATCTACCGGAAGTAACAAATAAGCGAATTGATAAAATTGGATGTGGGACTATACTAAACATTCCTATTCATCTAATTGAATATTCATTTATTTTGAAAAGAAATAACGAAAGAAAAGCGGAGAATAAAAGATATTTTGATATAAGCAAAAATAAATGAATAAATAAATAAATAATAGTATTATCTGTGTTATTCGGACTATTGTCCTCATCTTCATTGTTATCTGTACAACGTTTCGGCCGATATGCCCTCCGGCCTTCTTCAGGTATTTCTTGTCGGACTCGGGAACCTTCTCGGACTCGGGAACCTTCTCGGACTCGGAACTTTCTTTTTGAACTCGGGAACATTCTTGTCGTAGTCGGGAACTTTCTTGGCGAAACGCTGTATAGATAACAATGAAGATGAGGACAATAGTCCGGATCACGCAGATAATACTAATCATCAAGCCTCATCTCAAACATTCAGAGAAATAAACAAATAATTCTATATAATGCTACCCCCCCCCCAAAAAAAAAAAGAATTAGTGAAATAGATCACCAATTAGGACTGAGCCTATTCTAGTTGTGACCACCCCAAGCGGAGTCTAACAGGTCTGAATTCAGAGTTTTCCTTCTCCTAGATCGGTTGCCTAATCAAGGTTAAAGAGCCTAGTCTGCCCTATTATTTACCCATAGCTGGAGGGAGAGTTGTTGGATTCATGCCTTTCCCAATGGTATTAGTGCTATGTAGCTTCGTCCAGGATTTGAACTCGGGTCGACGTGTCCATTTCCTACGATTCTATCCACACCACGCGCCTCCTATTCATATACAGATACGAGATGGCCCATCTTACCAGTTTTCCGAGTTGCGAACTGTCACTCGGTCGATTTTTTGCTTTGTGTTGAGCGCTAAAATTTGATGGACGAGCAAGCTTATGCTAATAAGTTCACTAAAGACGTTTAAGTTTCCAAATTTATTACGCCAAAGAAAATATTATTGTAGCGTTAGTTTGTATTTGCCTGGTGGAGTTGTCTGCCCCTTTTAGTTTGCTGGTGCCGCTAGGGCACCATAGTATTTAAGCGCCGGGTTCAAACCCTTTCTCTCTCTTTTTCCTGTTTTAGCAACTACGAGCCACATGGGGTAGATTTTATCTAATCCCTCTCGCTGGGGCTCCGCACCCCCTTACATTACTGTAAGTTCTTTACAGCATGGACTATCGCTAGTCTCATGTCTGTACTCTTTTGTGTTATAATGTACCATTCATGAATGTGTCTTTATCTTTATTTGTGTACCCCTTTATATATGTAACTCTTGTACTATGTACGTTGTATCTACTGTTATCCATGTGCTGTATATATTAAATGTTTTGTCTATTAACCTTCGTCGGAGTTATTTGTATGCAAAGTATCTAATAACTTTGCACCTACGTTACATTATTAAAAAAAATATTAAAACATATTACAGCACATAATTCATTAGATTCTATTTTTATTGTTTTTATAGAATACAGTGCTATTTTTCTTATTTAAAAAAAAAGTATTTTAAGAAATTAGCTTGTTTATACCTTTGGTTCGCAAACGCGAAATCGAAGATATTTATTCCTTTGAAGGTGCTGTGACAAATATTCCTAATGATGTTACTACTGGACAGAATTCATTCTCTTCGAAACTTCGCCGTATTCCTTAACATTTGTGCTAAACAAGCAAGTCCAAAGCTTTCAGACTTAATCCAGTCTGCCTGTTGCCATCTTTATCGCTTTATCTTAAAAAAAAAAAACCCAACAAGTTTTGCCCTGCTCCGGAAGCGTCTTTTCATTCTATATGGTTGGGGCCACCTGTTCGACATTCATTTTTTTAAAACCACGACCGCGCGTACCCCGGGACCCCTTTCAGCCACGCTTATCTGGGTCGTCTTCCGCCGTCATTTTCTGGTGGTGTTGGTGGTAATTACTACTACTACTACTACTACTATTACTACTACTACTACTATCAACAAAATGATCATCATCTTTTTTTCTTTACCCCGCCCCCGTTTCTTACGCAGAGGCCATTCCTTTTCTTTTTATCTTACTTTAATATTATTATTTACTCAGCTTAGTGCTTTATATTCTATTAAATAAAGGGCACTTTTCGCGGAGAACCGCCCCGGCCTCCTGTCTCAAAAATCGTTACCGGTGGCTGCTGAAAAAAAAAAACCCAGCTAAGATTGAAGTCCGTAACCGAAGCGGTGTCGCTTGCAAAAAAATGGGGTTGGGGTTGGGGTTGAGGTTGGGGATTAGGGTTAGTTTAATGGGAAAATAAATAAATAATTTGGGCGCTGTTTTTTCTGGGTCAAAAAACAGAACCCACAAATTTTGTAATAAAACTATTAATTTTAACTAGGGGGGTTTAGGGTTTAGGGTTATGGTTAGGGTTTTTTCGTGAAAAAACGCCCTAAGTTGGTTGTTTTTTTGTTTTTTGTTTACAAGTGACACCGCTTCGGCTACGGTTCTCCGTGAAAAGTACCAAATAAAGTGTAATATATAATACTAGCTATACCCAAAAATCGTATGCTACAGTTTTTTTTTAAAACGAATTAAAATTAATTAGATCTATTATTTAAGGTCAAAAGTTTGTCTAAAACGATAAATAGTAACATAATGAATATCATTAAACAAAAAAAAAAGAAAAATATCATTACATATGCAGTTTATTTTTAATACATTTAAAACGATTTGTTTTTGGTCAATTTCGAAATCGTTCGGCCATTTTGACTCTTTTTAAATGGTATAAAGGGCTTGTTTACAAATTTAATGCAACATTCGCGATTGCATAAAAAATTACCAAAATCAGGGAATTATCCGATTTTAATGAAATTTTCAGTATTGATTTATCAATAAATGAATTTTATAATGCATCAGTTATTTTATTTCAAAACTTCAATTAAATATTTTTGTTATGAAAAATTAATATATAAAATCCATTTAAAATAAAAATATTCATTTTGTCAAAAACGGATTTTAGGCCAATTTTGGGTATACCTAAATACTCAATGTTTACTTTGTAAAGTCGGTAGAGCATATGCCTTGGTTAGATACCGACCCTTACCAACTCAGCACATGAGTAGCACAGCTTGTGTCTGCGCGCTAAAATGTGGAGCTAATGCTAGGCGTAGCGCTCCACCTCAGACAAAAAAAACCAATATCCCTAGTCCAGCGCTAGTGAAAAGGGGAATGACTCCTTCCCTGTCCGGCTGATACCGACAATAAACCACACTGCCGACTTTACTTTACAACACTAATGACTATGCCAGCGAGAAATAAGAACCGGAATATAATGCTCATTAACATATAACAATGCTCTAAACACATGCACCATCTTACCAACGGAACCCATAACAATATTATTCCCTGGAAAATATTATACGTACAGTCAATATTTGAATGTCTTGATTCGCGTGGATAAGTTGATTCAGGCGCTCTTCATTTCATCCATCGCACACCTCTGCTTTCGCGTCAGACGCCACTTTGCAAGATTGCCGCTCAGCTGGTATCGGTAACAAGTTTAAAAAAAATATTTTTCATTTGCGGGCAGTTTCATTCTCTGCTCCCATGAATGGACACTCTCGTCGATTTCGGCGGATGAGGGTTTATCCAATTAACAACCTCCACAGTGATTTTGTTTATAGTGGTGAAGGCTTGTGTTGGACCATCCTCACTTTTTGGAACAGTCGATGGGAAAGAATTCGGACACAAGGAATGCCACAAACCCAATCAACGACTGACCTCAGTTTTTTTTTTTTTCAAATTCAGAATTTTCCTTCTCCATAGACTGGTTACCCATCCAAGGTTAAAGAGCCCAGTCTGCCCTACTGTAGTATATGGATTCATACCTTTCCTAAGAGTATTAGCGCTATGTGAAATGCAAACAGCCTTGTCTAGGATTTGAACTCGGGTCAACGAATCCATTTCCCACGACTAACCATTATGCCATGCGCCTCCATATTACCAACATCTACCCCTGACGTTGTAGGTCACCGTAATAAAAAGGGGGCACTACTTCCTGTTGGCTGGGGCTGTAGAATATGTAGACTGCATTTCTGCAGAGGGGCAAGACCTTGCTAATGGGACCACCTGTTGGCTGTGAATAGCGACCCGTAATGCCTGATCGAGATGGCTGATCGGTCAGTGAACCAGCTGCTAAGTTGTCTCCTGACATACAACACTCCAAGCTTACTTGGGCTGACAGGCGATCGGTTTGGTTTGGTTTGGTTTCTTTTGTTTTACGACATATCAACCTCGGTGGGTCATTTAATGCCGACAAAGTTTTGAAATAAATTCATTCTTAATGGGTATTCAATTTTTTTAATAAACATTTTTCTATGTACTACCACTCCGAGTCAGTGTGGACCAGGGAGCAATGGTGATGAAGGGGTGCTCCACATTCCCTAGACCTCCAGAACTGGAACCTCACCATCCGTTAGAATTTAGTCATTCCCAAGACCCTCGGCTACTGCCTTCTAGTACCCATATGTTAAAAAGGGTTTGGGGTTACCGTAAGGGCAACAGGGTTGGGGCAATCATATAAGTTGTAGGACTTGGTACGAACAGCCGATTGATCGAAAGGCGCCTCTCCGATCGCCCGTCTAGCCTAAGTAAGGCCCAAAGACGGGCGGTCGGAGAGGCCTGATTTGAACAATCGACTGGTCATGTTAAGCCCTAGCACCTATATGATTGTCTCAACCATATTCTTCAAATAACTCTTATGGCATTCACACAACCATTTTTTATTATATGGATGCTAGAAAGCGGTGATATTAATACACGTGCAGTTATTTCTTCTAATTTATTGATACACATAAAGTTAATGAAAATTCTGACATAAGTATTATTTTTAACAAAACTGCATCTAGTTGTGTGATTCCAATTCTAGAGCTCTAGGGAATGCGGAGTACACCTTCATTGCCATTACTCACAGATCCACTCTGACCCGGAGTGGTAATACCTTTTAGGATCTCGTCGATTGGTCTATTGTATACAAGTTAATGAACATTATTTCTAACAATTTATTAATAAATATGAAGTTAATGAAAATGGTTTCTACCAATTTATTGATACACGTGAACTTAATGAAAATTATTTCTACCAATTTATTGATTTAAAAATTATTTCTACCAATTTATTGATTTAATGAAAATTAAAATTTATTAATAAATATGAAGACGTTTCTACCAATTTATTGATACACACGAAGTTAATGAAAATTAAAATTTTATTGATAGTTAATGAAAATTATTTCTAATATAATGAAAATTTTCTACCAATTTATTGATACACACGAAGTTAATGAAAATTATTTCTTCAAATTTATTAATAAATATGAAGTCAATGAAAATGGTTTCTACCAATTTATTGATACACACGAACTTAATGAAAATTATTTCTACCAATTTATTAATAAATATGCAGTTAATGAAAATTGTTTCTGTCAATTTATTGATACACACGAATTTCTACTAGATTATAAAGTCAAACTAAACAAAAATACTTATCTACGAACTATTCGCTTACAAAGCAGTATAGTTTTATAACCAGGACCCCGTTTTTTTGTCAGTGATCTTACCTATCTACAGGAGATACAGTCGACGTATTATAGGCCCCGCCCTGTCAGACAGGGTGGTATATCGATGGTCTCTTTAGACTAAAGGATGAAAGCCTACACCAAGTAGGTAGATTTGCCCAACCCTTTTCGCCACGGGTAGGATGTGACATGAGATTGCAAGTATGGGGCATCTATACATCAAGGTAGGTACATGAAAAGAAAAATATTTTTTTGGAGAAAAATAAAGTGAAATAAAAACATTTTTCATATTCTTTTTAAATCTTATTTCTGATAATTCTTTTAAATCTTATTTTAACAAGATTTTATGAACATACAGACCGGTATGTTCCTTGGAGTAGTGCTAACGTGTTGGATTTCAACATTGTAGTAAGCTATATTTGATTCCTTTGTTTAATGGCATATCAACCTTTGTGGTTATCTAATGCCAAGCCATTCTTATAGAAGAACAGTGTTTAACCCATAATTGGAGGGGTTAGCGTTTTCCTATCTTTCTTAAAGGTATTTGTTCGAATGTGAACATAATAGCGAGACTGGAGTTCGAACTCACTTTCTACAATGTAACAGTCCAGCAAGTTAGCCACTATGCCACCCTGTAGTAAGCAAGTGTTACATAATTCATAAGCAGTTTATGATTTATGTACGTACCTGTAGTTAGAATATTTGAACAAAGTTCGTTAGAGTCAGAAGAACGGGATTTCAGTGGAAAGTTATTATGACCGATAATTGACAACCGGTGACATTCCGCTGACCTTTCGGAAGAAAGCGAGCAATTTGGCGTGAGATAGTTTTAGTTTAGTTAGTCAGTTGCGACAGAGATTTCAGAGGAAGCGGACTTGAAAGTCACTCGCTCCGCTGTCAGCCTCCTCGCGGTGGAATCATGGGCTGGGTTGTGAAATAAAGCTTTATCAGAAAACAACAAAGTCTTGAGTTAATATTAAAACAAGCAACGACCAGCTCAATACGAAGAAATCAACAAAGAGATCAACCCCCAGCAGAAAGTCTTGAAGAGAAGTCAGCCTGAAGAAGATGGCGGCCGAGTTAGAAGCAGAAGTTAACAAGTAAGAATCATCATCATCATCATCATCGCATCACCTATCTACTCTATCTATCTGTGTGTGTCTCTCCCCGTTTACATACCCAATATCTTATAAGGGGTATACAATATATATATATATATATATATATATATATATATATATATACCAACCCCTCCGCACGAGCTGGATATGAAACAAGGTCAATTTCTGAAGCCAAGTTCAACAGGTTTGAATGCAGAGTTTTCCTTCTCCTAGGCCGGTTGCCTAATCAAGGTTAAATAGCCCAGTCTGCCCTACTATTTACCCATCGCTGGAGGGAGAGCAGGATTCATACCTTTCCGAAGGGTATTAGCGTTAAGTGAAATGCAATTACCAGGATTTGAACTCGGGGCGACGAGTCCATTTCCCATGACTTTAACCATTACACCAGGCGCTTCCTTATACAAGGGGTATACGAATAAGTTCGAACTCCAGTCGCACTATTAAATTCACTTCGAAATAATACCTTTGGAAAAGGTATGAACCTTCTCATTCCTTATGCGTTAAATAGTACCACTACGGTTCTTCTACAAGGATGTATTTGGAATTAAATAACACGCAAAGGTTGATATGCCATTAAGCAAAGAAAACAAGCCAAACCAAACCAAACTTAAAGTGCAGACCATAATCATTGCTGACCATCATTGTTCTCGTCAAAGGTGTTAGGTCTGCAGTTCGAAGGCGCTCAGAGATTAATTCGCTCAATTCATTTTCACAGAAAGATTATTGATTTACCCAACACTTCCACCACGGTCGTCCCACCGTGGTGTAATGGTTAGGAAGCTAGTCTTTCAGATTCATTACTACTGAATAGCGAGTTCGATCCTCGCTGGATGTCCCATACCTATGACCTTGTGTCACATACTATCCACAGCGTACGGATTGGATAAATACCTACTACATTATAGCGAGTTCGATATTCGCTGGATGCTCATTACTTGCAACCTTGTGTCAAATCTTACCCGTGGCAAACGGGTTGGTTAAATCCTACCCTTCACCACGGACAGGATGTAAAAATATCACTTTTTAAGCGGAGTGTTCCTTGTCCTAGACCAGTTACTGTACCTAGGTTAAAAAGCCTAATCTTCCTTATAAATAAGTCCTCTGCCATGTGTTCTGTTGTGGAGTGATAAGAACATCTCTTACTGACACAATGGACCAATCAGAAAATACTATAAATAGTGTATATATTTTGAACATAGATAAAAAAGATACTTATAGTTGACTTCTAATATTGTCTCCTGCGTTTATTCATTACTTACTGTCAAACTACAATATAATTTATGGCCGGGTTAGCTCAGTCGGTAGAGCGTTCGGCTAGAAACCACAAGGTTCCTAGTTCGATACCGGTCCTCGCCTACTCAGCGTATGAGTAGCACAGGGAATCTGTGCGGTAAAGTAAGGAGCTGATGGTAGGTGTGGCGCTCCACCTCAGATAAAACAATCTCCTTGGTCTAGCGCTATTGAAAAGGGTATAGACTCCCTCGTTGACTGGCTGATACCGACTTTAGGCCGCCCGTCAACTTTACTTACTACTACAATATACGATAAAAAAAAAAAAAAAATTCTGTTGTGAGTTCATAGTGCAAAAAATATTTTGTAGTAAGTTCACGGATGCTACTTGTTGAGTGGTTAATTATTTTTGACCAGTGTGTATTTTCTAAATTGATATCCCTGACTTTCTTCAAATTTGTCCGCATTTCAGTTTGTTTGCACACATATGGTTTCAATTAGTCTTTATCGAATCTTATCTTATTATTATAATGGAGATTGTGTGTTTTTCTGTCTGTAACCGAAACTATATTACTACTCAAGTCACAATTCACTTTGTTAACGTACGTCACATCCTCCATGATCTTATTTTTATTTAACCTCAATTATTAATAAAATTGTTTTACATAATTAATACTGTTGGCCATATCTATCTACTAATAACATGCAATTGTATTTATATATACAACAAAATAGTGGTTTACAGTGTGAACGGGAAGGCTAATTTACATATTGATATAAAAAAATTGATTTTGATAAATATGTGTTTAGTATTAATGATCTCTAATTGTTTGGTTTTATCTTAATGCAAAAATCTCGGGGATAAATTTTTAAAAGAAATCCATTAACAAGAAGAAATAACTAATTTTATTCTTTACTTCCTGATTTAACTAAATAGTTAAATTAGGAAAATTTATCAATAAAAGGGGGTAGTGATGGAAGAGTAAGTTTGAGTTGTTCTATTTTTCCTCTGTTTCAATCTTTTTATCTGCATTCTTATTTAGTTTCATTAGCCTTTCTAATTTAATGCATTTTATTACACTAAAACTTGAATATATGCACCCTCCGGTGTATTTGCTAGTACTAATAATTTCTACACAAGTACATAGTTTCAAGATATATCAAGTTGGTTGGTTATTGGTTGGATTTTACGGCATGTCAACCCTTGTTGGGTTATTTTATGTCGAAGATGTTTTGTTTTATTCATTCATAATGGGTATTCAACATCAGTCGAGCATACTATTGGCAAAAAACCCCTCATACACCAGAGATCAAAACATATTGATATAAAAAATATCAATTTATAAGGGATGAAATTAAAAAGGGGTCTATTTGGTAAATGCCTACTCTTACTTATAGACTCACCGATGACCACGTGACCAACTTATTGGCCAACCACTGGCAGTACTCTGCTGCTGATATTATTATTTATACTGGCTGTTCTGGTCATACCTACACATAGCTACTTGGATCTTCGTGGACGGCGGACCATATGATTCTATATCACAGGACTAATCCACTTACCAAAGGATTCTATATCACAGGACTTATTTACTTACCAAAGGATTCTATATCACAGGACTTATTCACTCACCAAAGGATTCTATAACTCAGGACTTACTTACTTATTTACTTTAAGTTCTTTACAACTGGCCAAGGATGGCGGCCAGATATTTAACAATTTCAAACTCAATTTCTTTTTCAAACTCAATTTTTCTTAAACTCAATTTAAAAAAAATTAAACTCATTTTCTTTCTATTTAACCCATAGATAGAATATCTGATTGGTCATAGTGGACCTGGAAGTAATGGTGATGAAGAGGTACTCCACATTCCATAGAGTTCCAGAATTAGAACTTCACCATCAGATTTAAACGTTATCCAGGATATTAAAACCCTCAGTCACCGCCTTCTAGCACATATATGATAAAAAGGGTTGGGCTTGCCATAAAAACAATAGGGTTGGGACAATCATATAGGCGCTAGGACTTGATGTGACCAGCCGATTGCTCAGAGGGGGCCTCTCCGACCGTCTAGGGCCAAAGCGGAGTGTTACATATCATGGACAGCTCAGTCACCAGGGTTCCACCCTTATTCCTCACGGGTTTCCGCCCATGGCCAACAGGTTGTCCCATAGGGGTCTTACCCCTCTGCAAAGGTGCAGTTGGTGTGTTCTAAAGTCCAAGCCACAGGGATGGTATATCAAGTAATTAAAGGTACTAATAATAACAGGTACAACTATTCCAGGTCAGAGTGGGTCTGGAAGTAATGACTATGAAGGGGTATTCCACAAACCCTAGAGCTCCGGAACTGTAGCCTCACTACAAGGGGCAGTTTATTATCATACCCAGGATACCCCTTTTTAGGCGGGCTTACCCTCTTCAGTGGATACAGTAAGTGTATCCATACCGACCGGGTGATCTTAGCATAAAGTACGGACAGACAAACGATGAAACAATCAGAAAAAACCTTGTTTACTATCTAATAAAATCTATAGAGTAATATTTATATATATATATATATATATATATATATATATATATATATATAAGTGTATTTTGGCAGCATTTTTTTTTTAAACATGTTTCGTTAAACTGTACTCACGATTCTTGTCGGACGAGTTTTTGTTCGATCCTTTCTAAATTTCTGGCCATCTTTTTAATGTCACATTAATTCTCACAAACTTGTGACCCCCCTCCTACAAAAATCTCTACTGCTATCATTATTTGAATCTACTACCAATTCCTACTACCTCCCACTACCAATTCTTACTACCTCCCACTACCAATTCCTACGTTACTGCTCGTTGTTTTAAAAATGAGACACCTGAAACATCCCATCAGTTTCATACCTGAAGATGGCAGATGGACATGCCGAAAGCGCTCGTAATGAAACCTTTAGTGGATTGCTACACCATTCCACCCGACATTAAAAGATGGCCAGAAAATTAGAAAGGAACAACAAAAACTCGTCGGACAAGAATCGTCAGTACAGTTTAACGAAACACGTTTAATATATATATATAATATATATATATATATATATATATATATAATATATATATATACCCAACCCCTCTACATAGACTGGATGCGACACGAGGTCAATTTTAAGTGGAGTGTAATGGGTTTAAATTCATAGTTTTTCTTCTCCTAAACTGGTTGCCATACCAACAATAACGAATCCAGTCTGCCTTACTCATAGCTGAAAGGAGAATAGTTTAATGCATACCTTTCCCAAGAGTAGGGCATTTTTCGTGGTATAATGGTTAGAAGCTAGTCTTGCAGATCTATTATTAGTGAATAAAGAGTTCGATCCTAGCTGGATGCCCATTACTTGCGACCTTCTGTCACACCTTACTCTTAGCAACACTTGGGTATAAGACATGGGCATCCCATGATGGTTATTAGCAAGCTAGTCCCGCAGATCCATTACTACAGAATAGCGAGTTCGATCCTTGCGGGATGTCCCATACTTGCGACGACCTTGTGTCAAATCCTACCCGTGACGAACGGGTTGGGTAAATACCAACTCCTCGCGAACACAACATATTGAGAAATTCCCTTAGCGAACGGGGTGGATAAAAGAGCGTTCCATCGTGGTGTAATGACTAGCAAGTGAGTCCCGCAAATCCATTGCTACTGAATAGCGAGTCGATCCTCGTGGGATGTCCTATACTTGCGACCTTGTGTCTGTAATGGTTAATAAAATGGGGGTTGCCGATTGTTTGAAAAAGGGTGGGGGGTAAATATTCTAAAAATGTAATAACGGAACTAACAGATGCTAAATTCAAAATCGAGCGCCAAAAATAAGAAGCGGGAATTCTAAGAAGGAGGAGAATTTAGTTTGAGGATGACAGACAAGTAATCGTCACGCAAACAAGTTAGCTCCATAATCGGGAAGTGAAATAAGACAAAATATAAACTTTTAAAACAAAAACAATGAAAAGGACTTTGCCCGGTATCATGTACTACATTTTGTAACTTTATTTTAATACAAGTTGTTTCTCCATTTTGTTGAATCATGTTTGCTGCTAGTGGGATGTGTACAACATATATTATAAAATATATATAAACAACGACCTACTACATGTCACATCCTACCCGTGGCGAACAATTACCCACAAATACACAGACATAACAACACTTTCAATATAATTCCTCTCGAAATTCGTTGTCTTTCTTTGGTCATTTTTATTTTATATATCATCAGACTTGTCTTGGCGCGAAATACGACTGTGGTTGTGTCGGACCAGCTGTCTGTTTTTGACAACAGTGCTATGCCCAAAATAGATGAAGAATTTTATTATTATCTGTGTCACATCCTACCCGTGTCGAACGGTTGGGTGAATACTATATTTACCAATAGTATTATCACTATAAGGGACCGGGTTAGCTTAGTCGGTAGAGCGTTCGGCTAAAAACCACAAGGTTCCTAGTTCGATACCGACCCTCGCCAACTTAGCGTATGAGTAGCACAGGGATCTGTGCGGTAAAGTAAGGAGCTGATGGTAGGTGTGGCGCTCCACCTCAGACGCAAAAAACATCTCCTTCGTCTAGCGCTAGTGAAAAGGGGATAGACTCCATCGCTGATTGGCTGATACCGACTTTAGGCCACCCCGACGACTTTACTTTTTTTACTTTTTATTATCACTAAACTGACTCGTCCAGAATTTGAACTCGGGGCATCGTGTCCATTTCCTATGACGATAACCGTTACGAGACAAGCGCCTCTATTGAATATCAAAGAGTAATAATATCTATGTGTAATTAGAAATCCAACGCCATATGAATTGAATGCCCATTTTCCTCGTTCTTTGGTGAATACCACCGGGCGAACTCAGTCGTCACGCTGTTCTAGCTCCCCAGCTGGGGGAACGAACATTTCTTCCTCGTTTATTTTATTTTTTATTTTTGCATATCTCACTGCCATCTCTACAACGCTAAAGATTTTATTGGAAAATTATGCAAACTCACGTCAAAACAAATGAATTCATTACCCACCCGCGAGCCTCGGTCTAAAACGTATCTTCGATTAAACTTCCAAATGTCCGGATGTAGCTAGCAAATTACTTAGATTTCTTATGCGGCAATCTGCAATTAAGACTTCTATCAGGTAGGGGAATCTATCGGCGTTTGTGATTATAATGGCGGCTGGCTGCTGTTGAATAGCGAAAGACGAACGGCAAACTTTCCTCTTCCATTCTTTTCAGATCCCAGGACAGAGATGAAGAAAAGATAAAACCAGGGAAAGAATCAGAGCAAGGTAATTTTATTTATTTTTTTCAAAACACTAGGGAATATTATTATTATTATTATTATTATTATATGGTTAGAGATAATTAGTTAAGTGTACTTAATATTAATAAGTATATAGATCAAATATACATTGCAGAAAATAAGGTTTGGTGGCTGAACTTGCAAATCGGTCGGAAAATTAAAACATATTACAGGGTGACCTAGAAAAAAACAGAACCCAGATTATTTATTTATTTTCCCATTAAACTAACCCTAAACCCCAACCCTACCCTAACCCTAACCCTAACCCTAACCCTAAACCCCCTAGTTAAAAACAGTTTTATTACAAAATGTGTGGGTTCTGTTTTTTTCTGGGTGACCCTGTATACATAGTGACCCAGAAAAACAGAACCCAAATTATTTATTTATTTCCCCATTAAACTAACCCTAATCCTAACCCTAAACCCTAACCCTAAACCCCCTAGTTAAAATTAACAGTTTTATTACAAAATTTGTGGGTTCTGTTTTTTCTGGGTCACCCTAATTTTCCGAACGATTTGCAAGTTAGCCGGTTTGGTTTGGTTTCTTTGTTTAATGTCATGTCAACTTTCGTGGATTATTTAATGCTAAAGTAAAAAAAAAAAAAAAAGGAGTATTATTTAAAATGCACAACACCAGATAAAAGGATTGAATTTAGTCTCGAAATATGGTGTAAAGGCGAATTTGGCGTAGGTTGGGGGGGGGGGTTACGACATGTCAACTCATTGGATTATTTGATGCCGAATATGGATTTGTTTTATTTTTTTTTATTGTGTATTCAATTTTTCTTTCAAAATCTTTTTTAAATATATTTTTCTAAATTCATTTTAATCTATTTAACCCATAGATGCGACTCTAACAGGTACTAACACTACGGGTTAGAGTTGTCCTGTGGGTAATGACAATGAAGGGTACTCCACACTCCCCAGAGCTCAAAAATTGGATCTTCACCAGTAGGTGCAGTTTAAGGGCATACCTAAGACCCTCAGACACCGCTTGTAGCCCATATATGATGAAAAGGGTTGCAACAATCTCTCTCTATCTCTCTGTCTCTCTATCTGTCTCTGTCTGTCTCTCTCCCCTCTCTCTCTCTGTCTTTCTGTCTCTGTCTGTCTGTCTGTCTCTCTCTCTCTCTCTATATATATATATATAGCATGAACAAAAAGTATTAAGACAATCAGGAATATTTCTTGTATGTTGTTTATTCTCAAATAGTTTCGACCTTAGGTCATCGTCAGGAGAAAATGTCTTATTTGAAGAAATTGTTGATAGATTATCAGAAAGTACAGTGATACAGACACACACTCACATTCACACACGTATATGTAAACACACACATACATTTATATGTATACACATATAGTCATACACCCAACTCCCATGACCCCCCTCACATATATAAGAGCATCAAAAAAATAACCTACCTCATAGAGGTTCTTCACGGAACAAATGGACATGCTACTATTAACACACTTATATATATATATATATATATATATATATATTATATAATATAATATATATATAATAAAAAAAAGTAAAGACCAAGAGAGTCGCACCAACCGAAAATAATTCGATTAACGCTATAATACTTGGCAAAAAGAAAATATATATATATATAAGAAATATATATAAGCCGCTATGATTGTCTAAAGTTAAAATGTAAAGAAACCTCGATACCTAAGTAAAGCGAATATATATATATATATATATATATATATATATATATA
>CM042141.1:14869166-14876666 GCA_023376005.1 Doryteuthis pealeii
AACAACCAAGGACTCTGCTTAACACAAGGATTCTTCACTATGGAACAATCAAGGATTTTGCCTAACACTAAGGAGCACAAGGATTCTACCAAACACTAAGGGACACAAGGGATCTCCACTGTAAAGTGCTCTCACATGCAGCCAAAAAATGGCCACAAACATCGTAACACAACGTATTTTTGAAACAAATCGCCTAATCAGATAAAAAATAGCAACAGCGTAAAAAAAAGTTCAGATTAATTTGTATGATCTCAGAATAAATGTTAAGAAGAAGAATTTAAGTGAGCATTTTTCGGGAACGATCGGACGAATACTTAACAAAATTTCTGAAGATAGATATTATATTAACAGTGTATATGTCCTGTATGGGCCGGTTTAGCTCAGTCGGTAACCGTCCGACTAGGAACCACAAGGTTCCGGGTTCGATACTGGCCCTCACCAACTCAGTGTATGAGTAGCACAAGGATCTGTGCGGTAAAGTGAGGTCAGGCACTCCACCTCAGAAAAAAAATCTCCTTGGTCTAGCGCTAGTGAAAAGGGGGATAGAATCCTTCACAGTCTGGCTAATACCGACTTTTGGCCACCCGACGACTTTACTTACTTATTTATTATTTATATATATTATACATATATATATATATTACAACCCCTCCGCACGAGTAGGATGTGACACAAGGTCAATTCTTAAGCGGAGTTTAACAGGTTTGAATTCAGTTTTCCTTCTCCTAGACCGATTGCCTAACCAAGGTTAAAGAGCCCAGTCTGCCTACTATTTACCCATGCTGGAGGAGAGTAGAATTCATACCTTTCCCAAGAGTATTAGCTTAAGTGAAATGCAATTACCACGTCCAGGATTTGAACTCGGGGCGACGAGTCCATTTCCTATGACTTTAACCATTACACCACACGCTTCCTTATTAGTATTGTATATGTTCTGTTGAAACATGATTGGTATAGGGTCGTATTGGATAAACCTGCGACATCATAGAAAGCAAGTTCGAACTCCATTCGCAATTATGTTCACATTCAGACTAATACCCATAGGTTAACTAGTCCTACTACTTTTTTCTATAGGGATGGCTTTAACATTGAATAACCCATAAAAATGTCTTTAAACAAAAAAACCAAACCAAATCACTAATGGTATGCTAGCTGTACCCATGGTGGGGGACGACTGGGTGACATTAGGAGCAGTAAATAAATAACTTTTTTTATTGTTTTTTTTTTTTTACTAAAGTAAAGGAACACGTATGCAGTTTATACAGAATAAGAATTATAAATGTATAGTTGTGTTACGTAGTCTGAAATCAGAATCAAAATGTGAAAAGGGGATATACTCCCTCGCTGTTTGTCTGATACTGACTTTAGGCCACTCCGACGACCTTACTTTTTTTAATTTGCGAATACGTTCTTGTGTTTAATCTTGTTGTTTTCAATTTGAAGCATACAAAATCTAGTGTGTGTTCCATGTGTGTATGAGGGGGGTGCGCTAGGAATGAACTGAGAAGCCAAAGGGACGCTTGCCTGAAAAAGTTTGGGAACCAATGTTCTAAGCGAGGAAAATGAGACTTTTGGAGGGGGCCGGGGCCTCGTTAGTCTCTTGACCTAGATCTAATGAAAAACCTGTGGAAGGAGCTTAAAGTTTGAATTCATCAAAGGAGTCCAGAATACTTGAGTGATTTTAAAGCAATTCGTCAAAAATTTGTGTTAATTTCTGCAAGAAACTCACCTCAGACTGTACAACATTTTTCACAACCATCATATCAAATAACGGATACGCCATTACATAATGAACACTGCTTATTGATATTTACCCAAAACTTTGGCGGATTAGTTTCTATCATATTTACGCTCTGTCAGCAAAATCTGTCATCCCCTACTTGTAACCTTTTGAAACCCTCCCCCAAAAAACAACAACAACAAAAAACAAACAAAAAACAAACAAACAAAAAAATCTTGCGAACGTGTGCAAAGCCCACCCCTCCCCAAGTATATAGTACTCCTTCATTGCTATTACTCCCAGGTTCACACTGACCCGGAGTGGCGATACCTGTTAGGATCCCATTTATGGATTAAATAGATCAAAAGATGAGTTTTAAAAAAATGTGTTTAAAAAATGAATTCTTTTTATCATATGGATGCTAGAAGGCGGTGGCTGCGGGTCTACATGTCCTGGTAATGACGTTAAACTCTATCTGATGGTGAGGTTCCAGTTTTGGAGGTTTGGGGAATGTGGAGCACCCCTTCATCACCATTGCTCCCTGGTCCACTCTGACCCGGAGTGGTAGTACCTGTTAGGGTCCCATCTATAGGTTAAATAGAAAAATGTATTTATAAAAAAATTGTATTATCCATTAAGAATTGATTTATTTCAAAACTTTATCGGCATTAAATGACCCACTGAGGTTGATATGCCGTAAAACAAAACAAAACAAAAAATGAATTTTTAAAAAGATTGAATACTCAACAAGAATGAATAAACAAAAAAAGTATTTGTATAATTTGGATTATTCAGACTATTGTCCCCATCTTTATTGTTATCTACACAACGTTTCGGCCGATGTGCCCTCCGGCCTCCCTCGGGTATTTCTTGTCGGACTCGAGGACGTTTTTGAACTCGGGAACCTTCTTGTTGAACTCGGGAGCCTTCATATCGTAATCATATCCAGTTGGCGCAACGGATATAGGTTTTGAGTAAATACAGTTCTAAGTGACAATCATATCTGGGCTGCAGGTTCAATCCTGGACAAGGGTGGTAGTAACATAGAATAATTGACACAGCTTAACTACCCGGTCATGATTGACATGCCATTAAAATCAATAATCAATCATTTCTATTATTTTTTTAAAACAAAGTTTACGACCTTGTGTCCCATCTTACCCGTGGAGAGCGGTTAGGCGAATATAGGGCGGCCCATCATGGTGTAATTGTTAGCAAATTAGTCTCGTAGACTCATTACTACTGAATAGAGAGTTCGATCCTTGCTGGATACCCCATATTTGCGGCCTTATGTCACATCCTACCCGTGGCGAATAGGCAAATATAGGGAGCCCATCGTAGTGTAATGGTTAACAAGCCAGTCTTGCAAATCCATTACAACTGAATAGCGAATTCGATCCACGCTAGATGCCTCATTCATTTGACTTACCCGTGTCACATCTTACCTGTGGAGAATGGGTTGGGTAAATACAGGATGTCTAAACGTGGTTTAATGGTTAGCAACATAGTCCCGTAGATAGATTACTATTGAATAGCGAGTTCGATACTAGCTGAATGCCTCATATTTATGACCTTATGTCACATCCTTCCCATGGCGAAGGGTTTGGCAAATACAGGGTGCCCATCGTAAAGTAATGGTTTGTAAGCTAGTCTCGAAAATCCATTACTACTGAATAGCGAGTTCGATCCTTGCTGGATGCCCCATATTTGTGATCTTGTGTCACATCCTGCTTGTGACGAACGGATTGGGTAAATAGCTACGCCGACTGCATCCTCTGCAGATGGTAAGGGCCACCGCAAAGGGGAGGGGGGTCAGAGGTATGCCACTAAACTGTATCTGATGGTCAGGTTCCAATTCTGTAGATCTGGAGAGTGTAAAGTACTCTTTCATTGGCATTACCCCCAAGTTCCACCCTGGTCTGAAGTGGTAGTACCTGTTAGGGTCTCAACTATGGATAAATTAGATCTATTTAAAATTATTCACATTCGATAGGACCGTGAGCCAAAAAAAAATCCTTTAAAAAACAAATACTGAAAAGTGTAACGAAAAACGTACAATCAACGCGATTCTCAAATCTTTAGGTAGCCCTGCTGGTTGTATTTATGATACACCGATTGCACCTCTGGGAAGACCCCCCACCCAATGGGGCCACCTGTTGGCCGTGGGTGGCGACCCATGATGCTTAATAACGGAATCCTGGTGGATGAGCAGTCCATGACATGCAACACTCCACTTAGACCGTTATTTAAGCTAGACGGGCGGTTGGAGAGCCCCCCTCCGCTCAATCGGCTGGTCATGTCAAACCCTAGCACCTATATGATTGCCCCAACCCTATTGTCCTTCTGGCAAACCCCAAACCTTTTTAATCATATATGTGCGAGAAGGATCTTTGTGTCCTGGGAATGACGTTAAGCTCTGATAGTGAGGTTCCAGTTCTGGGGGTTTGGGGAATGTGGAGCAACCCTACATTACCATTGCTCTCTGGTCCACTCTGACCCGGAGTGGTTGTACCTGTTAGGGTTTCATCTATGGGTTGAATAAAAAAACGAGTTTATAAAAAAAATATTAGTATCCATTAAGAATGAATTTATTTCAAAACTTTGTCGGCATTAAATGACCCACTGAGGTTGATATGCCATAAAATAAAATTAAAAAAAAAACAACAAGCAAACAAATCTTTAGGACATGAAGTAAAATTGACATATCATTAAAATTAATAACTTAATCATTTCTATTGCATTTGTTAACAAAGTTCATGTATTGGCAAACATTTCTCTATTTCACTTGTACATCTATTTTTTTGTCCGGAGGAAACTTCGAAAATAAAACAATTAAGGACAAAGTAAATATATATACACATTAAATATCACCAGGGCTTGGTTTTTCAGCAAAAGTAATAGAGATTTGATTTATATTCGTGATGCTAATTAAAAAATAAAATTTAAATGATAACAGCATGGAATTTTTTTTCCATTTAATATTTTGTATAGTAGACATTAACATTTCTTTTCAGAGTAGCTGGATCAATGCAAGGTCTATTTCATTTTTTTACATAGGGATTTAAATGGGGCATACCACGAGGATTCAACTCACGATTCAGCAATAATGGATCTGTGGGACTAACTTAAAAAAAAACTCTACCCAGGCGACGCCGGGTAGCCACTGCTAGTAGTAAATTAAAAGTGTTTACGATATTCAAGTTTTAAGTTAGTAGCAATATTCATTATTTTCTTCGAATTTCCTGTCAATAACTTTTGCGTTCTACTGTATATATATATACACGCACACACATACATATATATGTATTTATATGTATATATATATATATATATATATATATATATATATATGTGAGTGTGTGTGTGTGTGTCATGGTATGTGCTAATATGTTTTTGAAAGTTATTCGTGCACATCATCTATGATTTCTCGAATATCAATCATTAAAATTTGTAAAATGGCAATCCCAGTAAGTTCTTAATTCAGAACGACTTTTTAGAGGTTGTGACTTCTAATACTATAATGAGAAACGCCTGAAGGAAAACATGACACCTATATACACCCAGCGCACGCACGCACGCACATACACATACACATACACACACATATATAGATATTATTATTATTATTATTATTATTATTATTATTATTATTATTATTATTATTATCAAAAGTTTTTTTTATAATGAAAATAATATTTCCTTTAAAATCCAAAACATTTTTATCAAATAAATTTCATAAGTTGATATAAAATAGATCGGTTTTCATAAATATCTCCGCTCATATAGATCGTATACAAAGAATTTATTCTTAAAATTTTCCTTTGATGAAGGTGAATTAGAATCTATCTATCTATCTATCTATCTATCTCTCTCTCTTCTATATAATATATATATATATATATATATATATATTATATGTGTGTGTGTGTGTGTGTGTGTGTGTGAGGTGTGAGCGTGTGTGTGTATGTGTATGTATGTATATGTATTTTTTTTGTATTAGAGAATTGAAAATAAAGTGCTCGTTTAGGGTTTAAGAGCTGTATCGATTTGTTATAGAGTACAATACATCTAAGATACGATTGGTACACTATATATTCTTTCACGGGCGCATTGTCTTGATGATAAGTGGTTAACATATATATACATACATACATACATATATATATATATATATATATATATATATATATTATATATATATATATATAACGGAAAAATATATTTATAAAACAAAACAATAAACCTAAATTTATTTTAATGGGAAGTAAATAACGGAAAAAGTTATGTGAAGGGGATTTTATTGTTTCTGACAACAAGTGTCGCTAAATAAGGGGATATATTAAAGAAACATTGTCTTTATGGTATGGTTTTATGGGTAAGAATAACACAAGATTCCATAATTCTACGCAGTGTTTTATCATGTATGTGGGTTAATATTTTGGACCCAAACAACTACGGAGTGAATGAGCCCTGATGATGATTTTTGTAAAATCGAAATATTGATCAGTATCAGCTATGATTATATTATAAATTGTTTTCTTCTTTAACAGCATTGTGTGATGTTTTCATTCCACCTTTTCATATTCATATGTATATATATATATATGTACATATATATATACATACATATGTAAGTTGAAAATGGATGGGAATCCGACAATTTTGTCGAAAGATAAAAGGAAAGAAAATTTTGTATGGATAAAAACTATCTATTAGAATGCCGACACGTGTTTCGACCAAGAGTTTGTCCTTGTATACATTGTATTCTATCTATTATTATTTTTGGTTCTAATTAGTCGTAATTAGCAATTAAGTAAAAAACTGACCCGACCCTCACTCACATTCTGCTTATCACTTTCACTCTCTCTATATATATCTTGATTACCTCCCCGTTATATATGTTAGTTTCTTTGTGTGAGTAAGAGAGAGATGGGAGAGTGATTGTGATAGAGATATTTAATTGCTAACTTTATTTGTATGTTAAGATTCAGCGACAGGCCGTAGCTTGATAAAATTCCATGATTCATTTGAATTTATTTCCTTTCTTAAAAATCTTACAAAATAATTTTAATGTTTTTTTTTTAACTCTTCGGACGTTTTTTCTTTTTCTTTTACTTTCTTTAAAAAAAATCTAATTCACTTTGTAAACTATCTTTTCCCTAATCCCGGTTATCTACCGAGAGCTTAATGGCTGATCCAGTGGGTCACGTTTTGTCGAGTATATATATATATATATATATACTAAACTTATTGGTAAACCCTTGCGGTAAGAAAAAAACCCCGGCAAATAGTTTGATAGTAAAAATATACTACCAACCTTCACCTGGGGAAAAAATGAAAAAAAAGAAAAAGAAAAAAAAAGAAAAAGAAAAAGAAAAGTCCAAGAGGGTCGTACCAACCGAAAAAATAATCGATTAATACACTTGGACAAAAGAATAGCGTTCGGCTAGAAACTATGAGGTTCCTAGTTCGATACCGGCACTCGCCAACTCAGCGTATGAGTAGCACAGGGATATGTGCGTTAAAGTAAGGAACTGGTGATAGGTGTGGCGCTCCACATCAGACGCAAAAAGCAATCTCCTTCGTCTAGCGCTAGTGAAAAGGGATAGACTCCCTCGCTGTATGGCTCATATCGACATTAGGCCGCCCCGACGACTTTACTTTATAATATATATATATATATATATATATATACATACAAACCGCGAGGATTATCTAAAGGTAATATGTAAAAAGTGCTCAAAACCTAATCAGAGCAAATAATAAATTTAAACCTAATG